>ML663041.1:226368-602529 GCA_007570785.1 Antilocapra americana
TTGTATTTCCATACAAATTGAGAAATTATTTGTTCTAATTCTTTGAAAAAGACCTCTGGTAGCTTGATAGGAATTGCATTGAATCTATAGATTGCTTTGGGTAGTATACTCATTTTCACTATGTTGATTCTTCCAATCCACGAACACGGCACATTTCTCCATCTGTTTGTGTCCTCCTTGATTTCTTTCATCAGTGTTTTATAGTTTTCTATATACAAGTCTTTTGATTCTTTAGGTAGAAATACTCCACTCTTATTTTTAAAGTAACTTTCCATGTTTATTGAGATAGCCAATGGGAATTTGCTGTATGACTCAGGGAACTCAAACAGGGGCTCTGCAATAACCTAGAGGGGTGGGAATGGGCAGGAGCAGGGAAGGAGATTCAAGAGGGAGGAGACGCATCTACACCTATGGCTAATTCACATTGACATATGACAGAAATCAAACCAATATTGTAAACCAATCAACAATAAAAAATTAATAAACATTAAGAAAATTAACTATAAGATCATAAAATATCCATAAAACTCTAAAATATTTAGTTCAAGAAAACAATTCAAAGGAAAAGGAAAACTTTACATATGTAATTACTTCTTAGACTAATTATAAAACTTCAGAATCCAATCAAAAATGAATTATTTGATTACATATGATGCTTTCATTAAATGGAAAATAATTAAGCCACGAAAACCTGTGGACACATCAAAAATCATTCTAATAAAATGTAAATTGAGAAGATGGAAAGTATAAAATATATGTACAAAGAAAATAAAATGGGAAAAATGAAAAAAATCAAAATATCCAAAGTAAATGTGATATTATAAATATAAAAATCTAAAGTAGGATAAAAACACTCAGAGTCAGGTGTGACTGAGCATGCATATATGAAGAAACATGTCAATACATCTTTAAAATATAAAATTCAATAAATAACCCATAAAGCACCAAAAATCAATCTATTTTGGCTCAAATATCTTTTTCATTAGGATCTCTATGCAAAGCCTAAATAATTTGAAATTTTATGTGCTAAAATATCAAAAAGGAAATAGAGAAGTATGAGGGAAAGAGTCCAAACTTAATGCTCACAAAAAGATTTATCCATTTAATATCAGAACAGGACAAGGGCAACTGAACACAAACATGACCAGCAAAAACACAGAGTGACAGTATATGAATTATGTCTCAATAAAGCTGTGTTGTTTGAAAAGTGATTAAAGTATTATCTCTGAATTCAGGTAGACCTGGGTTTGAATCCTAGCTCTACAACATTTTAGCTGGATGACTCTGGGCAATTATTTAACCTCTGTCAGCCTCCCAGAAGAAAACAGTACCTTATCACATAAATTGCCTTTTTCCATAAGATTAAATCACATAATAAATATAACAATTATAGTATACAGTGCTTACTACATAGAAAGCACTCAGGAAATAAATAGATGCTTACTATTACTATTATTAAAATATCTGTAATAGTTTTCCAGCTGAAAGCATTCTGCTAATTTCATATAAAAATAAAGAAAATGTCATCTGTAGAAAAAATAGTTAAGTGGAACATATGTGTCTTTACTTGATATTTTACATGGCTTCATAAAAAGCTCTCTTTACAGTAAAAGGCCCAGAAAAGAGTTCATGATTTCCCAGTATCCTTTATTTATCCTTTGCTTATAAGGATACTTATCCAGTATCCAGTATCCTTTGCTTCTTAGAAGCAAGAAGACAAAATTATTTTACCAATCATTCCTATAGGAATGAAACATAACACAGCTGACCAGGGAAGTTAAAAGCAACAGAGAAGAGAATATGCAAAGGACTTGAACAGACACTACTCCAGAAAGATACACAAGTGGCCAATACACACGTGAAAATAGGCTCAATATCACTAGTCATCAGGGAAATGCAAATCAAAGCCACACGTGATAACACTTTGTACTCACTAGGAAGGCTACAGTTAAAACAAAAAAGCAGATAAGCGTTGCTGAAATGGGGAGAAATTAGAACCTTCATACTCTGCTGGTGTGAACATAAAATGGCACAGCCACTTTGGAAAACAGTTCTGGAAGTCCCTTAAATAGTAAACACAGAGTGACCATATAATCCAGCAATTTTATTCCTAGGTATATATCCCTCAAAAATGAAAACATATGTCCATGCAATAACATGTACACAATATTCACAGCAGCAATGTTCATAAAAATCAGCAAAAATCCAAATCCATCAAATGATGAATGGATAAATAAAACATAAGATAGTTGTATCAAATATTATTGAACTATAAAAAGAAGTGGAGTATTGGTACATACTTTAATGGTGATGAACCTAATAAATATATTAAGTGAAAGCAGCCAGTTACAAAAGACAACATATTGTCTTCATTCAGATCGAATCCATCCTTTCAATCTTTCACTGGAGACAATGATAAATGATTAAGCAGCAATAATTACAGGTTTAATCTGACCCTATCAAGGACAAACGGGTCTCATAATGACTTTCAAAACTGAAGAGTCCATTATCAACCTTCGGAAAAAGAGTTAACTCATTATACAAAGGCAAAGATGAGAAAGCCTGTGTACTTAGTTGCTCAGTGGTGTCTGACTCTTTGTGACTGCATGGACTATAGCTCTCCAGGCTCCTCTGTCTATGGATATTCTCGAGGGCAGAATACTGGAGAGGGTAGCCTTTCCCTTCTCCAGGGGATGTTCTCAACCCAGGGATCAAACCCAGGTCTCCTGCATTACAGGTGGATTCTTTACCAGCTGAGGCACAGGGAAGCCCAAGAATACTGGAGTGGGTAGCCTATCCCTTCTCCAGTGGATCTTTCCGACCCAAGAATTGAACTGGGGTCTCCTGCACTGCAGGTGGATTATTTACCAACTGAGCTGTCAGGGAAGCCCTCTTTAAATACAGGGTTATCCAATTTACTCTCTTCAAATTGTTTTTAAAAATTTCACAGTTTTAGGTTCCCTTTTCATATTCTTGATTATATTTGATAGCAAAGGATCTACAGAGAAATAGAGAAATCACTACCAAATGTTTCTGGGAAGAAGATCCATAACTATGCTGAATATTTTCATTCTTGAAACTCTTGGCAGCCATCAATGCTTCACACATGGTATCAGTTAAAAGACAGAATAAATAGCTTCATAGAATGCATGCTGGCTTCTGTGGATAGCATGCTGGCAAAACACCAAAAGATTAGCCCAAAATTACTAAATGCGGCCTGGCAAGGGCCACCAAATCGGGTATATTTTACAACTTTAACACATCACAGAACATAACAGCAGCAGCTCCACAAATAATGAACACACACATACACACAGCTTGGAAAGATTAAGCAAAAGAGAAAGATATATTATTACTATAAAAGGCCCACCACAGGGGAATAGATTATGTCTATTTATTTAGATGAACATAAAGTTATTCATTACCAAACATAAAAAAGAATATTCTATTACCAAAATTAACAGTGATGCAGTTTCAACAAATTTCACAACTGTAGACATCTGCAATATCTATAATGAAAATATGGTAAATAACACTTATTCACAACTAGTAAGCTTCAATAAAATAGTGGGTTCTTCCCCTAAACAAGAAGAGAGATGAAAATGAAGGATAAAAAATAAGTATCAGTCATGTCTGACTCTTTGCAACCCCATGGACTAAACAGTCCAAGGAATTCTCCAGGCCAGAATACTTGAATGGGTAGCCGTTCTCTTCTCCAGGGGATCTTCCCAATCCAGGGATCAAACCCAGGTCTTCCCCATTACAGGCAGATTCTTTACCAGTTGAGCCACCAGGGAAGCCCAAGAATACTGGAGTGGGTAGCCTATCCCTCCTCCAGAGGATCTTCCTGACCCAGGAATTAAACTGGGGTCTCCAGCATTGCAGGTAAATTCTTTACCAGCTGAGCTACCAGGGAAGCCCTATAATGAAATGAAGTTAACTGATTGATGGTATTGCTTTTTGATTTATGAATGCCCATCTTATATAAAAAGGACTTAAAGAGGTTAATATATATTTGTTAGAAGGACAACATATTAAATTCTTATCTCATTTGTAGCATCTCAGTTGAAATTTCTTTGCAGTGAATATGGGATTTGGATTTTAGAGCATTAAAAAAAAGAGGGGGATGGAGAAAGACAAACACAGTAAGAGAAAGCAAAGGAAAGAAGTATTGAAGGACTAAATTAGACACAGGCTTTATTAAATAAAATACTTAGAACATGATGCCTCCATTCTATATTTAAAATGGATGACCAACAAGGACCTACTGTCTAGCACACAGAACTCTGCTCAGTGTGATGTGGCAGCCTGGATGGAAGGGGAGTTTGGAGGAGAATGGATACACATATGGGCTTCCCAGTGGCACAGTGGTAAAGAATCTGGCTGTCAATGCAGCAGACACAAGAAATGCAGGTTCAATTCCCGGGTCAGGAAGGTCCCCTGGAGTAGGAAATGGCAACCCACTCCAGTATTCTTGCCTGGAAAATTCCATGGACAGAGGAGTCTGGTGGACTACAGCTCATGTGGTCAAAAGAGTCAGTCATGCCTAAGCACACGCACACACATACATGTACATGGATACATGTATATGGGTGGCTGAATCCCTTCACTGTTCACTTGAAACTTTCTCAACATTGTTTGTTAATTGGCTATACCCCAATACAAAATAAAAAGTTAAAAAAATTAAACATGTTCTTGCCATTAAAAAGATGTTATTTGCTATATAATGAATGCTTGTACCCACCCCCCTAAATTCAAATGCTGACATCCTGATCCCCAAGGTGGTGGTATTAGGAAATGGGATCTTTGGAAGGAGATTAGGTCTTGAGAGTAGAGCCTTCATGCCAGGGATTAGTGCGCCCATAAGGAGACTACAGAGAGCTACCCTGCCGCTCTGGCTATGTGAAATTACAGTGAGAAGGCAGCTATGAATAAAGAAGTAGGCCCTCAGCAGAGAGTGGACGTGCCAGCACCTTGATCATGGACTTTTTAGCCTCCAGAACTGTGAGAAATAAATAAATGATGTTAATAAGCCATTCATTATGTTATTATTATAGCATCCTGAATGGACTCAGATTGCCAAGAGTGTCTGATAGTGGGCTCAAAACCAGCTTTATGAGTAGTGGTTTGCAATGGAGAAATAGACTTAGGACTACAATGCAACAATCTCAAGAGGTCTCCTTTCAGTACACAAAAAAATACCAAAAGCTTTGGCAGGGAAGAGGTAGGATACCATTTATGAGAAGAAATTAAGTTACTATCATATTTTATATGAGTTTTAGGGTAAAGATGAAAAAACTACTTAGACTCTCCTTGAAGACATTGACTATAACCAATCATTTAGGAACAAGTTTGACATTTAAAGAGCACCTATGTGGGCAGATATTACCCGCATTACTAGATTCATTTTGTGTGTAATGCCATTTCACCCTCATTTGAGGAAACGAGGGTCAAAGGGGTTAAGGAAACCAAAGGACACACAGCTAATGACATATATACTAGGTAGACAATATGTCCGTCTAAAAACAAAAATGCTTTCTACCACTTCAGACAACAATTTTTATATTCTCAGTACTAACTACAGTTAATAATGATATCTTACAGAAGTGGAATGAGAAAAATCACTTCTTATGAATTAATAGGCACTTATAGACAACAGAGCCTTATAGAAAGGGAAGGATTGATGGAGAACATCATCGAATGACAGAAAAAATTACTTCCTATATTTGGTTTCAGAAAAAAGGTGATTTCTGTTTGGAAAAAATAATGACAAGCAAATACTCCCAAATGGTAGAACTATTTACTGTAAAAGTAATACAATTATTAAAGTGGTACTTTCCAATTCCAGATGACTAATTGAAGCAGTAAAAAACAAATTCTACCAGTTAAAAACAAGTAGATATGGTTACAGGTCAACATACATGAACCAAAAACCAAAAACCTACAATAGATACCAAAAAGACTAGAAAGAAACACAAGAAAACTACTAAAGAAAATCAAACCATAAGGGAAGAAACAAATAGAAGTGATGAGACAACTACAAAACCAACTAGAAAACAAGTAATAAAATGGCAATAAGTATATGCCTATCAGTAATCATTTTATATGTCAATAGACTAAATGTCCCAATCAAAAGACATAGGGTGGCTGACTAACTAACAGAAAAAGACCTGTCTATATGCTGCTTACAAGAGATTCACTTCAGAGTGACACACACAGAGTAACAGTAAAGGGAAGGAAAAAGATATATCATACAATCAGAAATGATAACAAAGTGGGTGTAGCAATACTCATTTCAGACAAAATAGAATTTTAAAACAAAGCCTTTAACAAAAGACAAAGAAGGGCATCATATAATGATAAAGGCATAAGTACAAGAAGATGTTACACTCCTTAATATATATGTACCCAATCCAATACATAAGGGGCTTCCCTAGCGGCTCAGGTGGTAAAGGGTCTGCCTGCAATGTGGGAAACCCAGGTTAAATCCCTTGCTTGTGAATACCCCGGGAGAAGGAAATGCCAAGTCACTCCAGTATTCTTCCCTAGAAAATCCCACGGACGGGGGAGCCTGGCAGGCAACAATTCATGGGGTCGCAAAGAATGGACATGACTGACTGACTGATGCTAAATATATAAAGCAAATATTTACAGACATAAAGGGAGAAATCAACAATAAAATGATAATAATAGGAAACTTTTACACTCTCTATATATCAATGGATGTATATACGCATCTTCTAGACAGAAAATCAATAAAGCAGTCATAGTTTTAAATGACACAATAAACCAGGTGGCCTTAAACAGATATCTCCAAGATGTTCCATCCCAGAGCAGCAGAATGCACATGCTTTTCACGTGCACATGGAACGTTTTCCAGAAGAGATCAAATTCTAGGCCACAAAACAAATCACAACAAATTTAAGGGGATATAAATTACATCAAAACTTTTTTTTTCGATCACAATAGTATGAAACTTGAAATCAACTACAGAAAGAAAACTGAGAAAATAACAAATACCTGGAGACTAAACAATATGCTATCAAAAAACAAAGGGTCAATGAACAAATCAAAGAGGAAACCTGAAAATCTCCCGAGATAGTTGAAAATGGAAATACAATTTCCCAAAATCTATGAGATGCAGCAAAAGCCGTTCTAAGATGGAAGTTAACAGTGACACAGCCCTCCCTCAGAAAACAAGAAAAATCTCAACTAAACAACTTACCATCTAAATGAATTAGAAAAAGAAGAACAAACAAAGCCCAAAGTCACCAGGAGGAAGGAAAGAATAAAGAACAGAGAAGAAATAAATAAATAGCGGCATAAAAACAAAAACAAAAAGATCAATGAAACCAAGAGCTGATTTTTTGAAAAGATAAGCAAGACTCATAAACTATAGCCAGGTTTATCAAAAGGAAATGAGAGAGGACCAAAAAAATAAGAGAGATAATTGAAGAAGAGAAATAACAATTGATACCAAAGAGTTACAAAAAATCATAATACTACAAATAGTTATATGTCAACAAATCAAACAATCTAGAAGAACAAATATCTAGAAACATGCAAACAGTTAAGACTGAATCAGGAAGAAACCATCTGAACAAATTGATCACCACCAGCAAAAATGAATTTATAATAAAAAAAAAAAGTCTCCAGCAAAGAAAGTCCAGTATCAGAGGGCTTCACAGGAGACTTTAATCCAAAACATAAAGAAGCGCTAATACCTATCCTTCTCAAACTATTCAAAAAAACTGAAGAGAATGAACACTCACAAATTTATTCTACAAGACTAACATTATTCTTATACCAAAGCCAGCCAAAGATACTACAAAAAAGAAAGTTACAGGCCAATAACTTTGATGAATATAGATACAAAAATCCTTAAAAAATTATTAGCAGCTGCATCCAATGATATATAAAAAGAATCATACATCGTGATTAAGTAGGATTAATTTCAGGAATGTGAGGATAATGTAAGGTTGGCAAATCAATGTGAAACACCACATTAAGAAAAAAATAAAAATCACATGATCATATCTATGAGTAATAGTCACTCAGTTGTGCCCGACTCTTTGCAACCCCATGGACTGGAGACCACCAGGCTCCTCTGTCCATGGAATTCTCCAGGCAAGAGGACTGGAGTGGATTGCCATTTCCTTCTTCAATCATCTCTATATATATATGGAAAAAGTACTTCACAAAATTCAATATCCATTCACGATAGAAAATTGATTCATGATAGAAAAATCTCAAAGTTGACATAAAAGGAATATATTATAACATAACAAAGGTCAGTTATAAACCTACATCACACTCAATGGTGAAACAGTGAAAAACTGGAAGACTTTCCTCTAAATCAAGAGATGAATGGAAAAAGATGTGGGGTGTGTGTGTGTGCATTTCAAATATACATAATGAAATATTCAGTTCAGTTCAGTCGCTCAGTTGTGTCCAACTCTTTGCGACCCCATGGACTGCAGCACGCCAGGCCTCCCTGTCCATCACCAATTCCCAGAGTTTACTCAAACACATGTGCATTGAGTCAGTGATGCCATCCAACCATCTCATCCTCTGTGGACCTTTTCTCCTCCCGCCTTCAATCTTTCCCAGCATCAGTGTCTTTTCAAATGAGTCAACTGTTTGCATCAGGTGGCCAAAGTATTGGAGTTTCAGCTTCAACATCAGTCCTTCTAATGAATATTCAGGACTGATTTCCTTTAGGATGGACTGGTTGGATTTTCTTGCATTTCAAGAGACTCTAAAGAGTCTTCTCCAACACGATAGTTCAAAAGCATCAATTCTTCGGTGCTCAGCTTTCTTTATAGTCCAACTCTCACATCCATACATGATTACTGGAAAAACTATAGGTTTGACTAGATGGTCCTTTGCTGGCAAAGTAACGTCTCTGCTTTTTAATATGCTGTCTAGGTTGGTCATAACTTGTCTCCCAAGGAGCAAGTGTCTTTTAATTTCATGGCTGCAATCACCATGCAGTGATTTTGGAGCCCCCCAAAATAAAGTCTGACACTGTTTCCACTGTTTCTCCCTCTATTTGCCATGAAGTGATGGGACCAGATGCCATGATCTTAGTTTTCTGAATGTTGAGCCGTAAGGCAACTTTTTCACTCTCCTCTTTCACTTTCATCAAGAGGCTCTTTAGTTCTTCTTCACTTTCTGCCATAAGGGTGGTGTCATCTGCATATTTGAGGTTATTGATATCTCTCCCAGCAATCTTGATTCCAGCTTGTGCTTCACCCAGCCCAGGGTTTCTCATGATGTACTCTGCATATAAGTTAAACAAGCAGGATGACAATGTACAGCCTTGACATACTCCTTTACCTATTTGGAACCAGTCTGTTATTCCATGTCCAGTTCTAACTGGTGCTTCCTGACTTGCACACAGAGTTCTTAAGAGGCAGATCAGGTGGTCTGGTATTCCCATCTCTTTCAGAATTTTCCACAGTTTATTGTGACCCAGACAGTCAAAGGCCTGGCATAGTCAATAAAGCAGAAATAGATGTTTTTCTGGAACTCCCTTGCTTTTTTGATGATCCAGTGGATGTTGGCAATTTGATCTCTGGTTCCTCTGCCTTTTCTAAATTCAGCTTGAATATCTGGAAGTTCATAGCTCATGTATTGCTGAAGCTGGCTTGGAGAATTTTGAGCGTTACTTTACTAGCGTGTGAGATGAGTGCAATTGTGCAGTAGTTTGAGCATTCTTTGGCATTGTCTTTCTTAGGGATTGGAATGAAAACTGATCTTTTCTAGTTCTGTGGCCACTGCTGAGTTTTCCAAATCTGCTGGCATATTGAGTGCAGTCCTTTCACAGCATCACCTTTTAAGATTTGAAATAGGTCAACAGGAATTTCATCACCTCCACTAGCTTTGTTTGTAGTGATGCTTTCTAAGGCCCACTTGGCTTCACATTCCAGGATGTCTGGCTCTAGGTGAGTGATCACACCATCGTAAATATCTGAGTTGTGAAGATCTTTTTTTTTCAGTTCTTCTGTGTATTCTTGCCACTTCTTCTTAATATATTCTGTTAGGTCCTTACCATTTCTGTCCTTTACTGAGCCCATCTTTGCGTGAAATGTTCCCTTGGTATCACTAATTTTCTTGATGAGATCTCTAGTCTTTCCCATTCTATTGTTTTCCTCTATTTCTTTGCACTGATCACTGAGGAAGGCTTTCTAATCTTTCCTTGCTATTCTTTGGAACTCAGCATTCAAATGGGTATATCCTTCCTTCTCTCCTTTCCTTTTGGCTTCTCTTCTTTTCACAGCTATTTGTAAGGCCTCCTCAGACAGCCATTTTGCTTTTTTGCATTTCTTTTTCTTGGGGATGGTCTTGCTCCCTGTCTCCTATACAATGTCATGAACCGCTGTCCATAGTTCATCAGGCGCTCTGTCTATCAGATCTAGTTGCTTAAATCTATATCTCACTTTCACTGTATAATTGTTAGAGATTTGATTTAGGTCATACTTGAATGGCCACCTGATGCGAAGAGCTGACTCATTTGAAAAGACCCTGATGTTGGGAAAGATTGAGGGCGGGAGGAGCAGGGGATGAGATGTTTGGATGTCATCACCGACTCAATGGACATGGGTTTGGGTAAAATCCAGGAGTTGGTGATGGACAGGGAGGCCTGGCGTGCTGCAGTTCATGGGGTCGCAAAGATTTGGACATGACTGAGCAACTGAACTGAACGATCTAGTGGTTTTCCCTACTTTCTTCAATTTAAGTCTGAATTTGGTAATAAGGAGTTCATGATCTGAGCCACCATCAGCTATTATTACTCAGCCATAAAAGAGAATGAAATTCTGTAATCTGCATCAATGTATATGAACTTAAGAGATTGTTATGCGTAGTAAAATAAGTCAGACACAGAAAGATAAATACCGTATGTTACGACTTATACGTGGAAACTAAGAGATAAACAAATGTATATAACAAATTAGAAATAGACTCACAGATACAGAAAACAAGTGGTTCTCAGTAGGGAGAAGGAGCGGGGATAAGGGAAGGTAAGGGGATGGGATTAAGAGATACAAAATACTGCACATAAAAAATACTACACATAAAATAAATAAGCAACAAGAATATATTATACAGCAGAGGGAAATTTAGCCATTATTTTTTAATAACTTAAAGGGAATATAATTTATACAAGTATTGAATTACTATGCTGTACACCTGAAACTAATATATTATAAATTAACTTCCATTAAAAATAATAATAAAGCTACTTACAAGACTGCATATAAATATTAAAAAAATTTTGTTTGTTCATTGAATAACCTTTGATGTAATGACTACATTTCTTCAAAACACTGAAAATTCCCTTTGCTGTGCTGTACTTTTGGAAGCAGTCTAAAGTTCAGAAGATGATTTAGAGGCTCAATTCTAACATTAATCCATCCTACCCAATATGATCACCAGGAAAGGAAGAATCTTTTGCCAGTCTTTAAGCCAACAAAAGTTTTTGCTATCTATAAAACTGAGATACCACGTGAATTTCCTCACCTCTTCTGCTCCTAAAGCTCTCTAATCACAGAACCAAGAAGCAGATGTACTCAGGAGTTCTTCTATAAGCATTATTCTTCCTTTTACATTATCAAGCATAAATAACAATGGAGAAGAACCTAAAGCATGGTTTTCTTTAGCCTCTAGAGAACGTCTACACGATTCAAGACTCTCCTTTACAGAGAATTTGCAGACAATCTTGCTTTACTCTACTGAACAAAGAAGGATCTCTGGAAATAAACAGTCTGACTTTCAGTTACTAGAATGTGTCTTACATCCTTTTATGTACAGTGTCTTGTAAATTCCTTTCTCCCAAATTATACAAAACAATTCAAAACAGCCCACCTCAGCTCGGCAGAGTGCATGAAGACCTTGTAACACCAAGGCTGCAGGGGTAGCTTGGTCGGGCTTAGTGCACTCGTTCAACACCTGGGAAATAGCTGCCAGCATGTCTGCACCATGCTGGTATGGCCTGTAAGAAATGACGTTTAGACACAAGATTAAAGTCAAAGAGCTATATTACTCCTCCTAGGTCTTTTGCCTGAATAAAAAACATTAATGCTTTTCTTTACCCTTATGCCTGTTAAACACGGACCCTCAACAAATAAAACCATATGCTTTTTGTCCCCAAAGACTGCCACTTCATCATTTCTGCTATAACTTCAGGCTCATTTTTCATGTTATTACCCAAAAAAGAAGACACTTATTAACAAATTTTATTCTCCCTGAATCACAAAACCTAGAGTCTGTATTCTGTGTTTTCACTGCAGGGGCATGAGTTTGATCCCTGATTGGGGAACTAGTGTCCCACATGCTGCATGGCAGAGCCAAATAAAAGAAGAATGTGAAGGAAAAAACCCTATTGTCTGAATCAACAACAACTCAAGTCTATAGTAATAGTGAAAAGAAATGACTTACCTTATTGAGGTCATCAGTAAAGTCAGGGTTGTGAGATCAGAAGATGACTGATATAGCAGTGTTACAAACTTAGACGGTTATGCCTATCATAGTGATGACAATGCATGATGATAAAGTTAACAACAGTAACATAAACTATGACTGACTGAGCACTAATCTCTTGTCAGGAACTGTGCTGGATTCACTGACTCCTCTTCCTCTCATCCCTCTACTGCACATACATTGGACTATCTCCAGAATGCGTTTAACTTCATAAAGAAACACTCAGGTCTGCATTCTTTGTAACCCCTCAGTGAAATAGTTCTCTCTACTTAACAAAATATCAATTAAGAATTTGCCTGATTGAATTCTATGAAATCCGCCAATGGAAATAATTTCGCAGAAGTGGAAAATTTTGATAGGATCTTGAGTTGGTAACTGACAGGTACCCTAAGTAAGTTTTTGACAGACTCTGATTTGGTCTGATATGTAACCTCCCCTGAGCCTCAGCTTTAAGTGTATAAAATTAAAATGTCAGCTTTCATCCCTTAATTTTTTCCATGCCAAACTCTGAGGTCTTGGGATACACGTGTGTAACTTTTAGACCAAGTGACTTTTTGTGTTGCCAAAAGGTTGGTGCTTAGAAAAGAGGCAAAGCTGCTAAGGCAGTTCTACAGTCTGATAAGGAGTCTGACACAGTCTGACCTGAGATTTTATCTAACACAGGAATCATCTGTATTATCAGCATCCAGGCCAACTCATCTATTGTAAAGCTTCAAGAAGTAGCATTCGCAGTGTCATCACTGACAAAAGTGAGGATGATGCTCTAAGAATTCTACAGTGCAGTGGCTCAATCAACATGAAACTGCAAGATTACAACCTATTTAAAATGTATTAAATTTATTTCCTCGCTAAAGATTTTGACCTAATTCAAGAAAATAGAAATCTGATGAGGTGGAGCTCTGCTTAGTGTTATTTCAATCTTAGGAACTCCTGCCTAGCTATTAACCCATAACCTAAAAGAGCAGCAGCATCTCCCTAATATCTTCAAGTCCTTCTAAACCCCAGAGCATACACAAGAATTCATGGTCATTTCCTTCCCTGTAATATTTCCTAACAATTAATTCCATTCAATGAGTCATAAATAAGGCCTTCTCTATTAAAACATCTTATAAAAATCAAGCATAGGTTTTTAAGGAATCTCTATACTGTCCTCCACAGTGGCTATGTCAATTTACATATCAAGCCATAGTGCAAGAGAATTCCCTTTTCTCCATATCCTCTCCAGCATTTATTATTCATAGATCAAAAAAAAATCAAGCATCACATAAGGAGACTAAGAGAAAGAACAATTTGACCTATAACCCACTGCTTAGGTTTCAGGAATTGACATACAGAAAAATACAAAACATAACATCTTATGTTTCATTAAACACCATTAAATTATTATCCAGAAAAGGATATAAATATCTGCTAAACCTAGATATAAAACTAGACCTGAAAAGACATGCCTGCTACTCAAAGTAATTGTCTGATGTTACTAAATTTTACAATCAGACAACTTGTGCTTAATATTCATTTATTCTTACTCAAATATCCTCTTCTTATCTTTCCTAGTGTCTTGCTTGCAATAAAAAGATTAAATACAAATATATATATATCATGCAAAATAAATGCAAAAATATGTATCATGATATACATTCCCAAGTACAAGCGTGTCTTACCTTTGCTTACATATATCTCTGATCGATGCTGCTTTAGCAATTAGTTTCTCCCATTGGACTTCCTTGCCCACAGACAGAGAAGGCACATCGGACATGGCCATGAAACGCTGCAGTTCAGGATAGACACGATCCTAAGAAGGCAGTTTCACAAAAAAGGTAATTTTACAACTTGAGTTGAAGAATCATTATCTCCTTCTTTGAAACATTTTCACCTCTAAATATTACATTTGCATTGCAAATTATAATGTATTTCTTCTAATCAGCAAAGAAGAATGCTGTTATGATTGCTAGAGATTTTCTTGCAGATCTATGTACTGTTCATTTCATAAAACTAGAAAAAAAGTGGCAAAATCTCACTTTAATTACAAAGGTTCTAATCACTTAAATTTCTATTACTTTTTCACAAAAATGGAAAAACAGATTTCAAAATTAAGGAAACAAGATGATTTTCTATTCTCAATTTTTTTCTGAGAGTCAATCACAACTGACAGCTTCATAGCTCAAAGGTACAACACTAAATTAAAATTTCTCAAGGCAATCATTTATGCCACTCAGTAATATCATCATATCAAAGCACTGTCATGGATAATGACAAAATTCATTTTCTTCAGTGAAAGGGACATGCTTAATATCCACACAAGTGTGTATCTGAGCTTACCTGTTTTTCCCACAAAGATGTCAACAAACGCAGAGTGACAGCTTTTAGTTGTGGAGTGGTTCCAAGAAGTTGAATTACTCGTAGAATCTGCCCTATGCACACCTACAGAACATTGAAGAAACTTTGGTTTCAGAAATGCAAATGTGGATAAAATCCCAATGGTAACAAAAAAACTTAAAAACCTCTTATTACAAAATAAAGACTGAAACGGAAGCTTAACTACAGTATTACCTATCTTCTCGGAGGTCAGAGAAACCTTAGGGACGAGCTAGTTAGCAATTCTGGGCACATAAAAATCCTATGTCAGACAATATAGCCAGTGGTAAAACATGATGAAAAGATGATTTTAAAAACTAATTCTTAAATATTTTAACAAATATTTTTGGCCCAACAAAGGAAGTACTGATTGCAGCAAAATTAAAGGGTCAAAATTTCACATTATAACAAACAAAATTCAATGTATTCTTCACGCCTCACTTTCTTTCTGTTCCCAAGTAAATTGGTTAATATACAAACCTTGTGAACACCAAGGGTAGGTAAAGTATACAAGATATCATTGTATAACACAGGTGCCAGTGGTCTTCCTAATTTGAACATCAAAACTGGAATCAGATTCGGTACCTAAAATGAATTTTAAAAACATACAAATTATGCCTTTTAAAAGAAATCAATCTATAAAGCAATCATTATTTCATTTTTCTCAAAAGGAATACTATGAATATATATGAATTAAAAGACAAAAATGTCAGTTAGCCATTTGTTGTTAATGATAAATTCACAGTTTCACTAATATCCTATCTATTTTTCAATTACCTGTGAGCTATTTTCTATCCATTTATACATGCTTAAATACTCTAGGGTTTTTGGTGCTAAAATCACAACATTAATTCTCTATAATAAAAAATAGTTATGATCTATCCTGCCCTAAATAGCTTATAAATTCTTTAAAAAAAAAAAAGAAGAAGCTTACAATTCTAATGAGCAACATAATGAAATATTCAGTGATGTTGTTCCAAGACAAAATAATTAAACTCAACTGTACTTTATGGGAATTAATAAACAAAAATTTCCTTGCAGGTTCATATTTCAATCCCTATGCATATACCCCAATAAGAAAAGCAAATCATTTTTTGATTATATGCCTTTTATTATTAAAAGGGCAACATTTCCCAAATACATCTACAGATTCAATACAAACCCTATCAGAATTCCAGCTAGGCTCTTTGCCAAAACTGAGAAATTAATCCTAAAATTCATATGAAAACAAGTGATCCTGAAGAGCCAAAACAATCTTGAAAAGGAATGAAATTTTGAACATTCAACTTTCTCAAATACAAAATGTCCTACAAAGTTACAGCAATCAAAATTCTATGGTACTGGAATAAGAAGGTAAATATAGATCAATGAAATAGAACTCAGTATCTAGAAATAAAACTTGTCATTTATCTTAATTGATTTTAGACAGGCCAAGAAAACATGACGGAGAAAGAAGAGTCTCTTTGAAAAATGGTGTTGGATTTTGAAAACTATATTTCCATCTACAAAAGAATTAATTTGGACCCCTTCCTCATACCACATTAATAATTTTTGAGCAAAAATTAACTCAAAATAGAGTTTAAACTAAAATGTAAGAACGAAAACTGTAAAACTTTTTTTTTTATTTCATGGAAAATAATTTTATGTAAGGTCATTTAAAAGTACACACTCAACACACAAGTATTTTATGAATATTATATATCATCAATATCTGCCATTTGTTATTCAGGAAAAAAACTCATTTTCTGTATGCTCCCCTGCTCTAACAGCAAGATTTTGCATGTTTGAATATTTTTTTTTTATTATTAGTTTTTCCATACAATGACATGATATCGCCATGGGTTTACATATGCTCCCCCTCCAGAACCCCCCTCCCTCCTCCCTCCCTCCTCCTTCCCCCTAGGAGATCTCGATGCACCAGCCCCGAGCATCAGTCCTGGGCTGGCGATTCATTAGACATATGATAATTAACATGTTTCAATGCCATTCTCCCATATCATCCCACCCTTACCCTCATCCACAGAGTCCACGAGTCTGTTCTATACATCTACGTTCCTTTTGCTGTCTCGCATGATGGGTAATATAGGAGGAGGTCTTTCTGACCTTGAGTTAGGCAAAGCATTCTTAGATATGACACCAAAAGTATAAGCAACAAAATAAAATATATTTCATCAAATTAAAAATATTTGTCCTTCAAATGACACTATAAAAGGAATGAAATTGTGGAATTCACAAACATGTAGATGGACCTAGTGACTGTCTTACAGAGTAAAGTAAGTCAGAAAGAGAAAAAATACCACATAATATCACTTACATGTGGAATCTAGAAAATGATATAGTGAACTTCTTTGCAAAGCAGAAACAGAGACACAGACACAGAGAATGGACATATGGATAGTGGGGGGCGGAAAGGGGGGAGGCAGAGGGGCAAGAAGAGAGGAGGTGGGATGAATTGAGAGATCGGGACTGACAAACACACACTATTATGTATAAAATAGATAATTAATGAGAATCTATTGTATAAGCACAGAGATTCCACTCAACGCTTTGTGGCGACCTAATTGAGAAGGAAATCCAAAAAAGAGGGGATATATGTATATATAGAGCTGATTCACTTTGCAGTAACTAACTCAACATTGTAAAGCAACTATATGCCAACAACAACAACAAGAAAAGTTTTTTTAAAGACACTATAAAGAAAATGAAAATAAAAAGAACCCACAAAATGGAAGAAAATATCTGCAAATCATACATGTAATGAGGGGCTTACATATCCAGAATATATCAAGAATCCTCCATAATAAAGGACAAATAATCCAATTTTAAAAGAGCAATGGACCTGAATAGATATTTCTCCAAAGAAGACAAACGACCAATAAAGACAGGAAAAAATACTCAACCAGCATTAACCATGACATAAATGCAAATCAAAACCAAATAATATGCCATCTCATATCAAATAGGATGACTTGAAAAGACAGAGAATAGCAAATACTGACAAAGATGTGGAGAAATCAGGACCTTCATTCACTGTCAGTGGGAAAGTTAAATGGTGCAGCCCCTTAGCAAAACAGTCTGTCAGTTTCTCAAATGGCTAAATAGAATTATCATATGATTTAGTAACTGTACTCACAGGCATTTACCCAAGAGAAATTAAAATATATATCCATACAAAAACTTACATGTGAACATTCACAGCAGTATAATATTCAACAGGCAAAAAGTGGAAACAACGCAAACATCTATCAACTGATGAAGGGATAAATAAAATGTAGTATACCCATATGATAGAATATTACTCTGCCATAAAAACAGAACCGACACAGATGAACTATTCAAATATCAATAGCAAAAAATAAACAAATAGCCCAATTAAAAAATGACCAAAGGACTTGAACAGATATTTTCCAAAGAAGAAATATAAATGGCCATAGATATATGAAAAGATGCTTAATGTCACTAATCATCAGGGAAATGCAAATCCAAACCATGATGAGATATCACCTGACACCTGTTAGAATGGCCATTGGCAATAAACTAGAAAATAACAGCTGTTGGCAAGGATGGAAAAAAACTGCAACCCTTGGGCAATGTTGGTAAAAAGTAAAATGGTGCAGTCACTATGAAAAACAATACGGAGGTTCCTCAAAAAATTAAAAACATGATCTAGCAATCCCACTTCTGGGAATATCAGTACAGGCAGCAGTCTCTTTTAAAATTTATTCACTCACACACACATACACACACACAAATTAACTGCTCAGTTGCTATTAGCTACTTATCCTAAAATGATAGTCTTTTGATTGAAACACAAACTTCTCTGTAACATTTTATGGAATGTCAAGAAATTTAAACTGTTTGACTTGTTTCATCTGGCACTGTTGGTTTCTATAAGAAAATACACATGGGCAATTAAAAATGTTTCAACTCAAATATTTCAAAGGAACTGAAATCAGGATCTCAGAGAGATATTAAGCACCTCCATGTTCACTGCAGCATTACTCACAATAACCAAGAGATAGAAATAACCTAAATACTATCAACAGATGGACAGATAAAGAAAATGTGGACTATACATACACAAGGAAATCCCGTCATATACTACAGAATGAATATGGATAAATCTCAAGGACTTCATTCTATGTGAAACAAGCCAGTCACAGAAGGACAAATACCATGTGGTTCCATTATATGAGGTATCCAAACTAGCCAGCCTTAGAAAAAGAAAGTTGAATGGTGGTTATCAAGAGCTGGGAGAAGGAAGCAATGGGGACTTGCTTAGTGGGTACAGAAATGCAGCCTTGCAAGATGAAAAATTGTATACAGTATACCTATCATTTTGATAAGAAGGTATATTTCATGTTATCTGCTTTTCACTACAATTTTTAAAAGAACCATGGGATTGTTCTTTCAGAGTCAGAAGAGTCGTGTTGAGTTCCTTTAGGTAAAGGACTTTATTTTACAGATGACAGAGGTGAGGCATGGAGGGAATTACACAGTTAGTGACAAAATGAGGATGGAAGTTCAGATCTCAATTTACTCCTCCTTCCTATACTGCGAGAAATGAAAACAACAGATGATTCCAGGCTGTATGTAATAGGATAAAGAGTTATCATGCTAAGTCTTCTTCCTATAATTGGACTAAACATACAAGAAAAAAGCAGGAAAGACAAAACTCAGCATCTCCCTGGAGTCAATCATATAAAGAACAGAGTAGAAAAATTTTACTCTGGATTCCATGAAAAAAATCCATGTGGGCAACACTGTACAAGTTACACAGAAAGCAGCATAATCTTTCAGAGTCCTATAATGAAAATCATGAGTAGTGCTATCCACTTATAAATTGAGAAATACAGAGGGCTTTGTTATTATTCATTTTGGCTTCCAGATGAGAGATATAATTAATGTCTATAAGTAGCCTCTTTTTTAAAAATACGAGAGAGCTCATACTTTTAACAGTATATAAGAGATAGTTATAAATTAATATTAAAAAATTAAGATACCTGTGAAAAAAATTCAAAGCATGTTCATCATATGCAAGAGGTAAAGATCCAAAGTGGTATCTGATTTTAACTTTTCTGACTTAAGTTTTATAAAACTAGACGTGAAATATAAAGTGAATTCCTAGATGATATTTTATAAACTCCCTTAGATAATTGCTGAAATATCTTCGCACAAGACTGTCCCCTGAAAAAATGGAAGTAATTTTACGTATACAAAGGTATTTGCCATTTATAAAGCAGTGGTGACATGTGTTGAGTTAGAAATGAAAAGATAAAACATGAATTAAAATTTGTATTGATGTGCACTTGATTTAGTGTACATGTATGAGTTTCAGATATACTACGTAGTGATTTGGCAAAATGCGAAATTTTATAAAACAAAGAATGAATATGCTAGGATGGTACATGCAAACAGAAGCATAAAAGAATTCTTAAATAATTTTAACTGTGAAAGAGTTTTTTAGTGATGTATTTTACAGAAAAGGGGCATAATGCACTATGGTGTTTTTGAACATCATTTAATTTCATCTTCCTCAATTATTTGACATGTCTACTCACAATATTACTTATTATTTCAGTAATACAATAGAAAGCAGTTCACTGATGGAGGTGCTGAAAAGCTAATCATTTCTTCTTCTTATAAGAATCTGAAGAAATGCAGCAACAAAGAAAACTAAACACAGGGTAATTTTTTTTTTTCTTCTGTGGTTCATATCATAATGTTATAACTAAATAAGTGGCTTAGGGTCTTGAACTTTAATCTCTGAGAGTCAAATAAGGTCAAGGGATGAAAGATTGCCTCCACTAGGCCATCTTTTTTCTGTTTGATATTCACTCTAGCTTTATTCGATCTTTGCATGAAATGTTCCCTTGGTATCTCTAATTTTCTTGAAGATATTTCTAGTCTTTCCCATACTGTTGTTTTCCTCTATTTCTTTGCATTGATCGCTAAGGAAGCCTTTCTTATCTCTCCTTGCTATTCTTTGGAACTCTGCATTCAAATGGGTATATCTTTCCTTTTCTCCTTTGCTTTTCACTTCTCTACCTTTCACAGCTATTTGTAAGGCCTCCTCAGACAGCCATTTTGCTTTTTTGAATTTCTTTTTCTTGGAGATGGTCTTACTCCCTGTCTCCTGTACCATGTCATGAACCTCCGTACACAATTCATCAAGCACTCTATCAGATTTAGTCCCTTATATCTATTTCTCACTTCCAATGTATAATTACAAGGGATTTGATTTAGATCATACCTGAATGGTCTAGTGGTTTTCCCTACTTTCTTCAATTTAAGTCTGAATTTGGCAATAAGGAGTTCATGATCCGAGTCACAGTCAGCTCCCGGTCTTGTTTTTGCTGACTGTATAGAGCTTCTCCATCTTTGGCTGCAAAGAATATAATCAATCTGATGTTGGTGTTGACCATCTGGTGATGTCCATGTGTAGGGTCTTGTCTTGTGTTCTTGGGAGAGGGTGTTTGTTATGACCAGTGCGTTCTCTTGGGCAAAACTCTATTAGCCTTTGCCCTGCTTCTTTCTGTACTCCAAGGCCAAATTTGCCTGTTACTCCAGGTATTTCCTGACTGCCTACTTTTGCATTCCAGTCCCATATAATGAAAAGAACATCTTTTTTGGGTGTTAGTTCTAAAAGATCATGTAGGTCTTCATAGAACCATTCAACTTCAGCTTCTTCAGCATTACTGGTTGGGGCATAGGCTTGCATTACCATGATACTGAATGGTTTGCCTTGGAAACGAAGAGATCATTCTGTTATTTTTGAGATTGCATCCAAGCACTGCATTTCAGACTCTTTTGTTGACCATGATGGCTACTCCATATCTTCTAAGGGATTCTTGCCCACAGTAGTAGATATAATGGTCATCTGAGTTAAATTCACCCATTCCAGTCCATCTTAGCTCACTGATTCCTAGAATGTTGACATTCACTCTTGCCACCTCCTCTTTGACCACTTCCAATTTGCCTTGATTCATGGACATAACATTCCAAGATCCTATGCAATATTGCTCTTGGGAAAGACTAGAGATTTCTTCAAGAAAATTAGAGATACCAAGGGAACATTTCATACAAAAATGGGCTCGATAAAGGACAGAAATGGTAAGGACCTAACAGAAGATATTAAGAAGAGGTGACAAGAATACACAAAAGAACTGTACAAGAAAGATCTTCACGACCCAGATAATCACAATGGTCTGATCACTCACCTAGAGCCAGACATCCTGGAATGTGAAGCCAAGTGGGCTTTAGAAAGCATCACTCACTACAAACAAAGCTAGTAGAGGTGATGGAATTCATGTTGACCTATTTCAAATTCTGAAAGATGATGCTGTGAAAGGCTGCACTCAATATGCCAGCAAATATGGAAAACTCAGCAATGGCCACAGGACTGGAAAAGGTCAGTTTTCATTCCTATCCCAAAGAAAGGCAATGCCAAAGAATGCTCAAACTACTGCACAATTGCACTGATCTCACACGCTAGTAAAGTAATGCTCAAAATTCTCCAAGCCAGGCTTTAGCAATACATGAACTGTGAACTTCCAGATGTTCAAGATGGTTTTAGAAAAGGCAGAGGAACCAAAGATCAAATTGCTAACATCCGCTGGATTATCGAAAAAGCAAGAGAGTTCCAGAAAAACACCTACTTCTGCTTTATCAACTATGCCAAAGCCTTTGACTGTGTGGATCACAATAAACTGTGGAAAATTCTGAAAGAGATGGGAATACCAGACCACCTGATCTACCTCTTAAGAAATCCGTATGCAGGTCAGGAAGCAACAGTTAGAACTGGACATAGAATAACAGACTGGTTCCAAATAGGTAAAGGAGTGCGTCAAGGCTGTACACTGTCATCCTGCTTATTTAACTTATATGCAGAGTACATCATGAGAAATGCTGGGCTGGAAGAAGCACAAGCTGGAATCAACATTGCCAGGAGAAATATCAATAACCTCAGATATGCAGATGACACCACCCTTATGGCAGAAAGTGAGGAGGAACTAAAAAGCCTCTTGATGAAACTGAAAGAGGAGAGTGAAAAAGTTGGCTTAAGGCTCAACATTAAGAAAACCAAGATCATGGCATCTGGTCCCATCATTTCATGGGAAAGAGACGGGGAAACAGTGGAAACAGTGTCAGACTTTATTTTTTTGGGCTCCAAAATCAGTGTAGATGGTGATTGCAGCAAAGAAATCAAAAGATGCTTACTCCTTGGAAGGAAAGTTATGGCCAACCTGGATAGCATATTGAAAAGCAGAGACATTACTTTGCCAACAAAGGTCCATCTAGTCAAGGCTATGGTTTTTCCAGAAGTCATGTATGGATGTGAGAGTCAGACAGTGAAAAAGGCTGAGCACTGAGGAATTGATGCTTTTGAACTGTGGTGTTGGAGAAGACTCTTGAGAGTCCCTTGGACTGCAAGGAGATCCAACAAGTCCATCCTAAAGGAGATCAGTCCTGGGTGTTCATTGGAAGGACTGATGTTGAGGCTGAAACTCCAATACTTTGACCACCTCATGCGAAAAGTTGACTCATTGGAAAAGACCCTGATGCTGGGAACGATTGGGGGCAGGAGGAGAAGGGGACGACAGAGGATGAGATGGCTGGACGGCATCACCGACTCGATGGACATGGGTTTGGGTAGACTCTGGGAGTTGGTAATGGACAAGGAGGCCTGGCGTGCTGCAGTTCATGGGGTTGCAAAGAGTCGGACACGGCTGAGTGACTGAACTGAACTAGCTTTATTCCAATTCAGCTTTAGCATATGATCCATAATGACTAATAGTAACAGGTAACCATCTAGTGAACAGTGACTACAAATGCTCTCCTTAGCACTTTATAGAAATCATGATTATCATGTTTTAAATGATAAAACTGAAGTTTGTAAAGGCCAAATAATTTGCCCAAGGGATTAATAACAGAGTAGTACATACTGGAGTTAGGACTAGAGCAAAGCAATTTAACTCTGAAAAGCCCATGTACTTGCCAGTTTGGCTTACCAAAAATATGGGTGAAAAAAAAAATAGGGGTGACATCTTTATCACCTTTGCATCTCAGGTCCCAGTGTATCATAAGTGCTTTCAGAATGCAAAAACCACTCCTAATTTCTTTATCTGCTCAAATTCTATATGCAAAATAGATCTTGTATAGTGCTGCAGATATTTCATTTGGTACACAATTATTAAAAGCCTACCTCTTGCAAAGAAAAGTACCTAGAGACAGTACTCTGACCAAACAGCTCTGAATCACAAAAATTTACCTCTTAGGTTAAGTGTTACCAGGATATCAATATTATCAGAACATCTTTAGAATCTGAGCTAAGAATTTCCCAGTACATAGAAAAATAAGTTCATCAACATAGGAACTCCGAGTAAAGAATAAATGAGGAAATACCACAAACTAGAATGGATCAAATCAAGTACCATATCACTGGAGGTATTTGAAATACCTGGAAGAAACTAACCATGACCTTTCTCTACCTAAACTTAATTTCTAGGTTAGTCTCCTTGGTCTTCTGAATTTCTCTCTCAGAGTCTGACAATTCATATATTTAGAAAATGGTATAAGAAAAACTGTTGACAGAAAGTAATCATCATGCTATTAGATGTAAATATCAGTGGGACAAAGGAGTAAAAAACTGTAACTTTTTTCAATTGCTAATATTTTAAAAACTTGATCTAAATAACAACTACAATGACTAAATTCCAGTAAGCATAAAATTTCCTTCCTAAACAAAAGTTTGTTTTACATTCCTATCATCAAAGTGTGAAAGTGAAAGTCGCTCAGTCCAGTCTGACTCTTTGTGACCCCATGGACCATACCATGGAATTCTCCAGGCCAGAATACATGAGTGGGTAGCCTTTCCCTTCTCCAGGGGATCTTCCCAGCCCAGGGATCAAACCCAGGTCTCCTGCATTGCAGACAAATTCTTTACCAACTGAGCTATCAGGGAAGCCCTAATACATTTCTGTCATGGTAAGATCTAAATCTTTCGTAGTCTGACTGGTAAAACAAAAGTTAAAAGCCAGTGTCCTATAAGGAAAGTATAATGTGTTTATTTTTCCTTTCAGTTCAGTACAGTCAATATCTACTACTGTGTCTGTCACTGGCAATGAGTCGTACATTGGACAGCTAAAAGGAGGAGTTTGAATGTCCTCCAAGAATGAGATATAATTAAATACAGCTCAGCGAGGTAAGCAACTATGTAATAAAACTAGAGAGAGTCGATGCTTTTGAATTTATTAAAATAGTAAACTGCTCAATTATTCCAAAGCTATGACAGTCAGATCAATTTACTGGAATAAAAACTATGCAAGATTGACAATGGTAAATGTGAGCCAATTCATAGTACATTTGAAGTGAAAAAAGATTAAATGGACAATACAAATAGGCTGAACATAAAGTATGACTCCAAATCCTCACTTTCCTTTTTCACTGACAAAAAAACTTTTGGAGTATAAATAAGTGGTAGATATTTTATACCATAAATTGTATAAGGTTGCAATTTAGTCGCAAATGAAAGCCTGAACGTTAAACAGGGTTTACATGAAAAATGGTAAACAAATGACCTGCCTAGAAAGCTATATTAACCACCCAAGATGAAGTAAAATTAATGAAAAAAGCCAGAAACATAAAAAAAAGATTGATATAAATGTCTTACAACAATGAATAAGAAGACATTCAATTGCTTGGAGTAGACAGGGTATCATTAAGGAATGACACAAAACATATTTAGTAAACTCCTATCCTGCCTAATCTTGTGCATCAAGGAAAAATATAAGACTAGTAAGATGAATGTTAGTAAGAAGACACTGACAGTGATATCCATGATAGAAACAGACAGTGCAGACCAACAGAAAAAAGAAAGGTGATAATGATTAATCCATGAATAGTTTTTAGAAAAACTGATTAGTTAATAGGGAAGAGAAATCCTAACACACTACTATGTAAGGAAAAAAATTCCAAATGGATTTAGGAATTAAATATCAAAGAAAAGTAATAAAAGAATCTAGAAGAAAATTTAAGTGAATATTTACATGCTCCCTAGGGGGGAAAAAAACTCACTATGAGACTACAATTCCAGAGGAACATTTAGAAAACATTAAGAGCATTTGAATTTAAATACATGTTAGCACAGCAAAAAAAGGTGAAAGATAACATTAAGGAAATCACCTTGAAAGTGAAGTAAAAGTATAGAGAGAAGAAAACAGGGAAAGAAAAGAAAAGAAAAACGTAAGACCAGTACAGAATTCGGGGTCCAAGTAAGAGAAGTTCCAGAAAGAAAGAGCAAATCAGTAGAGGGAAAGAAATTAATGACAATATAATAAAGAAAATTCCTCAGAATTCAAGGGCCTTGATTTCCAGATTAAAAAAGCCATCAATTACCAGTGCACCAGATGAAAAAAGATTCACACCAATACACATCTTCATTGAAATTACAGAGTACCAGGGCAAAGAGAAGATTCTAACAGCTTCCAGAGAGGAAAAATAAAACCAACATTAAGTTCACATAAAGACACACTCAGGATTTCAGGAATCAGGATAACTTTGCATTTCTTCATAGCAACACTGCAAGCTATAGAACCAATGGAAGAAAACAAATAAGATTTTGAAGAAAAATGGTTCCAAATGCATAATTCTACACCCAAACTAACCCCATCTCTGCCATACAGTAAAGTACTCACTAATAGTTACAAAAAAGAAAACACACACACATACAATTATCAATCAAAGATTTGATACTTTAAATAAAGCATGCAAAGATTCTTCAGTAAATACAGAATTCACTCCCTCCAAAATGGACAAAGTGCATATATCTAAAATTCAAAGAGAAAAAGAAAAGCAGTGAATAAAACCTTTAAATCTCACTACTAGTTTTTAAAATTGAAAATGAAAACAAGATAGTTTCCTCACATACTGAAGTTTGAAATATTTTAAAATTCTAAAGCTAAATGTAAAGATACAGTGAGAAAGACATTCTCACACAATTATGGGGGAGTAAAAGGTGATGACACAATGTTTCTAAAGAGAAAATTTTCAAATTTTATTTAAGAAGTTTAGCTATAATCTGAGATTTACTCCAAAATAACATTTCTGAGTTGGGGACTGGAAAACAGAGGGGACAGAAGATACAGACCAGCTAGGGAATGATAATTGCTGAGGCTAAGAGATGAATTAATCAGGTTTATTATACTATCCATCTATTTTTTATTATGCTTGAAATTTTAAAAAATAAAATATTAAAAATCTCCTAATCTAGGAGTCTCATCACATAAATATTAAAAAAAAAACAATCAGAAATTCAATAAAATGTAGGAGACAAGATTTCCCCCCAGTATACATACAACATTATGTCAGAGTAAATCAGCTTAAAAGAAAAAAGGAAAACAATAAAAAAATTTTTTTTCACATTATTAAAACACCATACAATATGGAAAATTACTAGAGCTAATCAGTGAATATAGCAAAGTTTCAGGATACAAAATCAACACACAGAAATCCCTGGCATTCCTATACACTAACAGTGAGAAATCAGAAAGAGAAATTAAGGAAACAATTCCATTCACCATCAAAACAAAAAGAATAAAATACTTAAGAGTATTTCTACATAAAGAAACAAAAGACTTGTATATAGAAAACTATAAAACACTGATGAAAGAAATCAAAGAGGACACAAACAGATGGAGAAATGTGCTGTGTTCGTGGATTGGAAGAATCAATATAGTGAAAATGAGTATACTACCCAAAGCAATCTATAGATTCAATGCAATTCCTATCAAGCTACCAGAGGTCTTTTTCAAAGAATTAGAACAAATAATTTCTCAATTTGTATGGAAATACAAAAAACCTCGTATAGCCAAAGCAATCTTGAGAAAGAAGAATGGAACTGGAGGAATCAACCTACCTGACTTTAGGCTATACTACAAATCCACAGTCATTAAGACAGTATGGTACTGGCACAAAGACAGAAATATAGATCAATGGAACAGAATAGAAAGCCCAGAGATAAATCCACGCATCTATGGACACCTTATCTTTGACAAAGGAGGCAAGAATATACAATGGAGAAAAGACAACCTCTTTAACAAGTGGTGCTGGGAAAACTGGACAGCCACTTGTAAAAGAATGAAACTAGATCACTTTCTAACACCATACACAAAGATAAACTCAAAATGGATCAAAGATCTAAGCATAAGACCAGAAACTATAAAACTCCTAGAGGATAACATAGGCAAAACACTCTCTGACATAAACCAAAGTGGGATTCTCCATGACCCACCTCCCAGAATACTGGAAATAAAAACACGAATAAACAAATGGGACCTAATTAAAATTAAAAGCTTCTGCACAACAAAGGAAACTATAAGCAAGGTGAAAAGACAGCCTTCAGAATGGGAGAAAATAATAGCCAATGAAGCAACAGACAAACAATTAATCTCAAAAATATACAAGCAACTCCTGCAGCTCCATTCTAGAAAAATAAACAACCCAATCAAAAAGTGGGCCAAAGAACTTAACAGACATTTCTCCAAAGAAGACATTAAAATGGCTAACAAACACATGAAAAGATGCTCAACATCACTCATTATCAGAGAAATGCAAATCAAAACCACAATGAGGTATCACTTTACACCAGTCAGAATGGCTGTAATCCAAAAATCTACAAGCATAAATGCTGGAGAGGATGTGGAGAAAAGGGAACTCTCTTACACTGTTGGTGGGAATGCAAACTAGTACAGCCACTATGGAAAACAGTGTGGAGGTTCCTTAAAAAGCTGCAAATAGTCCTGCCATATGACCCAGCAATCCCACTGCTGGGCATATACACCGAGGAAACCAGAATTGAAAGAGCCACGTGTACCCCAATGTTCATTGCTGCATTGTTTACAATAGCCAGGACATGGAAGCAACCTAGTTGCCCATCAACTGACGAATGGATAAGAAAGCTGTGGTACATATACACGATGGAATATTACTCAGCATTAAAAAAAAATTCATTTGAAGCAGTTCTACTCAGATGGATCGAACTGGAGCCGATTATCCAGAGTGAAGTAAGCCAGAAGCAAAAACAATAATACAGTATATTAACACATATATATGGAATTTAGAAAGACGGTAACGAGAACCCAACATGCGAGACAGCAAAAGGAACGCAGATGTATAGAATAGACTAGTGGACTCTGTGGATGAGGGTAAGGGTGGGATGATATGGGAGAATGGCATTGAAACATGTTGATTGTCATGTGTCTAATCAATCGCCAGCCCAGGATTGATTCTCGGGGCTGGTGCATCAAGATTTCCCAGGGGGGAGGGAGGAGGGAGGGAGGAGGGGGGGTTTGGAGGGGGAGCATATGTAAACCCATGGTGATATCATGGCATTGTATGGCAAAAACAATAAAAGGGAAAAAAAATTTTTTTTCACATTATTAAAACACCATACAATATGGAAAACATATGCCAGAAAAAAATACTATAAATAGAATTTGTTGTTATAACCACAAAGAAAAAAGGACAAAGAGAAACAGAAAATTCTATTTTCCTGTACTATAGAAGAATTGAAGACAGGCAATAGTTACCTATGAATATTTAAAGAGCTAACACATAAAAGACAAACTAGGTTTTTCATGTAATTCCAAGGTTCAAATTGAAAGGCATATTTTAGTTTAATATGGAAAAGAAGTTTTAAGAGAAATTTTTAGAGTGTAGAGTGGGATGCCTTAGAAGGAAGTAAGTTTTCTGTAGCCAGAGGTGCTCAGTAAGAGAATGATAACCATATACTGAGAAGTTGTTTAAGGTATATATATTTATATATTCAAATATTAAAAAGAAGAAGAAACTGCCAGAGCCTACTATTTAAAATATAAAAAACATAGCTTCATTTAATCAAAATTTAAGTAAATATCTGTGCAGAAAAGAGTTAACATAGCAGGCTTGAGAATGTCATTCTTAAAAAGCCACCCTGCTTTGGGTAGAGTCTCAGAAAGTGGATTTTAGGAAGGTTCCTACCATTCTTTATTGATACAAATGTCCCTAAACTGTTTGTACAGAGAGTGTGCAATGCTGTGCCTAAGCTGAGTGAGTGAGTGCAAGTCGCTCAGTCATGTCTGACTCTTTGCGACCCCATGGACTACACAGTCCACGGAATTCTCCAGACCAGAATACTGGAGTGGGTAGCCACTCCCTTCTCCAGGGGATTTTCCCAACCCAGAGATTGAACCCAGGTCTCTCGCATTGCAAGCGGATTATTAATCAGCTGAGCCACCAGGGAAGCTCGTGCCTGAGGCTGACCAGCCCCCAATAAAACCCTTGGGCAGAGTCTCTAATGCTCTTCCATATTAGACAGCACTCCACATGTGCTGTCATGATTCCATGCTGGAGGAATTAAGTACATTCTGTGTGACTCCACTAGGAGAGGATTTTTGGAAACTTGTGCCCAGTTTCCTCTGGATTTCACCCAATGAACCTTTTCCTTTGCTGATTTTGCTTTTACCCTTTAGCTATAATAAATCATAGTTGCATTTGGAACTAGATAATGGGTCCTGTGAGTCCTTAGAGCAAATCAACAAACCAGAACATAGTCTTGGAGGCTCCTGACCCAGAAGCATTCCAAATTCTGCCTTAAAAGAAACTAGCAATTAAGAGAACACAAATGTTATGCACAATTTTTTAAAAGAGCGACTTCTAAAGTATTTCTCAATCAATAACAACAGTAGATTCTCCCATGAGTTATATACCCAACAGTCAAAAACATTTGAGGGACAACTACACACTGGGTGCTGTGTCAAGCTTTAGCAACAGAGCTGAGAAAGACAGACCCTGCTCTCAAGTAGTTTATAGTTTATTCAAGGAACTCATAATTAAAATTTCCATCATTACTGACTGAATAAGCCAAACTCAACTTTGAGAATTGAAAGCATAGAAAATAATTTCTATAGACAGAAATGAAGACATAAAAACAAGAAAACAACAATTCAAACTTTGATAATTGCAAAATACTAAATAGTATGGGTTTCCAAGGTGGCATTAGTGGTTGAATCCGCCTGCCAATGCAAGAGATGTAAGAGACCCAGGTTCAATTCCTGGGTTGGGAAGATCCCCTGGAGAAGGGCATGGCAACCCACTTCAGTATTCTTGCCTGGAGAATCCTATGGACAGAGGAGCCTGGAGGGCTACAGTCGATGGGGTTGTAAAGGGTCGGATATGACTGACCCTTAGCATGCACACAGGCCTTTTTTCCGAGGAAAGGAGAAATTCTAGCACCGGGCTGTCCAATGCAATAGCTACTTTCCACATACAGCTACTTACATTTGAAATTAATGAAAATTAAACAAGATTAAAACTCTAGCTTAATTTTAGTCACATTAGCCAAATTTTAAGTGCACAAAAGTCACAAGTGGCTGGTGACTACCATACTGGAAAACACAGATTACAGAACAATTCCATCACTGCAGAAACTTCTGTGTTTGAACAGTGCTATCATAAAAGGCTGAAGTGCCCAAGAATTCCTCAGATGTTTGCTACCACATCATCTGTAATGGCAGCAATAATAACAGCAACAACAAAAAGAACAGGAACAACTTAAATATCTATCAATACAGAAACAATGATGTACATTAAACTGTTGATACCCTGTAGAATATCAGCAACCTTCAAACACCATAAATTAGATCTGTACAAACTAGCACAGAAAGGTGACTATACTGTATTAATGAGAGAAACACACAAACTGCAAAGGAATATAAAGTATAATGCAATGGCTTTGCGTTCATATATGCGAATATATTGTAGGGGGTTCAGATGGAAGAAAGTGCCTTAAGACAAATGTATTTGCTTATGACTACTTGGACATACTACTATATTGTTTGGATACATCCTACAATTATATATTATAAGAATATTACTTCAGTAAGATATTTTTACTTTATTTATATTAATAAACATAATTAAAATAGTAATGTTGTTTTACTAAATTGCTTTTCAGCAGTCTTTCAGTATGTGATGGGACTGAATTTGCATTAAATGACCAGAAGCTATAGGACTAGTACGTAGAAGAGTAGGAAGTAGACATGGGAGCATTAGAACCCAGCGAAGGCTCAGTGGAGGAATGAGGCAGACTGAAGACTTTCTGCCCAAAGAAGATAGATCCCATCCGGAAACAAAATCTGATTATCCTTCTCCCCTGTTTTCTTGCTCAACTTAGTTTTGAAGACAATCTAGTCCTTCTGGCTTACTGAGCCTTGTATGTGTTCAACATTTTTCAAAATGATAGTTCATCTACTTATGTCCTAACCATGAAAAACAGGGGCCTCCCAGGTAGCACTAGTGGTAAAGAACCCACCTGCCAGTGCAAGAGACAAAATCTCCTGAGTCAGGAAGATCCCCTGGAGGAGGGCCTGGCAATCCACTCCAGTATTCCTGCCTGGAGAACCCCATGGACAGAGGAGCCTGGCATGCTGCAGTCCATGGGGTCACAAAGAGTCAGACATGACTGAAGCGACTCAGCACACATGCACAACCATGAAAAATGTCAAAAAGCAAATAAAGTAACTGTTTGCCCCTCTCTAGGCAAAGAATTACCTAAGCCCCATTTGTCACTCTAGCTTTGTAAACACCTTTATTTCAGTATACTCTGGGTTATTCATTCTCAAGACTGCTGCCTATCATAGTCTGTGAACGCCTTATAGGTAACAACTCTGCTCCTATTCTATTTGAGTTTACCCAAGACCATACATACAGCAAATATTCAGTAACTAAGCTGAATTAAACTCAAGACTGACCTAAGGAGGAAGAAAAATTAACATATTGTTTGAGACTGCTTCCACCCCAAAAACATCTGCCTGACATTCCATCACCCTCTTAGTAGCCCTTTGAAAAGCCCATTTTAAGAATTATTGTTCAGAACCATTTCAGGTTTCTATTCCACTGCAGAGACTGTGAGGCTACTTTAGCCAAGTAAAACCAATAAGAAGAGCATTCTAAATCCTTGGTACACTTATATCACGGAAATGAACACTAGGATTTTCTTTTTTTTTACTGTACATGTGTATTTTTCAACCCAGTAGCTGCTAACCACATGTGGCTAAGGGGCCCTTTAAGGTAGTGAGTGTGACCTGAGATGTGCTGAAGGGTAAAACACACACCAGAATTGGAACATTGCACACCAAAGATGCATATGAATAAGATAGTTCATTTTATGTTGATTATATACTAAAATAATATTTCAGATATACTGAGGTAAATAAAAAATATTTTAACTTAATTTCACCTACTTATTTTCACTTTTTAAAAAATGCGGCTACCAGAAAATTTAAACCTGCATTTGTGGCTCATATACGTCTACTGAGCTGCATTATTCTCTATTTCCTGTATGCATTTAAACGCAGCTTAAAACACACACACACACACGTGCACACACAGGAACACTTAAAACAGTTAACGTCCCTCTTTTCATGTACTTGGGGAATGAAGAATGACAGTAAGTCTCAGATATGCAAGGAACATGTCGATCTTGCTAAATAGCCTAGCACTGCACCTAGAACATAAGGTAGCAGATAAACAATTGTAAAATACAGAAGCTATAAAAATCAACCACAATTTTAATCACATATAACTTCTGTTGAGCACTGATTATAAGTCAGGTATTATATAGTGGATCATCTCATTTAACCCACCTGAAGAATTTAATGAAGTGGGTTCTTCTATTATTCTCATTTTAGAAATTAGGGAACACAAGTATATGCAGGTTTATAATGAATCTCCAATATTACAAGAAACAAAACAATACAGATATTCTATACAAGAGGCTCAATAAAACTTTAAGGAATAAGTATTTATTGAGTGCTTTCTAACACATGATTCTAGGAGCTATGACATTAAGAGAAATACAGGTTAATTCAATCAAAATATAAATGGTTATAGGCTAGAAATCTCACTCTGATTATCAATATTCTACATCAAAATATTAAAAAGCCTGAATAATAGCTAATTATCTGATAACACAAAATCCCTACAAATTCAGACAATCCCTTGAACTTCACTGTAAAACACAGCATTTATATGGCACGTCACAATGTTCTTCATAACTCATAACTATTATAACACTTCTGAGAGGCAGGTATTGTTAGAGATTGGATGGGATCTTACAAATACTTAGATTCATTATCTGATCCATTATCAGGTTTTAATTCATGTTCTGTGGCTTGCCTTATGACTACCGTCCAGGAATTTTCTGGTAGGGTGACAAGGAGTTTTAGACAAGTCACCTACAAAATTAATTCTGGATTCCAGATTCCCATCATCTTCAAAAATAATGGCCTTGGGCTGAGCAAGGCATGAAGACAATGTTAATTAAAAACTTTCTATGAGGCTTAAAGAGGCCAGTACCAACAAATTTATCACTTTCTGGGGGGAAGCATTCACATTTAAAAGAGCCTTCATATAGAATAATTTAACAAGCATCAATCAAAACATTCATCTTTACTGAGCTCTTTTTTGAAAATGTACTTATTAGGGCCGAAATCTTGATCCACCTTGAAAAAATAAGCAATATTCAATGCCCACTAAATGGTCAACTTAATTTTTAATGGTTAAATGGCATGGCAAGAATGGTTCAGGTACTTGTAAATGTTAAATGTCTGGGTATGTCTATACCAGCTTTTGAACAGTTTCAAAGAGCAGACATGAGGATTCATTAGCTCTTAGCACATATGAACCTGCTCCAAAGGCAGCCATGAGAGTTGCCTAGCAACAGTGCATTTTGCATCTCTCATCATCCCCCAAGATGCTGCAGCAGCAGCCGCAGCTAGGTCAAGCCTCTCATTAGCAACCTGAAAAAGCATTTCTAGCTCCCATTTCACAAAATTATTTTTATTTTCAGGTAAAGCTCATGTATCTATGTATTATTCTTACTGACAATGTAGTCTCTTCCCTCTATTCCTTCTTACCAATCCCCATTTTCAACAGATATGTTTTAATGAACCCAACAAAATATCTGTAACAAAAGCAGGCACTGAGAAATCCAACAGAATTTATATGCCTGTTCACAGACTCTAATAGTTCCATATCTTTGGAGCAATAAACGAAGCTTCAGAAGAAGAAAAGATGACACTGCAGTCAAATAACGGGAAGAAAAAAGTCAGTTCTTTGTCTTCAAAATTAACAAAAAATCTACCCAAATTATTTGCAAAGCGATTGATAGTTATCCTCACAAAAACTATTCACACCCCTATAGCAAAACAGCAAAAAGGCAGAAGATTCCAGAGTGGTACTAAACTATAATAAATGGATTGACAGTTTATAATGAATGCAGTCTATTGGAAAGGTACTCTGGTTCCCAATTTAATAACTATGTTATAAAGCTTCACCTCAGATCAGTAGCTATTCATTCACTTCTAAAAATATTTCCTAAAATTACTGCTCAGCATGGTTTCCATGCAGAGCTAAAATATATACTCACATAATCTGTTTTATATACAAAGACTTTTAAAAAGATAAACAAAATAATCCCATAGACTTTTCATTTTATGTATTTTAAAGTGCTTAATCCAGATTTTGACATAAACCACATACATCCTTGTCTCTGAGCTTTGTGTGCTATCATGAATTTCCCTATGGAAAATATTACAGAATGTGTATGACATGTTACAAAAGATAAAGTGTGGGACTAATAGATTAAGAATGGTGTAATAAGGAACATTTAAAATCAACTGTCATCACACCAAATCAAAATAAGTAAATTTTAAAGGTGATCTGAAAGGAAAAATGTGATTTTTCTCCCCCTGAGGCCCCTCCACTTCCCCCCTCACCTTTTCTTTTTTACAAACACCAAAAAATGAATCTTTAGGAGGATCTCCCAGAAGGGTGTCGTTTACCACTAAAATATTTCATTCCAGCAGTTGAAAGACCATAAAAGGGTGAATGTCCTCCAGAGTCTCTAATAACAGTAATAGATCTTGTGTTACTATTCACAAGTGACCTCTCAGTCAGGCGATTTAATTTTTCCCCCTGCAGCATGGTTGGTTTCCCACACAGTGTAATAACAGTTTTTGCACAACAAGACAATTCATCTGATTAGAAGGACTATATTAAGTCTTTCATGAACAGCATGTGTCATTACAGCTTCAGCTAGGGTTTGATTTAAGATGACCTCAAATACACATGCATGATTCTTCATTTTTCTACTGTTTTAAAAAAGATTCCTGACTTTCTTCAGCAATCTTTCAGACCATCACCTGAACCCTTCCCTGGTTTCAAAAACTAATTAAGAACTCATCAAATTGCTCGGTGAGCACTTTAAATCAGGTACTAAGAATTCATCAGGAAACAGAAATGTGTATAAGGCTTCTCCTTTCTACGTGGACCAAATGAAATTCTACTAATATCTCAAAAAACATGAAAAGGGACAGAATGGGCATAACTGGCTATTGCAATTACTTTTACGTTTCACAACATTTCAACAATGCACTGTTAATTATAAAGACAATATGACATTACCGAGAAAAGCTTCAGATAAAGTGACTTTTGAGACTTCATTGTAAACCTCAGCAAAGCATAAAAAATTTAAAATCGGAAACCACAGGAAAAGGTGTGAAATGAAACAACCATCTGGCAATCTCTACGATAATAAACGGTTCAGCATCATTCAATGCCCACAGAAGAATGGGCATTCTAAACCTAAGAATGTGCACACATTTCTTACTGCCTTGCTGATGAGACTGGGAAGCTTCAATCCAGAATCTCTGCAGCAAAGGGCGATAGTGACAGCTGGAGGAGTTCCCTTAACCTTACTACCTTTCACCGAGGCTAATATTCTTGGCTTCCCCTCCTGTCTCTGATCTGGGCTGCCTCCTCTGAGGAGTAGCACCAGCACCCCTTTGCCACAAGGCTAGGAGTGTCCTTACACCTCCCCTGCTCAAAAAGATTCTCCTACTGCCCCATGGCCAGCAGCCCAAACCTGTAAGATTAAGTTCTGTTTAGACTTTTGATGCAGGTGAGATGCTCTCTTCCAGTTTGATTGTTCCAATCCATCTAGGAATTCCGCTTCTTTGAGCAGAGGTCTGTATGTCCCATGGGTGCTGAGCTGCTTCGGTTGTGTCCAACTCTTTGCCACCCTATGAACTGTAGCCCATCAGGCTCTTATATCCATGGGATTCTCCACGCAAGAATGCTGGAGTGGATTGTCATGCCCTCCTCCAAGGGATCTTCCCAACCCAGGGATCAAATCCGCATCTCCTGTGGCTTCTGCATTGCAGGCGAAATCTTTTACCACTAAACCACCAGGGAAGTCCATATGCCCCTTAAGCAAACTCTAAAATGAGCTGAGACAATTCCACTATACTTCCCTTGCCCCTGCTGCCCACATTTTATCCATTGGAAACACTAACATATCTTTTGCTTTGAATAAATTCTAGGCACACAAGTCAATTCCTGCATGGTGATACTCTTTCTTTTGTCTCCACTATCACAGCAGCCAGCCCATCACTTCCCATTAGATTTCGGTGGTGATGGCCGGGGTTGGGGGGGGGGGGGGTTCATCAACTCGTTGCCTTTGTCTCTCCACCCTAGCTGCAAGGGGTCCACATCAAGCTGGATGGGGGATATGGATTTTCATTGCAATCTCTATCACCAGGCTTGAGATAAGGGGCTGGTCCTTAGGACTTGGCAGACTCCAGCAACTTTTGCCAAGAATCCTCCCCCTTTTCTTCACCTAACCTTTCATTTCCTAACTTCTAGACCCTTGATATGAGTAACAGGTTAAAAATTATAATAGTACTCCAGCCTTGAGGTTTATTCCTACTAGTCTACAAGTTCTAGAGGGTATTCTGTATTAAAACTCATTTCGGTATCTTAAGGTCCCTATGGAAAATTCTAACATTCTGATTGTGTAACCTTATCTCCTCTATGTCTCATTATCTCAATACTTAAGATAAATTCTCATCTCTGGCTTGAATGCAAGGCTCTTCAGGATCTTCTTTCCAAATAACTGTCCAGTATCCACTCCAGGATCAATATTCCTCACCCTATACATCCTAGTTTAATATGGTACAGTTAATACTTGCAGTCCTGTTACCCCACTGTCGCCTGCCACAGACCTGTGTCTTTGCAAATGCTCTCCATGCTGCTAGAAAGCCTTTCCAGTCCCCTGCATCAGGGAAACCTGTGGACCTCTTCCTATATGTTCCAGAGACATTTATATACCTATACAATGGCAATCACCACCTTGTACTGAAAAGTAATTTTTAATACCTCTGGCAACAGACTAGGATCTATCTATGATTCCTGGAAACAAAGACCATGTCCTTTCATCTTAGTATCACCTGAACTTGCCACGTGGAAGCTATATAATATATACATGTTGAATGACTAAATCAATGGCTTGAAAATGCTTGATAAATAATATGGGACCTAATAAAAGCAAGATAGCTAAAGTATTTCAAGCTGAATGATAATTCCATGATAATTCCACTTAATGCAGATCAAGTTGCACCATTAAAGCTTGAATACAATTTGACAGCTAAATATACATAAGTACCGTAAAATGCCACCAGTATAATTATCACTAATAACTCAGACTACTAGAAACAATGAAGGTAGACAAGACTGGATTAGAGAAAAATGTTAAGGAAATAAAATTCAATTACTGTCACGTATATACGCTAACAAACTAATTAGCCAAGTGTTGCCAAGTACCAGTCCCTGCTGATGGGTCTTAATGAATAGCTAATTTGATCTTTTAAATTGGCACATTCATTGTACTAATGCAAATGAGCGAACTCAAACTGCCTAAAAACAATAGCATCAACATCAGCTTATGTTTTAACTCAGCCTATATAAAATTACCCTGAACACTAAATTAATAGGATTTCATTTAATAAGATTTTACTGTAATCTAACCTAAACCCTGTCCTTGGACTCCACATTGTTTCCTCAATTAGTCTGGAAAACACATGAAAATATTAGGAAAGAGTTTATTGGTTCTAGGATGGTGGGCACATACATCTAATACATTTGTGTATTAATTCAATGAGGCAACAAAAAAAGTATCAAACCCCAGCAACTGGGCAAGGTTACTGGGAGGCAAAACAAGGGAGGCACAGGTTCTCTTGAGGAATTCCTTTTATGAATTCCAAATCTAATTGTGATTCACTGAAAATTTCCTTTGACGATAACTATAGGACATTTCAGTATGGTTAATTTGTCCTTGTTTATCTTTAATGCTGTTTATGATATGACAAATTCAGGTTACCTATTTTTTTTGTATGTTGGTTTTCTTTAGATCGACAAAAGAAATACACAAATTCTCTTAAATGCAGATGTCGGCCACCACCACAACAATGTTCATATACTGGAATGGCAAGACACGCGGTCTCCAAAAGTCCAATCGATACACCCGAAGCCTGACACGCAGCAGTGATCCCACTTCTTCACTGTCCGTCTGGCTCCACTGAATGTGTAACCACATCTAACCCATTTGAGGTAAACTGACTTTAGCATGCCCAATTTCAGTATATCGCCTACTCTAAAAACTCGCCAAGATGTCCACTGTGTTATCTATTATGAAAAGCTCAAAGCTGTCACCAGTAGGGCCAACCCCAGTATGCTGAAAAGACAAAGGAACAGCGTTAAGTCTCAAGACTTCCAGCGATGCAGCTCACATAGTTGTTTAACTTTAGTTATTCTGAAGGTAAACCTTTCCCACTAAACCCAGCAAATCATGGCCTATCATCTCAATTACAGCTATCAGCGAGTAGCTATAATTGTGATGAAGTGTCAACTGCTTTCTTCTAGTTCCCAACAAAGTAGAAAGGTACTGCTAATGAACCTATGGTTCACCACACAAAAAACTCCAATACCTCTAAAAATTTACTGATGCCCACCTTTTGTCCAGCAGTAGCACTCAAAAAGGATCACTTCAGTGTCATATATAAAAAGTAGCACTTCATTTGTAATAGAAACAGGCAATAAGACTCTACAAGCCCTGAGCACCCTGTATCATGCATCTAAACTGGGCTGGCATTTCATGTCAATGTATAGCAAAACCAACATGATAATGTAAAGGAAAAAATAAATTAATTAACTTTAAAAAAAAACCTCAACATTAAAAAACAAAACAAAAGACCCTACAAGTTACTTTCAAAGGTGTTTGTTTAACTTGGACTTGTTCAGCAGCAGGTCATGAATCACCTCTTCCAGGCATCCTCCACTGCTTTCTGGACCTTCACAACACTGTAGGCTTCCCTGCATCATAGCACGTATCACAGAATATACTGCCTACTGTCATCTTCCCTATGTACTGTGAATCCACCAGTAACTATCCTTGTATCCCAAGCTCCAATCAAACTGTGTGCCCCAAAGAGGTTCTTCACGACTACTTACTAAATGATCCTTTAATGCCCTTTCAAGCTCTTACATGAACAGCATATCTTATTCAACCTTTTAAATACTTCAAACTTAAAAGCTAAGGTGTGATTTTTCTCAACATTTTGTAAAAGTTACTTTTCAAAATAAAGGGAATACAACAGCTTCCATTTTTGTTCACTAAAAGGCCATGTCTCTAAAGAAGTCATCCAGATGGCCAGCAGGCTCAGGGAGGGCTGACTATCGAAGGGCTGCAGAACAGATGGGAGGAGATGCCCACTGGCAGCGTCACCATGAGGTGTCTGGCCACACACAAGCAGGCAGGGGGCCAATACCTTCTTCCTTCCCTGCCCTCTGACTAAATAAGAAAAAATATATTCTGGCAGTAGTGGACTTCGTGTATTTTCCCTTTTAGAAGAATTCCGCATGCCTGTTATGAAATTCAGAGTTACCACAAAGTCTGTTACACTCTCTGAGTCCTTCGCCAACACGAGAAGCCCATTCCAAGCAGGTTTAAAGCAGAATACAAAGCTCCTGCTAACTAATAATAGTCAACTCAGAGCAGACTGATTCCGCTGTTACAAATGCAGTTCTAGGCCCCACGCTCATCAAATTCCACCCGCATCTTCTCTGTTACTCACTGTTCAGTGACACAACAAGACAAATGGCTTTTGTTTCAGTCTGTTAGTAAGCCAGTGAGTGTCACAGTGATATAGGGTTAAACTGAAAAATCACAACAATTCTATCAGTGAGAATTTTAAGCAATCCATACTCTGTAGTCTTCTTAGAAGAAACTCAGCCTACTATGAGCACTCAGGAACTCAAGAAAGGTAAGAAATTGACAGAGGACTGCTTTCCTGAGTATAAACTCTTAGGCTTCATGCAAAAAGAAAAAAGAAAAAATATTTTAAAATTTAAATGCCAGTTAAAAACATTTCATTCTACAGATATCTATGTCGGGTTTATAAAGAATAAGTAAACATATTGCCACAGGATGGAGTAGACACTTGACCTTGTATTGTCATCTGTGTTTCTCTTTGTCTAATTGTTTCATGCTGACAGGCTCATCCCAATTTTGCTCTAGGCATAATCGATACCAAGGCTACAAGGGAATAGTAGTACAGCATCTCTTATCTGGAAAGCTCTTTATTAAAAGTACTGTACACTCTGGCTTCTTTTTGCTGGGGTGAAGAACACAGGAAGCAGGCTGACTTCATGGGGGGCAGCAACTCATAGAACTCAGTGACAACAGAACAGAATGCAATGTGTCCAAAGACTCTTTGTGCAAGTTCCTTTATAGAATATATTTTCTCCTTTTCTCACAGCAGTAACTTACAGACCATTAAATTTCACACATTTCCTATTCATTTTCCATGTTAAAATATGGCTATTGACCCAGAGTAGAACCATCACAGGATTCTGCCCTGAAAGTCAACTTTTTACTGTTTGATAATCTATGACTTCTAAAAGACCAGCACATCCTGGGCCATAAACCTGCCCTCATAAGTGATTTAAATGGCTCAAACATGTGTACACTGTCAAAACAACAACAACAAAAAAAGCCCTGAAAACATTACAAAGGATAAAATAAAATTATCAAAGGTTGCAAAGAAAGCAAAAGTCCTCAGAGTTGTAAATGCAAGCAAAACCAAAATGAAAAAGAAACAAACCAAAAAAACACAACTCTATCTCCACTTACAAACAAGATAAAAGCATGCAAGTACCAAGGGTTTGAAAGAGGCACTGGATTTGACAAAAGATTTGTTAAGTTCCTCAGTGAAGGAAGGTAAGGAGGAGATTTTTGGTTCTCTAAAGCCAAAGTTTTAATTTTTTCTTCTTTGGCATATTTCATTTTATGAACAAGTTAAAAAGAAATCATTATGCCTTACATGTAGCAATTAGAGTTCTTCCCCTGAAGGTGAAATACTAAGCTACTGTTCGATTTTACTTTAAACCATCTCAGCCTATCTAAAAGTTATTCATCTTCATGATTAATGTTCCATTCAGATGTCTAAGCATTTAGTCTTGCCATAAATGCTTAACAATATAAGTAGAAACATAGAAAGAAAACACATTTTCTTAAGTTTTAAAACTGCTAACAAGCAGCCTGGATTCCAAAAGAGAATATAATCTGTTGTCAGGTGTCTCTTTACATCTAATAACCTATAGGCTTTTGTTGAATCACACATCTATGTAAAAAGCAGCTTCTTCCAACACTTCTATTATTCTTTAGGATATAGTGCTTTGGGTAGAGAAATCTCAATTCCAATAGTTACAGGGAAGCTGTATTGTACTGTATAGTCAACAATATAGCTAATGTAATAATTATTATATATTTCATATATTACATCATTATACAATAATTATAACAAATATTATACTAACTAGCCAATGATACAGTTAGTATAATTTAACTAAACTAACAGATATTAGAGAAGGTTTAAGAGGTGAGCAATATCCCTTTCTTCTCAAGGGGCCAGAGAAGTATTGTGAAGAACTGGGGGTGAGAGTGAATCCCAGGCAGACACAGAGAGTTTATTTGAAGCTGCCAGAAGGAATATGGGTGAGTATTACTGGAAATCAAGGTCAGTCAGAGTTGGCAAAGAACTAAACATAAAATTCAAAATGGGAAGGAAAGTTAGGAAGAGAGGAAGAAAAGGTCCGAAACCCCTTCTCACCTCTCTCTCAACCCTATCCCTCTGGGTTGTTCCAGAGCGCCAGCTTTGGGAGCCCAGCTTCAAGCATCAAATTTGCACCGGCCATTTATTTTACATATGGTAATGTACATGTTTCAAAGCTATTCTCTAAAATCATCCCACCCTCCATCATGTATGATTAAGAGGCACACAGTACAGACCACTGGTCAGAACAGCCATCATCAAAAAATCTCCAAAGGAAAATAAACGTTGGAGAGGGTGTGGAGAAAAGGAAGCCCCCCTTGTTTGGTGAAAATGTAAACTGGTACAGCCACTATGCAGAGCAGTACAGAGGCTCCTTAAAAAACTAAAAATAGAGCTACCATATGACCCAGCAATCCCACTACTGGGCATATACCCTGAGAAAACCACAATTCAAAAAAGACACATTATTCCAATGTTCACTGCAGCACTATTTACAATAGTCAGGATATGAAGCTAGTGGAAAGCTGCTATATAACACAGAGAGCCCAACCTGGCACTCTGTGACAACCTAGAGGGGCAGGATGGAATAGGGGCAGGGCTTGGAGGGAAGCTCAAGAGGGAGGGGATATTTATGTATATAGTTATGACTGATTCACAATGTTGTATGGCAGAAACCAACATAACACTGTAAAGTAATTATACTCTAAAAAAATTATGATCAACACATTTACTGAAATAATCTATAATAAAACAAGTAATAAATAAAGGTGCTATTATCAATTCTATTGGAGATTGTACTGGAGTCCTGTTTGTGAAGTTAAAAAAATGAAATAAAAAATTTTTAAAAGGATACATGCACCCTAATGTTCACTGCAGCACCATTTACAATGCAGAGGACACAGGAGTGACCTTAATGTCCATCAGCAGAGGAATGGATGAAGAAGATGTGGTGCATATATACAATGGAATATTAGTCAGCTGCAAAAAATAAAAGAATGAAATACTTCATTTGCAGCAACATGTATGGACCCAGAGATTGTCATATGGGGTGAAGCAAGTCATACAGAGACAGAAAAATATCACAAGATACTGCTTATATGAGAAATTAAAAAAAAAAAAAAGGATACAAATGAACTCATCTACAAAACAGAAATAGAGTTACAGATGTAGAAAATAAACTTATGTTTACTGGGGGTAAGGGTGCTGTGCTTAGTCGCTCAGTTGCGTCTGACTCCTTGCGACCCCATGGACTGTAGACCACCAGGCACCTCTATCCACGGGGAGTCTCTAGGCAAGCATACTGGAGTGTGTTGCCATGCCCTCCTCCAGGGGATCTTCCCAACCCAGGGATCAAACCCAGATCTCCTGCACAGCAGGTGGATTCTTTACCATCTGAGCCACCAGGGAAGCCCGTAGAAGTAGGACAATAAATTGGAAGATTGGAATTGGCATATACACATTACTATATATAAAGTAGATAACTAATACTACTAATAATAAGGACCTACTGTATAGCACAGGGAACTCTACTGAATATTCCCTAATGGCTTATAAGGAGAAAAACATCTAAAATAGAGTGGATATATATATAACAGATTCATTTTGCTATGCACTGAAACACAATATTGCAAATCAACTATAATCCAATAAAATTTTTTTAAAATACTATAAAATTAAAGTTCATAAAATATCCCCATTTAGGCCTAGGGTCCACATTATCTCTTGATTAGAGATTGTGTTTATATTCACACCATTGATTTCAAACTAGATATGACCAGATCTGGCCAAATCAGAGGTAGGAAATATCTCTCTGAAGAGGAAAGAATAACGCCAAGTGGACATTACTGTTTATGAGCCATGAAGCCATATGCTTCGACTGTCCCTCAGGCATCTCTTAGGGCAGACTGAATGATTTACATCAAATTGTGGGGAAACAAAATTACTTACAGTACCAGAAAGGCAGGAACTGTTACAGACACATAACCAAAAAGCACATGAATCTATCAACTGCAATTTCCAGAAAAAACACTAATTTAGGAATTAGATGGCATTCCCATATATTATAAGCACAGACTATGATATGAAAATCTTCCTCTGAACTAAATCAATGTGTTTAAAACTTTCAAGACCTCCATGGGAATTCACACAGAATGCTTATTCTTGGATCTCTCCCCAGAACACTTTAAGATATTCCTTCCAAGAATATAAAAGGCACTTAATTTTTACTGAGCACCACCTGGCTTGAGCTTATATCTTCTGCAAATTAAGTCTCATGATGTCTGGGTAAGAGAACTATATGGATTATTAGTAACTGCTGACAGCATTTCTAGATATGGGGGGAAAAACATTTCTTACTCTTTTTTTCAAGTGTTGATTTATTGCTGCGGCCTTGAGTAACTATCTAGTTATTTTAATACCATCATCTGTATCCAGTTAACTAAAATGATACTCAAAAGGCCAAGTTTCCTTCAGACTATCTAGCTCCATTAGACTTCCATGGCCCTAAATGTATTAAACCCAATTGCCACAGGGGAACCAGGTAAGGAGGGATGAAGGATGAAAATTCAGTGGGGAAGGGGATCTATCAATGTGCATGATAAGAATAATCACTTTTTTATAGATGACCAGTGCAAGTTCGATGTATGAAGCAGGGGACTCAAAGCCCGTGCTGGTGGGGAGGAGTGTGGGAAGGGGGTTCAGGATGGGGGACACGTGTGTACCTGTGGCTGATTCATGTTGATGTATGGTAAAAACCATCACAATATTGTAATTATCCTCCAATTAAAATAAATAATTTAAAAATAAAATCATTAGGTGACTAAAAGGGAACTATGAGAATCAGGCTTATAGAACGTGAATGCACTGATCAATCTTAACATAACCAAAAGTGAGACAATCCAGATATGATATTAAATGAACACTTGATTTTCAACAAAGATGTCAAGGTAACTCAACGGAAAAAAGAGTCTTTTCAATAAATGCTGCTGAAATCATTGAATACTCATGCATCAAACAAATAACTTTTTGGACTGATTCAAGCAGAAATGTTCTATTTGATTATGGTGGTGATTATGTGATTGTGTATAACTGTCAGAACTCACTAAATTGTAATCTTAAAAAGAGTGAATTTAATGTATGTAAATTTTTCCTTAATAAATCTAAGTTAAAAAAATTACACTTTTATAAAGGTGTATTTTCTCATTATTAACTCTAAAATTATTAGTTGATATTGATAACTTACATTACTAAGTACTATCAAAAATAATTTCTATTAGTCCCTTAGAATAAATAATAACCATCATATCAAACATACTTCAAACCTGGCATACCTCTTTCAAACTTTTCAAAGATTTTCTTTCACAAGACTTTACAGTAGGATTCTTACAATAAATTATGGTGTTACACAAACACAATACTTAGATAAGCATACTGCATGCCAGGGAACTCTACAGAGAGGTTATCCTTTCTCTAGGGGAGCTCCTGACCAAGAGATCAAATCCAGGTCTCCTGCATTGCAGGCAGATTCTTTACCATCTAAGCCACCAAGCAAACCCAGATAGAGGTTGAAGATAGCCTTTAAATTCCTACTTTTACCTACCTATTTACTTAGCGTCTGCTTACTAGTAGGCTAAGACTTTTTTTAGTATTTATCTACTCCCCCATGAATTTGAGCCAATGATTGCTGAAATACACTATTTTTTATAAAGTAAGAAAAGTCAAACACACGTGAAATAAGAATACATGTCATGTAGTCATGTCGACTTGATGAAAGAAATAGAAAATACTCCTCCAATAAGATATCATGACCCTAACTCATCTATTTGATTCTACTTCAAGCAGTTATTCACAATTAGAGAAATTGCTTCTTCTTTTTCATTCTTTTGTGTGTGGGGGGGGGTTGTTTTTTTAATTGAAGGATAATTGCTTTACAGCATTTATGGCTTTCTGCCATATATCAACAAGAATCAGCCTTAGGTTCACCCATGCTTTTTCAAAACACTCATTCTTATCCTTTTGGCTGCTTTTCCTTTAATTTAAAGGCAAGAGAAATAATATGATATGGTTACTTCATAATGAAAAGTGAAAAAAAGAACACTATCTCCTACTTCTAGTCTTCTTTTATCCTTTTCAAAAGACTTTAACTCCACTTATAAGTTCTTATTAATTAATTACATTGCCTTTGCTGCTGCATGAATCTGGGTAACTATATTTAAACATTTTACCTTACCATTCACCTTAACAAGCAAAATTACACTTTTTTTTTCTCATCTCTTTCAAAACTTCTAAGAAATTACCAACAGCAGCATTACATATTTGCTTTAATTTATATTAATAGCACTGCTTCTTGAAGGACATTTATTGAATAAATAAATGAACCTGGGTGGTCACTCCAGTGCTTCCTAACCGTTCCCATTTCATGGCACACATGAAAAATGTTTATAAGGATACTGGGTCACACTAGAATTTCAAAGACTAAATGTATTTTCTGAGTATCAATACACATATTGATAAAACATATGTTTTATACCAGTGGCAAACAGGTCAAATAACTTACTGAACGACTTCCTCAGATTATCTCCAGGCATTATTTGTGCATATACTGTTCTAAAGGGATTACCCAACAAGGTGTCAGCAGTGGAAAAAGCCTCCAGGAGAATCAGGATTGTTACCAAAGGTGAAGGGAGAGACACAGTAGGAAGCAGGCTGAAATGACTCACATTACTCATACACCATAAGACAAAGGTGCTTTGAGTACATTACGGATCGACTTGCAGAATCAGACAAGAAAAGGTCTAGTCAGAGAGAAAACTTCTGTTACATATCAGCACTTGTTTACGTGACAACAGGGAATTAGTGTGACAAGTTGGAGACAAAAAAGAATTTCCAATACACTAATTTCACATCTTAAAGAAACACACTTATTCCACCTTTACCAACAAATTGTGTTCCAAAAGGAACCTATAACTTTCCTTAAAGAGATGGACTTTTTCCATACTGTGCTTAAAAAGGAACACAAGCACAGGTACTAAGATAAAAAGATAATTAAAAACACCATACCTACTTGGTTATGAAATTCTTTCCTTCACAGGAAATATATTTTAGACACTCTACCCAACTGAAAAAAATTACAGATGCCTATGCTAAATATATGGTTCATTAAAAGGGGGAGGAGGGACTTTATTAATAATGTCTGACATCTTTATCATACTCCAAGAACTGTATAGATAGAAAAAAATGACTATTTGTCTTCACATCCCAGCATGTTGATCAGCACTATATATAGCAAGGACCCAGTATTTTTTTTTTTTGCTATTTAAATGACTGAATAAAAATAGGATTAAATTCCAAGAAGTTGAAAATAGACTAATGCCTATTATATAGGCACATTTATTCTGAATTAATTAATTTTTCCACCTTAAAAGATTGATATTAGAACCAAGGGCCATGCATCTTGGAATAGGGTGCAAGAGTTAATGAAAATGTTTAAAAATTAGCAAATCCAGCAATAACAAAAACAGCAGATTAGCATTCTGTGTAGATTCTCACTCGAAGTGTGCTTTCATTAAAGAAAATATTTGCATCATTAAATACACATCAACTCAGAAGAAAGAGGGAAAAGAATTGGGAAAATAAAGATGGCAAAGAAAAAAGAAGCTTGTACTTTAAACTGATAAAAATCATCCACAAAGAATAATCTACGATTCCAATGTCAACCTTTTCCCTCATTACAGTGCCATTACTTTCTTGCTTTACCTGAGAGGAATCGGCTTGGGCTAATTCTGTAGTGACCTTCAGTATCTGGTGAAGATTTCGTCCCTTATCTTCAACAAGGAGGTAAGCCAGCAGAAGAAAAACATGAGCAGGGATCACTGTGGTTATAGGGAGCAACGACTCCACGGAAGCCAGCCAGTCACTTGGCGCAGACTCTTCCCTCATTACTTCAACGATCCTCCAGGCTGTAAATATTGAACCATACATGCTGGTTATGGGGAACACAAGCTTGTAGGAGAGCTGAAAAGTAAACACAAAAAAAGTATGAATAAATGAGATAAGTCTGTCAGAAATATATTTCTGACATTCATTTATTCTTTCTATTTCAAGAAATAGAAGAAATAGATCCTTCCCACAAAATGAATACAAAATTTTCAACTCCTGACCCAAACCTCTCTGCACATATCTGAGCTAATAGGATTACACAAAAAGAAAAGAGCTGCCAGATGGAAACCCTAGAACAGTTTTATTAAAAATTTTCCTCATGTTTACCATTCGCTCTCTGTTGGGGCTTCCCAGGTGGCGCTAGTAGTAAAGAACCTGCCTGCCAATGCAGGAAATGCAACAGACACGGGTTCAATCCCTGGGTTGGGAAGATCCCCTAGAGTAGGAATGGCAACCCATTCCAGTGTTCTTGCCTGGAAAATTCCATGCGCAGAAGAGCCTTGTGGGCTATAGTCCGTGCAGTCGAAAAGACTTGGACACAACAGAGTGACTGAGCATGGCAGAGAAAAAAAAGGGGCGGGGGATCAATATACAAAATCCAGAGACAACAGTTTGGAAAAAGCCATTACTATGTAAGAGGTATTTACCAGTGAAAACGAAGACAGAAAAGACAACAACAATAACACTGTATTTGCCCAGCCCCAAGCCCCAGTAAGAGGCAACTCGGGGCAGATCGCAGATTTGGACAGAGGACAATTCATTTTTGTAAGAACAGACTCATGGACTCTGTGGAAGAGGGCAAGGGTGGGATGATATGGGAGAATGGCATTGAAACATGTTAATCATCATATGTGAAATCAATCGCCAGCCCAGGATTGATGCTCGGGGCTGGTGCACCGAGATGTCCCAGGGGGAGGGAATCGGGAGGGAGGAGGGAGGGGGATTCTGGAGGGGGAGCATATGTATACCCATGGCGGTTTCATGTCATTGTATGGCAAAACCAACACAATAAAGTAAAGAAAATTAAAAAAAAAATAGTATGTTGATATGAATAGAGTTGGTTCAGCTGGAGTCTGGAAATTCATTAATAGTTTGTGGATAACTCCTGTAAGCAGCAGCAGTCTGACAGCTCTAAATCAAAATGATACCCAAAGAAGACGTTATGCTTAAGTCAATCTGAGCAATGGCTCCTCATGGAAGTCAAGTGGTACAGTCAGGGTCAGAGACTGGATAGAATTCTGCCAATGTGAGTGATGTGCCCTAACAGCCCAGAAGAAGCCACAGACATTAAAGAGGAATTAGATATTGCCTGCTCAAAAAATAATTAGAAATCTCTAGAGTATCACTGTCCTGTTATTAGAGACTCACTTACATGGATAAGGGTAACAACTGAAAGGATGAGAAGTAAAAGTCCAGCCTTATAAAACTTTTTAATAACAGCTTTATTGAGATATAATTCACATATCATTAAATCTAGGCTTTTAAAGTTAATAACTCAGAGGGTTTTACTAATTCATAAAGTTGTATAACCATCATCACCAGCTAATTTTAGAACAGTTTTCTTCACCCCAAAAGGAAACTCCATGCCCAATAAAGTGTTAGTCACTCAGTCCTGTCTGACTCTTTGTGACCCCATGGACTGTAGCCACCGGGCTCCCATATCCATGGGATTCTCCAGGCAAGAATACTGGAGTGAGGGGCCATTTCCTTCTCCAATGTCCGTTAAAAGTTCTTCTTTATTCCCTCTAATCCCCAAGCCCTGGCAACCATTAATCTTTTATTTTGGTTATTTCATATAATAGGAGCCACACAATATGTGGTCTTTAGTAACTAGCTTCTTTTATTTCACATAAAATAAAACTTTTTCAAGGTCCATCCATATTGTGGCTGACTGGTATCTATCAATGCTTTGTTTCTTTTCATTATCAAATAATATCCCACTGTATGGATGTATATTTTGTTTATCCATTCATCAATTAATGGACATTGAGGTTTTTTTCCCACTTTTTGGCGATGACAAATAATGTTGCTATGAATATTAGCGTAAAAGATTTTGTGAGGACATAGATGTTCAGTTATTTCAAGTATATGCTTAAGAATGAAGATAACTTTTATTTGAAAATAAATGCCACTATAAAAACATATGAGGAAGCTTTATCTTTTCTGATATGGAAAGATCTCACATAGGAAAATACAAGATATATACAGTGTACCTGAAATGCTGAAATTATTTTAAAGGGAAGCATAGGGACTATATATTTGTATTTGCATACATGTACAAACACACACACACATTTGGAGTGTGATAAGACAAATCAGAAATCTCTAGGATATAACTATCCTGTTATTAGAAACTCACATGGACTTGCACACACACACAAAAGTATTTAGACAAACAGAAAAAATTAATAACTACTAATCTTCATCTTCATTTTGAGAGTGTGTAAATTGAACAACCAGAATCAAAGGTGAGAAAGAGACTGCTCATTGTATACCATCTATGCTTCTTGAACCATTTTCATGTATTAAAAATACTTTATTTATTATAGTCCTATCTCGCTAAGAATTTTTTTCCCAAGAAAATGAAATTCATTAAAGACTAGAGTCAAGTTCTTTAGTCTAATGACAAACAGCTTTGGACTTCAGATTTAAAAGACCAGGACTTTAGCATAGCCATGATAATTATTAGACAGTTATTAAAAATTGTCACACAATTTCTCTGAGCTTTACTTTCCTCATCTATAAAATGGAAGTAATGCCTATCTCCCTGCCAAAATTATTGAGGTTGATAAAGAAATAGTATTTACAAAGCACAGTGCCTACAGTTTCAAAATAAAGGAAAATATTATCCTTGTCATCTTCAGTAGAGAAAAATAAAATTGCTGGAAATGATTATAGAAGAAAATAACTGGAAATCACCATGAACCATCAGTTGACTAGACAGCAGCAATATTACAGAGTAAACGTATTAAAACAGAGAAGTAATCCTACTATGCTTAAAGTATTAGTCCAGGTTTAGGCTCTGTTTTTTGTCTGTCCGCCCAAGGTTAGGGTCACAGGAAAAAGGCACAGTGTTGACTAAGAGGTCACAGAATGGTCTCTCTGTCCAACTGAGCGACAGCTGCCACAGGCATGATCCCAGGGCAAAGGTGCCATCAAGGGTTTTCTCTCAGCACCAGCTACCAAATCCTGGCTCCGTGGAGTGCTGGTATGCCCTGAGTTTTAAAGGAGAAGTAGGTGTTTAAAGATAAAAGACAGGCTCTGTTAAATGAATTATATCTCAATAAAAAAGAGAAGCAACAATAGAAAAGTAACATTTAGGTGAATATGAAATGGTTGCACAACATCTTCTACATACGTAAACCAGTTGCAAATCTTTACTTCTTAAAAACCTTTAGTAAAAAGGTTCAGGTACACTAAATACTAACAACATCTGCTCATACTTCTTTGTCTAAAGAGGACTGAAAAAGAAATTGTGAATGCAGATGAACAATATGGATTTTCATTAACTTAAAAGAATAACAATTATCTCCAATGTTGACTAAAACGGGTTTAACAAAAGTGAGGCCCGGATTTGATCAGGAGAGGGAGTGTGGAACAAACCTAGAGACACTTAAAAGTAGGACAGGTCTGTGCAAAAAGGGATTCAATTACTCACCAGACCAGACACAGAAGACTAGAATAGATAAAGCCTTAAGAGTGTCTTTCCGTTCTATACATCTATGAAGAATCTAATCAAGAGTTGAAAGGCTTGGGAGTGGTTAATTATCACCGAAAGACAAAACACCGTTCTCTGTATCCATGTTATTAAGAAGACAATGATAGAAGCACCAGATCTAATTCCTATTAACTTCCAATCAAAAGCTTTTAAGAAAACAGTTTACTTCAATTTACAATTGATTTACTGTTTTCCTATAAATCTGAAATACTGTTATTAACTCCCAAGTTCAGCACAAAGATGATAAATTACTGTTAATAAAATCAAAGTGGCAGCAATAGAGTGTAGGCAAATCTAAACTCTATTTGTCAAAACAGACAAAACCTGAATCTCAATCCTACGTCCACTACCTGTGTAATGAGGGGGAAGTCAATTAACTTCCATAATTTCTATTTCTTCACTTACAAAATGAGTACTGTAAGATTACCATCAAGGAAATGCAAACCAAAACTACAGTGAAATAGCACTTGATAACCACTCCTGTGTTAGTTGTTCAGTCATGTCTGACTCTTTGTGACCCCTTGGACTCCCCATCAGGCTCATCAGCCCATCAGGCTGCTCTGTCCATGGAACTCGCCAGGCAAGAATACTGGAATGGGTTGCCAGTCCCTTCTCCAGGGAATCTTCCTGACCCAGGCATCAAACCGGGTCTCCTGCATTGCAGGCAGATTCTTTACCATCTGAGCCACCAAGCAAGCCCTTCACAACCACTAGTATGGTTGTAATAAAACAACAGGCAGTCACAAAACAAGTGTTGGCAACGACATAGAGAAATCGGTACCTTCACACACTGCTAATGGGAATGTAAAATGATACAGTCCCTTTGGAAAAGTTGCACGGCTCCTCAACTGATGAAACACATGGTTACCATATGATTTAGCAATTTCACTCCTCAGTTATCTACCCAAGAAAAAATGAAAATCTATGTCCACACAAAAACTTATACAGGAGTATTCACAACAGCATGATTCACAATGACCAAAATTTTCTTTAAAAAATTAAAACCCAAATGTTCAATATATGAATGAAAAAATGAGGTAGCTTCATACAATGGAATATTATTTGGGGGTAGGTTTCTTTATTGGAGTAATAAAAGTATTCTAAAATTGACTGTCGTATTGTATCCACAACTCTGCAAATATACAAAACGCCATTGAGTTGTGAACTTTAAATGAGTAAAGTGTATGTATGTGACTTTTATCTCAATAAATCTATTTTAAAAAATAATCAGACTCCCACTTGCATGACCCTTGGCAAGTTATCTTCTCCATATTTCAGTTAACTCTTGGATAAAATTAGACCAATAATAATACCTACTTCAAAGAGTTTGGGATAAAATCAAATGACTTAATACATGGCAAAGCACTTTGAATGGAGCCTGAACATAAGACATGCTTAATAAACAACCACATGAAGCAGGGCTTTGTTGCCCATTTGGCCGGGGCCCGGAGAGCTTCAACCATTAGTCCAAGGCCACACATGTGGAAATGGCAAAACAAAACTATTTCAAAGTTATTGTGAGAAAAGAGTTGTTCCACATAACTTCATAAATAGAGCATGTGCTCAATAAATCTTAACTTTAGCTATAAATAGGACAACAACAATATATTATAAATTTTGATTTTTTAAGAGACAAATACTCAAAATACTTTCTGCTTACTATATATTACTTCAAAGTGACAATGAATGAAACCTACTTAGTACTGCTTATTAAAAGGTAATAAAGCTCACAGTGCTTTAAGTTTGAAAAAAGTACTTTATCCAAAAATACCAACTAATAAATGCATGACAGAGCCTACCTCAGTCATACTTTCTCTAAATCTTTCCGTTGACTAAAATAGTTCTCCAAAGACGAATCTTGCGCCACTATATAACTGCAGGAATTTGACTCTTAAGTCTCCTGCTTTATTTCACCCATCCCTGGCTGCCAGGGGCATCCAAGAGACTCCAGCAGATGGCTTCCTACAGGCCACCTCTGGCCTGTGGCACCCCACACACTTCACCAGCTAGCAGGTCATAGCTACAATCTTCCCATGAAGCTGTGATCGCAGCCTTGAGTGGGGAGATCCATTTGGTTCATTCTTTGGGTGTTCCCTGCCTCAGTCTCAGAAGTAGAAGCTGCTCTCGACATCTACTATGGCAATATTCCTTAGAGCCTCATTACTGCTTTCAGTAATTAAACACCTTTTACTAGTTAATAATTTCTGTATTAAGTTTCTCTTTATTTAAATTATCAGTGTGGTTTCTCTCTCCTAACTACTCCTTGACTCATACCCTGGTGCTTTCTTCTCACTACCACCCCCGTCAACCTCCCACCATTTTCTGGGGTAGGGGCAGCACAATTTTAAGGACTTTAGAGTTGCGACTAGTATTTGATGTTTTTTCACCTAAGAGAACACAAATAGGAGGTTTTAAATGTTTAGACATGTCATAGTCTAACACAAAGGATCCTGTTTTTCTTACACCATAAATAAAGTTTATTAGATTATGCTAATCTTTTAAAGAGATGAATGGCTGCTTTGATATTTTACTTTTTAATTCTTAGAAAATGAAAGAAGTTAAAATGTGTTTTACTTCATTGTTATCAACACTTCAGAAACAGGCAGGGAATTCCCTGGCAGTCCAGTGGTTAGGATTCTACTTTCACAGCCCAGGGTGTGGGTCAATCCCTGGTGAGGGAGCTAAGATTCCACATGCCACACAGCATAGCCAAAAAATGAAGGAAAATAAAAAAAAGAAAGAAAGAAATGGACAGGAAACAGAGAACTGCATGGTACGGTAATATTTACCCTTGTATTTACTTATCAGAATTATACTTCTGAAGAAACACTTTAGTTCTAAGCCAAATACTCAAGTCAGAATCACCAATTTAAAAGGAAATAATAAAAACATAAACAACAAAAATCTGTGATTCTAAACAGTCTTTCTGTAATAAATCAAGAGGGTAAAATGATCTGTATTTGTATCAGAAGCATACATTCCTCACTGAACAGAAATTTCTTGACTGTCTACTACATAGCAAACAATAGGGCAGGTGTGGAGGATGCAAAGACAAATAAATAAGCTAGGGTGTTATCTATTTCTTTGACTATGTGGAAAATATTCAGTTTCACCACTGCTAGAGTGTTTTTAATCCTCCCATCTATGATCAGCTGAAAAAGATAATGCAGATACACCTAGGGTGGAAAAAACATCAAAAGTTCAACAATTGTTGCAATTTAAATATTAATGTGCTTAAAAAATAAAGGCAAAGTGTGAAAAAGGCCAAGATTCCTCCCCTCAGTGAGCTCACGGCATAGCTCGAGGTACACATACACACCCCTTAAATTAAGACACACGAAGCAACCCACTAACGCTGAATGTGTTTGGATGCGAAGGAGAGAGGGTAATAAATTCTGACTCGGGGAGGCTGAAAACACTTGGCTGGGTCTTGAAGAATGAGTAATTCAGGCAAAGGAGACAAAAGAGCATTATGTACTACAGCAAAGATTCAGGAAGAGAACTGGGAGTGAGTTTGGGGCAGGTTAAATTTATAGGTATGTTTGGAATATAGAGTCTGGACAGGTGCAGGGGAAAAGCCAACAGTAAACTGTGGCTTACATTTTTCAAAAAGGAGATCATATATCCACTGAAAGCCTCAATACAGCAGCACACTATCATCAGGAGGACATTTACACCGTAACAGTGTTCCTTCCTCCACCCGCTTCACCAGCTGCTAGAGAGAAAATCCACCATGCAGTGCTGATGAATAAGATTCACACACACACCTGAGCAAATAGTAAGCTGAGTACACACATTACATTTAGGGTGATCCTCAGTAAATATCACTCATGATTTAAAGGAACAGAACTCTCAGACATAGTACCCCGTCACCACCCCCATTCAGAATCCAATGTGTGTTCTATATGGACAAACTAAAAGAGGAGGTAAAAGGCTATTAGAAATTTGGGGTCATAGTTTGTCATCCTATCAGAGCATATGTTAAGAACTCTCTTCTCTTAATGCAAATCAATTACCTATTTCAAGTTTTATGGCTTAGTCAAACAATTGGAATCGAGGAGGCTGCAGCATACATTCAATATGCCTGCAGGCTAGTTTCTGCTGCATGATCAAACAGGGAACATAACCAAGAATCCCCAACAATGCCTGGATTTCTGCTGCTAAAACATGTTAAATTCGTTATTAGTGGTATCTCTACTTGTGCAAACAGAACAACTAAGGCACTTGCTTGCATTTCTGTAATGTCTTTGGTCTCTGGAAACTTAAGATGCTTCATCAGTTTTACTGTCTTTACCCCTTTATAGTTGGGGAGTACTATCACATTTTACTGGGCTTCGCAGATGGCGCTAGTGGAAAGAATCTGCATGCCAACACAGAGAGACGTAAAAGATGGGGGTTTGATTCCTGGGTCAGAAGATCCCCTGGAGGAGGGCATGGCAACCCATTCCAATATTATTGCCTGGAGAATCCCATGGACTGAGGAGCCTGGCAAGCTACAGTTCATAAGTTTGCACAGACCTAGACACGACTGAAGTGACTTAGCACGCACGCACCACATTTTACTAAAGGTAAAACCCAAGCACTTAAAGAGAAAAAAATATGATGAATGTAGGCCTAGAATTCAGCCACTAACAAAGGATTACTCATATTTCTCCATTATTCTAACAGGGCCAGTGAGACTGACAAAGCCAAATGAGGTAAGCCCAGTAGGCATGGATAGGAATGGAGTGTGACAGTCGGGCTGAAGGGAGTGGGAACACATATAAGGGACATCAGGAGCCATATGCCAGGGAACACAGCGTAAGGGGCCATATGCAAAAGTCAAGTCTTAGTCCTTGCAGATCCCAGAACTTCCAGGCAATTGCAATTTCCCATCATGGATTGTTGTAGGTCTAACTATGCTGCATTATTTAACAGTATGAAGAGGGGGTAAAAGGCTCCATGCTCAGATGTGTTGCAGAAACACTAGGTTAGTTAACTAGAACTAGTTCCTTTCCTGCAGGATTCCTCAGGACCTTCAACCACTAATGGACACTGGAAACTCAACAAGCAAAAAAGATTACACAGATTTCCAACACTTATTTCACAGCAGGACGACCCTCCCCATCACAGTCCAGAAGAATATACGAACATCTACACCAGTGCCTGACAGAGGGGTAAAATGCAATGACAGGATTTAAACCCAAACACATACATCATCAGGAGGTGAGATTTCTGGCAGTGACTTAAATCCCACATACCTGATTAAACTTTATGTTAAGAGAAACAAGGATGAAGTCCTTACCTTTTGGTGCTCGTCTCTGTAGCACTCCTGCTGTATCATTTCTAAAAGGTTTAGAGCCAACTGCTGTTTAGAGGGACCGTCTTCATCCGTGGATATACAGTCTTCCAAGGCAGTAGAAGACAGTATCTGCAGAACTGGCATCACTAACAGCAACGAGGACTTTGGGATCTTCTGACTCTCGGCAGAAGAAAGGAGCTTCAGAGCTGGTCATCCAAACAACAATTCACAGTTTTCAAAATTAATACTACAGTCAAACAAAATGCTGCTTTGTTTAAGAGAAATACGCAAAAAGCTTTCTTGCCCCTTTACAATTGGGTCACAGACACACAATTAAGATGATAAACCTTATCCTTTAAGAAATAAAAAGGACATAAAAATTAACTCGGAAAAGATAAGCTGTTAATGTACAGAACATTTTAGTTTTTACCTGTGGATGCTCTTAGAGAAAATGCATGTCACAGGCCAAAAAGTAAAATCAGCTCTTCTCTTTTTTTAGGTCAATATGAATTTCTTTAAAATTCAACTCAACTTTTGTCCTTGTACCCTGTCAGATCTTCTTCCCGGAACAAACTGAGCCAAGAGACCAGCGTTCCTGATCTACAGATAACAAAGCCAACACCTGCACCTCTCTTTCAAACTCAGCTGAGAATTGTATCAAGAGATGCAAAAGTAAACAAAGCGAAGCAGGCGATGACCTTCAAATGACTAACAAGCAAATCAGCGAGTTCTCAAAGTCCATAACCCATGGAATACAACCCATTTTTACAAAAGTTTTTTTTTTTTTTAACATGGAAACAAACACACATGTACAATAACTTACTTACATGTGTAATCTCCCCTAGACTATGTACAGGATGAATTAAAGAATAAACTCTTTTCACAGTTATTGAATGAATGCTGATTTACTGAAAGAGGTTATTTGTAAGTTTCACAGTGAGATTATTAATCAACTTAACTTCCCCACTACACCAAAAAAAATAAATCATGTCAATGAATTGCTAGTAGTGTATTTTAAATCACCTGGAAGTCAAACCTGAATGTGGTATGAAATACAAACACTTGTGACGCCAACACTATGAATTTACTTTTTTTGCCTCAATATTAGTCTTAATCCATAATTGTCAGTTATTACAACAATCTAGTATCTTAAACAAAATATGAAATTCATATAATACAAATATTTCTGTATTCTGTACTATGGATCTTGTAGGCATTTTTATAAATAGCTATTTACAATCATAGCCAGTGTTAGTAATTAAGAAGCATAACATTGTATTATGCACACTCAGCTGCTTCAGTCATGTCTGACTCTCTGCAATCACGTGGACTGCCAGGCTCCTCTGTCCAAAGGATTCTCCATGCAAGAACACTGGGATGGGTTGCCATGCCCTCCTCTGGGGGATATTCCTGACCCAGGGATTATCTTGTGCGTCTCCTGCATTGCAGGTGGATTCTTTACCACTGAGCCACCAAAGAAGCCTGAACATTGTATTAGTGCTGTGCATTTTTAAAACTTGAAATAATAAATATTCTCCCCATTATCCTATTGCTTTGAGCATTCTTTCCCAATACACTAAACAATAGGATTTTGTTTACATTTCAACATGATATACTAGCTCAATAGTTTTCAGTATGGTTTATTCACTCTATCGAAGGTAACTTCAAATCAGAGATGCTGGTTTACAAAAGAAAAAACTTGGCTCTTCTCCAATAAAAGTATTGGAGTGTTTGACCCTGTATTATCCTATCATACATGAGCTATAATGAAGGACTGGAGCCTCAGAATTAGGAATGCAGATTCTCTAGGGTATCAAAAAATTTTTCTGGTCCAGAAACAAAACCCATGTATAGGAAATATCCAGAAGAGACAAATTTAGAGACAGAATGCACTTTAGTGTTTTTCTGGGACTGAGGGTGGGAATGAGGATTAACTGTAAATGCGTTTAAGAAATTTTGGGGACAGGGATTGATGCAAAATGTTCTAAAACTAGACTGTGGAGCTGGCGGTACAACTCTGTAAATTTACTTTTTTTTAAATTTATTTATTTATGGCTGTGCTGAGTCTTCGTTGCTGTGTGGGCTTGTCCCTGGTTGCGATGAGCGAGGGCTACCCTCTAGTTGCAGTACGTGGCTTCTCTTGCTGTGGAGCACGGGCTCTGGCCACGAGAGCTTCCATAGTCGCAGCACACAGGAGCGCTAGCTGTGCCCCCCTAGAGCCTGCAGGTTTCAGCAGTTGTAGCACATGGGTCATTAGTTGAGGTGCAAGGCTTAGTTTCTCCATGGCATATGGAATCCTCCCTGACGAGGGATTGAACCTGTGTCCCCTGCATTTGCAGGCTGATTCTTTTCCAACGTACAACCAGGGAAGTCCCATAAATTTACTTTTGAAAGCATGTTATTGTACATTTAAAAACAGTGAGCTGTATGGTAAGTAAATTTGCCTCAATAAAGCTGTTTTTCAAAAATAATAAAACTATGATTGCCATAAGTAAGAGGATTGGAAAATTATACCTATAGGAGGATGCCATGTATACTCTTTAAGGGGGGGAAGGCAAAAACAGTTTAGTAAGAGACTAGGGAGGAAGGTACAAAGAGAATAGGGCCGATAAGCAAAAGCAGGTTAGGAATCAGAGCCCTTAAAGAGCCAAGGGTCCCTTCCATATGCTAAAGCTATTTCTAACACACTGTAAATGAAAGAGCAATTCATCCTCAAAAGTATGGGTTAAAATGCCCAGAAGGAGTTACACAATCAGTATATACCTCAACCACGTTTTAAAGATGAAAGTGGGAATGAATCAATGAATCATAGCATCATAACATACACATCACAAATTAGATGACATCCTACATTACTGCATGCATTATACTGGACCAGTAAAGTGAGGCAATATTAATGTAAAAGCCACAACTTAAAGGTATGACTTGTTTGTTGATATGCAAACTTGATTCTTTCCCACATTATTCTTTTTCTTAATTAATTAATTTATTTTAATTGGAGGCTAATTACTTTACAATATTGTAGTGGTTTTTATCATACATTGATATGAATCAGTCATGGGTGTACAAGTGGCCCCCATTCTGAACCCCCCTCCCACCTCCCTCCCCATCCCAGCCCTCAGGGTTGTCCCAGTGTACACCAGTCCTGAATGCCCTGTTTCATGCATCAAACTTGGACTGTTGATCTCTTTCACATATGGTAATATACATGTTTCAATGGTTTTCTCTCGAATCATCCCACCCTCACCTTCTCCCACAGAGTCCAAAAGTCTGTTCTTTGCATCTATGTCTCTTTTGCTGTCTCACATATAGGGTCATTATTACCGTCTTTCTAAATTCCATATATATGCATTAATATACTATATTGGTATTTTTCTTTATGACTTACTTCACTCTGTACAATAGGCTTCAGTTTCATCCACCTCATTAGAACTGACTCAAATGTGTTCTTTTTAATGGCTGAGTAATATTCCATTGTGTATATGTACCACGATTTTCTTATCCATTTGTCTGCCAAAAGACATCTAGGTTGCTTCCATGTCCTGGCTATTGTAAACAGTACTGTGATGAAAATTGGGGTACACGTGTCTCTTTCAATTCTGGTTTCCTTGGTGTGTATGCCCAGCGGTGGGACTGGTAGGTCGTATGGCAGTTCTATTTCCAGTTTTTTAAGGAATCTCCACACTGTTCTCCATAGTGGCTATACTAGTTTGCATTCCCACCAACAGTGTAAGAGCGTTTCCTTTTCTCTGCACCCTCTCCAGCATTTATTGTTTGTAGACTTTATGATAGCAGCTGTTCTGACTGGCATGAGAGGGTACCTCACTGTCCCACATTATTCTTAAATAGAACATTTTTTTGCCTCCCTTTAGCCCCATTCCTCACTTTTTTTTAAGTCAATACTGGACAGTCAAAAGAATGTTTTCTTCATTTGTTCTAGGTAGGTTAACAAAATAATCATAAATTAAGCCTTGTTCAATGTGGCACCAGTTTGAATAATAAAGGTGTATAGAGTTTTAAAAGTAAATTCAAATGCTGAACACTTATTCTGCTTCAAGTGTTTTATGCTATTGATTCTGTTTGTTGTACAACTGTGAATGAGCTGACATACCCTTCAAAATATTTACCAATGTCACTGCTATATAATTTAGAACATAATGTCCTAATGAACAGCTGAGATATTTGGTAAATTATGGTATATGGAATCTTGCACAAAACGCCTTGATAAGAAAAAGAGCTCTATTTGATAATGACTAAACAGAAGAATTCCAAAATGGACATTCAAAAGACATAGGACTTTACAGCACAGTACAATACGTAGTTCAAGTGACACTTGCCAATACTCATGTTAGTTTACGTTACTCTTGTGAGCGTATTTTTATTTACCTAGACTTAAGATTGGCTTCTGCTGACTTGCTGGAGTCTGCAGAAGTAGCAAAGCTATTCCAATTATGACTGGTTCAACAGGAAAATCCTAAAGGGAAAAAAGAAAGTAAAGAGCTGAAGAAGTTTCCAAGACCCACTGATTTATAATATGTATCTAAGAAAAGTATATTTAACATGAAATATTATAAACCTATTGTACAAAATTACTTATGGTAAACCTGCTCTATTTAAGGAAGAATTGTTGAATGCCACAGCTGTCACCTGTAAATTCAAAATGTTATCACATCTGGCCAAAGAGCAATAAGTTATAAACCATATTAACTCAGAAGGAAAACCTGCAGTCTTCAAAACAGTCAATCTTTGCAAACCAATACAAACTACCTGAAATACTTAAGAAATTTCATTTCTGGAAAGTAGCTGAATTGTCTACTTAGGTAATAAATTACACTTAACAAATTTTGATAAATCACATTATTATAATAAAAGAAACATTAATTAGTACCAGAGAAGCAGAGATTATTTTTAAATTATAGTAACTTATTAAGTATATGTAAGTATAGTAAAGCAATAACCATAGAAACTTAAGGTCATTAATTTCACCAAGTATATGAATAAAATTTTAAAAAGATAAAAAGGACATGTACATTAAATTCTAATAAGGAAAATGCAAGTGGCATAAGATGTCATTTGAGGTTTCTAAGTAAAAAAAACAATAATGTATTATGGAACTAAAGAAGGTCTAACACACTCTGCTAAAATTACTTCATTCTGAAATTTACAGAAGTATCTATAATTCTGTAACAAATTCTGTAGAATTCTACAATTTTACAAGCAGAAATTTCCCATGAATCATGAGTGTAGGCAAAAATTAAAAAACTAAATGTGAGATAGAACTGTGTGTTAAAGAAACACTAGAGAGAAATCAACTTAGTCTGACACAACCAGATTTATAATCCTGGAGATGCCATCAACTCTGGCACAAATTAATAAATGTGTATCTACATCTTCAGCTTCTCTGGTGGCTCAGTGGTAAAAAGAACCCTCCTGCCAATGGAAGAAATCCATTGGAAAGCCTTTAACACAGAGACTATCATTGGAAAGGCTACCAAGTAGCTTCTCATGAGACTGGCCTCTTGAGAACAGAGGGTGGAAGAGAAAGAGCTGGAGATCAAGACACCCAAAATAAGGAAGAGTAATGGCAGAGGATGAGACTAGAGGACTTTAAATTGTTCATGATTCTGAGAGGTCACAAATTTTTGTGTGATTAGAGGGCTTCCCTGGTGACTCAGAAGGTAAAAGAATCTGCCTGCAATGCAGTGGACCCAGGTTCTGTCTCTGAGTTGGAGAGATCCCCTGAAGAAGGGAATAGCTACCCACTCCAGTATTCTTGCCTGGAGAATCCCATGGACAGAGGAGCTTGGCGGGGTCCATGGGGTCCCAAAGAGTCAGACATGACTGAGTGACTGACACTTTACTTCCACTGATTTAATGAATGCCTGAGAATGGCACCATTTAATGAGGTCTTTCAATAAAAGCCTGTGTTGGACATCTCATGAATACCTTCAAATACTACAGCTCCTGCTGTAGTGACTTGTACTGCCTGCCCCCAGCCACTGAGAGATCCAGAAGGACAGGGAAGTTAAAGCCCCGTACATAGGCCCTTACTCGACAAGTTGTTAAGAGAAGTCCAGGGATAAACGCTTCCACCTTTACTCTGGATCCTTCTGGCAGGTTCTGAAACATCTTCCATAACACTTCTTAGCATATTCCATGAGATGAGCAACTGGCTCCTCACGGGAGAGGCCAACTTGATTATACTCTTACTGCCTCTCCCACCGTTAGTGTTTCATTCTTTCTGTCTCTCTCCCACTTGCTTCTTGAGATCACAGCCACAAATGGACTCCTGATGATAAACCTTTGCCTTTGTGGAAACCGAGGTTTTGTTTTTGCCTTTAGGGAAATTTAGGGTCTACTTTTTGGGGAACCAAGGCTAATTCAAGAGCTTAACTGGAGAAAAGAAGTACAGAAACCTTTATATTGGACCACAGATATCACTGGAGTCTTAATGACAACAAATACTTGGAGTCCTTTTGCCTCAATCAAATGAAAGACAGCACTGAGCATCACCTGTGTACCAGGCAGGAAGTGCATATGCTGGCCTCAGGGATGCTACTGGAAACCAGAGAGCATGAAAAGTCTTTATATTGTTGTTGATTTTTTTTTTCTTATTGTTGTTTTGTTTATTTAGTGAAAAACAAGGAATGAGAAAGCCTACAGCAGAGGTAAGTGTCTGTAGTAGACACAACAAAGATGACAGCCCAGCTCACACAATCGCCCAGTGTCATGGCTCTGCAACCTTCTCTGCCCTCCGCTGAGAGCTGACTGATCCAAGCCGGGCCAATCAGACTATTCTTCCCAGGAATCTGAGAACTTAAATTGAGACACACAGTGAAGAAAGGCAGGGGGACTGAATCATCTGATGGTAATGTGTTAGGGAACATAGGTTTCCAGCCTTACCAAAGCTGGGGTGTATGACATTCTCCACTTTGAAAGCTACCTAGTCTCCCCACAAACAATATTTTCTAAGAGTACATATGCTTAGGGCTCTGTGCTTCCAATGCAGGGGGCATGGATTCAATCACTGGTCAGGGAACTAAGGTCACACAAGTCGTGTGCTATAGCCAAAAAAAAGAAAATATATATATATATATATTTTGCTTGAAATGGAAAGCACCCTAGGTTATGATAATTCAAATAGGCTAAAATAGATCAGCTAAGACCAAATAGATTGAAACTAATATAGCCTAAGAAATACACCCATTTCCAGTGTGCAATGAAATAAATCTGATATAAGAATAGAAAAGGAATAAAACAGGAAAAGACACATTAATGTAATATTTGAATTGAACATTTAGCCAAATTTCCTGGGGGACAAGAAATTTCACAACATAAGTATTTTAACAGTTCTACATATTTTTAATTCCTTCTAAAATGTTTTAAATATTGGGCAGATGGAAAACACAGCATAAATAAGACCTTCTCCTGCAGTCACCACTTCATCATTCTTAATGAAAGTATTCTGTCACTCTACATTAAAATCAAAGATATTTTTAAAATTTGATGTGAGTCAAAAATAGGACAATCTGAATTTTAATAAGGATATTATCTATAAGAAATTGAAATGCATCAAATATGTTTAAATCTATAAGTTCAGAATACTTTCAGAAATTAGTAAGTAAAGGGAAAGAGTCAAGTACGTATTCTAACTTCTGTATAAACTCTACTACTGGATAACCAAATACTAAGTGGAACAAACTACTTCTCTTAAGAGAAGTATTCCAACTAACAAACGAAGAACAGAATTAGATCATCATTTCTTTAATTCTTAATGAATTAATGGAACTAGGCACTAAGCATCAACAACTACCAACATCATAAAAAGAAGAGCAACATATATTATGTGCTTCTTGATGAAAAGAACACACCATGCCCTGTAGTCTTGGAAACAAAAAAATAAAACAAAAATTTGAATCTGATCAGGCCTCTATAGCTAACAACCTATGAACAGAGAAACATGTCAAAGAATACCAAGAGAATACAATCAGCAGATTTCAAGATCTACAAAACTCTATAGCTCACATAAGCCAGGTTTTACTCTTTTTTTTTAACATGTAAACAATGTACAGATACACATGGAGGTGATAAAACTATAAACAAATGTAAAGAAGATATCACTATAGAAGTCAGGATAGTCAAGAGAGAAAGGAGGTTGTGATTAGGACTGAGCTCCTGGAGAACTTCTAGGGTTGCCAGAAAAGTTCTATTTTTTGATTTTTGATGTTTACAAGGTTGTTTACCTTATACGCAAATATATATATATATATATGTATATATATAATAATCATAAAATTATTTAAGGGTGTTAGTTTAAAAGGTAGATGTTTGGACCCATCCAGCCCAGCTAATTCAATATCTCTAGGAGTAGGACCTAGGCATTTACAGTTTAAATAAAATCTGCCTAGTGATTTTGATGCAGTCTAGTCTGAACAATTTGATTGGAATATAAACTTCACAGATCTTGTCTTTGTTCACTTAACTGCCATAGCAAAATATTTGCCATAAAAAACTATCTCCTACTCACACGAATCTATGGAAACACAAAGGAACATTATGGGTTTACCTGTTAAGTACATTACATATATGGTTAAGACAGGCAATTCCAAGTAATTTAACTATATAATATTATCTATATAGTATTTTTTATATATTATTTATCTACAAATACTATTTATCCATATTTTATATTTTATTAGTATAATATATATCGATATATTATCTATTATAGCTATTATCTAATAGGTATAACTATATAAAATTGATATAAATAAGCATCTGAAAAAGTATGATTATTTTATTAGCTACATAGTTTGTAACATCTAAGTATGTGCTCAGTTGTGTCCAACTCTTTGTGACCTCATAGACTGTAGCCCATCTAGCTCCTCTGGCCATGGAATTTTCCAAGCAAGAATATTGGAGTGGGGTGCCATTTCTTACTCCAGGAAATCTTCCCAACCCAGGGATCAAACCCATGCCTCTTATATCTCCTGCATTGGCAGGTGGATTCTTTACCACCAGTGCCATTTGGGATATGGTAATAATGTACAGTAACATTTAATATGTTTAACAACATATATTACCATATATTAAATGTTACTATATATTATTACTATGTATTACTGTATTGAATAGATAATATATAATAGTATAATTTTTTAAGTTACCATTAATATATAACACAAACATATCATTATATAATATATATATAAAACCCAGCATCTGTATCAATACATTCCAAATATTCACAGCCCCTAGAATTCCATCCCAAACCCTGTCATGCACTCCATGGTTAAAACTCTCACTCCAAAGTTGATGTTTACAAATCCATACCTTTAGCCTAAGTTTCGATCCTAAATTCTAAAACCATATATCCATCTATGATATCTACATACCTCAAACCAAGCATATCTAAAACTAAATTTATCATCTTCCCTCCAACATCAGCTACTGTTTCTAAAGTGACTGCCACCATCCAGTTGCCCAAAATACAAAGTTGAGACTCCACCAAGGACTTCTCCTTGACCGTGTACTCAACTACATGGCCCTACTGATTTCATGTTCTATATTTTTCTTTTCCTGTCTTTATTTCCCTAATTAGCCCCTTGCCATGGACTGAGGATCCCCTTCCAAAATATACACGATGAAGCCCTTACTGCCAGTTGACTGTATTTGGAGTCAGGAAGTAATTATTAACAGTTAAATGAGGTCATAAGGGTGAGGCCTTAATACAAAAGGATTAGTGTCTTGTAAGAAGAAACAATAGAGACCTCATTCTTGTCATCTCTCCACTGTGTGAGAACACAGTGAGATAGCAGCCTTCTACAAGCCAGCAAGAAAGAGACTTCACTAGGAATCAAGTCGGCCAGCACCCTCACCTTGGACTTCTTAGTCTCCTGAACTGCGAGAAACAAATTTCTGTTGCTTAAGGTATCCAATCTGTGATTATTTTATCATGACTGCCCTAGCAGTCTAAGACATCCATCCTCACTTCCTGCCCTATTCGTGTTCCCTTCCTCCAAACCCTTTTCTACTCTCCCATTAGAATGATCTTACACACACACAAATAGGAGGGCACCACTTTGCTGAAAGTTCTTCAATAGCATGCCACTGCCTAAAAGATAAGATGTAAGCTCATTTGTGAGGGAGGGAATCACCTTTGTGATAGGCCTAGCCTTCTCTCCTACATTTTAATCCTCAGCAACACTCAACACTTTTTTCTGAATGGGCCACGCCTGTGACTTCCTCACATTTCTGTGTGTGGGCACACACTGTTTCCGCAGCTGGAATGCCTATCCAGCTGTGGTTTGTACCAAGTTCGCTTAGCAAACTCCTCCAATCTGAACTCAGGCCCTACTTCCCTTAAATTATGCTCCCACTGGACTTTAAATACACCCCCACAAAAACATTTACCTTACTGTACTACAGTTATTTGTTTGCATGTTTCTAAGTCACTTGAGATCACAGAATGGCCTTTTCATTGAGGAACAAATGACTCTTGATAAACACATAGGTTTGAACTGCACAGGTCCGCTTGTACATAGATTTTTGTCAACAGATATATACTACAGAACTACACAATCAGCAGATGGTTGCATCAACAGATGCAAAACTCCAGATATGGAGAGCTGACTGTAAAGTTATACGTGTATTTTCCACCTCTCAGAGAGTTGGCACCCCTAATTCCCATGTTGTTCAAGGGTCAAATGAATTCTTCCATTGTTTTTCAGTCAGTTCGTTGTGTCTGAGTCTTTGTGACCCTATGAACTGTGTAGCACACCAGTCTTCCCTGTCCTTCACTATCTCCCGGAGTTTGCTCAAACTTATGTCCAATGAGTCAGTGATGCCATCCAACCATCTCGTCCTCTGTCGTCCCCTTCTCTTCCTGCCCTCAATCTTTCCCTGCATCAGAGTCTTTTCCAATGAGTCAGCTCTTTGCATCACATGGCCAAAGTATTGGAGCTTCAGCATCAGTCCTTCCAATAAAATATTCAGGATTGATTTCCTCTAGGATTGACTGGTTTGATCTCCTTGCAGTCCAAGGGACTCTCAAGAGGCTTCTTTAACATCACAGAAAGCATCAATTCTTTGAAACTCAGCCTTCTTTAAAGTCCAATTCTCAAATCCATACATGACTGCTGGAAAAACCATAGCTTTGACCAGATGGGCCTTTGTCAGCAAACGTCTCTGCTTTTTAATATGCTGTCTAGGTTTGTCATAGCTTTTCTTCCAAGGAGCAAACATCTTTTAATTTCATGGCTGCAGTCACCATCTGCAGTGATTCTGGAGCCCAAGAAATAAAGTCTCTCACTCTTTCCATTGCTTCCTCCACTATTTCCCATGAAGTGATAGAACTGGATGCCATGATCTTTGTTTCTGAATGTTGAGCTTTAAGCCAGCTTTTTCACTCTCCTCTTTACCTTCATCAAGAGGCTCTTCAGTTCCTCTTTGCTTTCTGCCATAAGGGTAGTGTCATCTGCATATCTGAGGTTATTGATATTTCTCCCAGCAATCTTGATTTCAACTGTGCTTCATCCAGCCCAGCATTTCTCATGATGTACTCTGCATGTAAGTTAAATAAGCAGGGTGACAATATACAACCTTGATGTACTCCTTTCCCAATTTGGAGCCAGTCCATTGTTCCATGTCCAGTTCTAACAGCTGCTTCTTGACCTACATACAGGTTTCTTAGGAGGTAGGTCAGGTGGTCTGGTATTCCCATCTCTTGAAGAATTCCACAGTTTGTTGTGATCCACACAGTCAAAGGCTTTAGTGTAGTCAGTGAAGCAAAAGTAGATATTTTTCTGGAATTCTCTTGCTTTTTCTATGATCCAACAGATGTTTGCATTTTGATGTCTGGTTCCTCTGCCTTCTCTGAATCCAACCTGTGCTTCTGGAAGTTGTTGATTCACATACTGTTGAAGCCTCGCTTAGAGTATTTTGAGCATTACATAGGGTGTGGCATATAGGTGTTGAATATTTGTGTCCTACATGAGTAAATGAAAAAATTATCACTGTGGCAGACCCTTAACTGATGCTCCAAACAGTATGTAATGACTAAATTTTTATAATAAAAGATAATAGCAGCATTATATTACTGGGCTTTCCTGGTGGCTCAGATGAGAAAGAATCTGCCTGCTATGTGGGAGACCTGAGTTCAATCCCTGGTCGGGAAGATCCCCTGGAGAAAGAAATTGCTACCCACTCCAGTTTTCTTGCCTGGAGAATTCCATAGACAGAGGAGCCTGGAAAACTACAGTCCATGGGGTCACAAAAGTATGATCTAATAGTATTAGATTAAAAAAACACCTTTGATATTCAATAAAGTAAAAGACCAACATAAGTGATAACTGATATTAAAACTTTTTACTATCCTTACCTCCTTCAGAAGTTCAACACTGTGCTCTAAAAGGTGAATTAAAGATGAGCATTCCCCAGTTATGTTTAAGCTGACTTCACAGATACACAGCAGCTGAAGGGTCAGCTGGGTAAGCTGAATTTTCCAGAAAATAGGATAACGCAAAAGGTTTGAGTAGACTTCTTCAATAAACAGCATCACTTCTGTCGTCTGTATCAAATCTTTGATCTAAGAAACAATCATTATATGATATTAAAATAATACACAAATCAAAGGATAATTTAACTTATATAAGAAGCTTACCAACAAATTATTTTTTCTCTAAACCTATAAAGACTTAAAAGAGATGAAGAAATTTATGTAAATGAAAGACAGTTAAACCATACAACTCTGCCTTCTCCTATTGTCACTAACCGAAACACAATTTGCTACTGTTTTTGTAACTGCTAGCTGGCACAAATTCTTCCCATTTCTTTTTCTAACTACTCTCGGTTTAGATTTTAAAAGACAAATTACATGACAGTAGCACATGCTGAAGTAAATAAATTAAAGTTGGTTTTGAATCCTTCAAATGAACTTGCCTTTCTATAATTCCAACACAGTTACCTGCAAGAAAAGGGTTAGCATGTTATTCTAATGCACTGCTAAGCCCTCGAGCTGCAAGAAATTTGTTCAGACAACCTTAACTGAGAGCATCATTTCCAAACATGGCAGATGCAGTGAAAGACCATATTCAAATAGTAGAGTATCTTCTCAACTGGCTAATGCATTAGATAGGAAGGACTTGAATGCTCTTGAAAATCCCAATTCAATTCAAACCCAGCTGTTCTGATCAAAATTCTGGAGTTAGTATTAAGGATATGGTCCTACTCACAGACACACTGGCATTTCCCAGAGATTACAAACAATGAACCATCTGCTTCAATCAGGAGCCTTGTGTCTGTTAAATTCATCAAGAGGAAAGCCTACAGTTGACCAGCTGTACCTTTCACCCAGTCGTTACCACCATAATAACCCTAAAAGACTGTCAGTTATACACAGAAAAATTAATTTCTAACAAATAAAAAGAAAAAAACTATTAAAAGATCAAGGGGGAGGAGACAGTGGAAAATACTAAATTATTAAGAAAAAATGTGAACAGGTCAGTAGCCAAATTATTTTACTTCTTTGCAAACATATAAAAGAGTATATTTGCAAAGGCAAAAAGCCACCAAGAATTGAAAGGGATTTAAAACAGAGTACAGCCTCATGCTTATTGGACAACATACTTCATTGACTGCATTTTTTATACATACCTAAAATTTTCTGTAATAAAAAAAAATTCTCAAGACATTCTCAGTAACTTCACATTAAAGGCTTTTTAATCTTTAGCATTACCAAAATTCTTAACAAGATTACTTTGTAAGTAATGGTTTCTCTTTATGTTGCAATAGACCATGTGCAGTGAAAAATACGTGAGATGACAAGCCACAATTAAAAAGAATGACTGGGACGTGAAGTTAAAGGCAGGTAAAATGACAATTCCATAAATACAAAATGAAAGAATAATTGAAGTGAGAAAAAAAAAAGAAATAGGAGTTTCACTGGTCAGCATCTCATCGACCTATGGATCAACAGTGTGATGGCTATTTCTAAGGAAAAACTTTTAATTATACAATTGTTTTGAAATGCTCCGTATGGATCAGACCACATCTACAGTACTACATTCAGCTCTAAAAAGAACATTTTACAATGATACATTCTCAACACCAATAGACTATAGAAATTCCTTGCAAAGAACAGTTAAAAGTCGAAACCATTTCAAGTAGAAAAGTAAAGAAAATCATGAAGAAAAGAAAGAAGAGAAGAAGGGAGCAAAGGATTAAAAGGAAGAAAAGGAAGGAAGAATTGTATAAGAATACAAATAAGCTGTTTAAAAAGCTTGTTTTGTTTTGTTTTGAGAAGAACAGAGACTAATAGGTAATCTTAGGAAAATGTAGGTCAATTAGAAGTATTTGCTAAAAAAAATATAAAAATGGTTGCCTTGCAAAATAGCATGCTTCCTATGACTGAAATATTTAATTAGTCATGGGATGGTTGTCTCTTGAAGAGCATAATAAATACATATAATCTGTGGGAAACTGAATTACATTACCACTAAGATCCCTCCCAGCTCTGTTCTTCATTTCAATAAAGCTGATTTGTTAATAATTAAATATATTTATGTCACTAGTCCCATTAGTTCCAAATGATGGATCTGGATTTTCCTTCTCACCTACCGTGACTAAATATATTAACAAGCCACAGATTCCCAGGTGGCACTAGTGGTAAAGAACCTGCCTGTCAATTCAGGAAACCTAAGAGGCACAGGTTCCATCCCTGGGTCAGGAAAAATCTGGTGGAGGGAGGTAAATCAACCCACTCCAGTATTCTTGCCTGGAGAATCCCGCAGACAGAGCAGCCTGGCAGGCTATGCTCCATGGGGTCTCAAAGAGTCAGACACGACAAGTGACTTAGCATGCTGGCACAGATTTCTGAAAAGACTTCACAAAACACACTTCTAGAAGTATTTAGGCTTGTTAATATAGGTTGGTGACAGTGAAGGCAAACATCTACCCAAGAGCACAGAACAGGGTAATACAAGCATGCTACGGAACAAGGGTATCCTCATGCTGTATGTTTTGCACATACACTGCTTTATTGGCCACACAAAGCAAAAGCTTTGAAAAAGCCGCAGGAGAATCCACTTTAATTAACATTTCTCTGCCTTGATTACTGGAAAGCCTGATTATGAGTCACAAAAGATTCATTCTAGTCACTCCTTCATAACACAAACTTGAAACAGGTCTTCTGTGACCTCAAGTGATCATCCTGAAAAATATTCACAAAGTCCCTCCTGTTGGCTAGGCAGCATGGTACTCAGATTGTAGGCAAACAATAAACTAGATGGTGAAATGGGATAAATGAATATTATATTCAAATTACAACAATCTGGCAACTGATTTTTTTTTAAAATCTGTAGTTACAGAGTTATTAGCTCAAATTTATCGCTCCTCTTAACTCCCTAAGCATTCTATCCATACCCTTATTGCACATCTTTAATTATAAGAATACATATACCTGTTTTAGCTCCCTTACTAGACTGTGGTCTTCGCAAGAATAGGATCCATACAGGTCACCACATACCCTATAAGGAAACTTTTGAAAACTGGAATCTAGCCAGCACTCAGATAGTCAAGCCCCCAGTGCTGTATGTACCCAGAGAGATGTCTTCTTCCAACTTACACAAAGAGGACTTTTTTTTTAAAACCCTCTCAGTGTCCAGCACAAGGGAAAACTCAGTTCAAAATTATTTTCCCTGAGGAGTCCTTCTTAACGTTTTCATTCCTACTAATCCTAAAATGGATTATGTTGATTTACATTTCTGTGAATTTAGTTAACATTGTATATATATCAGAGTGAAATCTAGATTTGTTTCCATTATCATCTCCAAAACCCAGAAAACGTTTCTAGAGCTGTTTGCCACATCACATAGGTTCTATTATGCTGTACAACAATAATAATCAATATTCATTAATTCGGGTGCCATATTAATGAGAGAAGAGAAAAGGCCTTACCTGCAAACATGGAAGCATGTCACAACACAGTTGTAGTATCTGTTGTTCCAATATTGATGGTTGTTCTTTGTCACAAAGGACCCGGGGTTTAAGTAAGACTTTGAGCAGAGTTAATCGGAGTTTAGCATATTCCTGTAACTGGGATGGTTCACAATATAGATACCATAGAAATGGCGCCATAATTTGGATACATGAAACTTCAGACCTGCAAGTAAGTCATGTAATGTAGAAGTCAGTCACAGAATTACACAGAGTACCAAGCAGGTAAGTGTCAAGCATCAACTTAAGACATGTCATAAACTATGATACTATGGAGTGTACGTTTTTTATCATGATTCTTCTATTCTACCAATGACCTACCTAAACTCATGCCAAACAGTCGTTTCTACACTGGGGAGAATGACTAAATACCTGGAGCCCATAAGCCTGATGCCCAGGACTAACGGGGTCTACTTGCACACTAATACAGCATCTAAAACTCCAGGACCAGTCTTTGGTGAACATCAGAATTATCTGAGAACCTTTTGAGAATTTTAGACATCGGGATCCATATTCCAAGAGTATGATACAAGCATGCAGTTTTGGAAAAGCTTGACAGGTAAGGGCCTAAGTAAAATACAGAACAAAACAAAACTCATGCAGACATCCAAGAAGATGATCAACAGTTAACATTTACTTGTCAACTTGTCAGCACTGAGGGTGGGCATGTTACTACACTTGGTGCCTTTCAATGCCATCAATCTTTACACAACCCTACAAAATAAAAATATTATCCCATTATGCTGACACAGAAACTGAGGCAGACAGGAATGAAGTAATTTGCCAAGTCCTCCTAAGCTTTTCCCACTCAAAGGAGTAAGACTTTACAAATCTTTCATATCTACTTAGATTATAAGACATCCCTGTAACTTCAAGTCCAAAGTCACTAAAATGCCAGAATGACCTTTCAGACATAAAAATTTGATCATGTCATGAATCAGCTTGACAGAGTTTATGCTTAAGATAAAGTATTCACAAACCCTTCATAATTTGACCTCTATCTTTCCAATTTCATTTCTTCTTCCTCGCCACTCTCTGCTGAACTACACTAAATTTTGTTCTGATCTTCAGTCAAGTCATCTGGGTTTTCTTCTCACCTGCTGTTACATTTATCTGTAATACTCTCCCCTTTCTCCTTTTTCTGTTCCCTCCTCTGCCTAATTTCTATCACCTTTCAGTTGTCCTTTAAAATGACTTCCTGAGGGCACAGCCTTGGTCAAATCTCCATTGTGTGCTTGTGCAGGATACTGACTTTATTGTCATTATTTATTTATATTTCCATTCCCTGCTAGACTATCAGTCAATAAGGGCGTGAATCATGGGTTTCTGTTTAATGCTGTATCACCAATAAGGGTACACACTAGGCCCTCACGGATGATCAATCCTTAAATTAATTGATTCATTTACACTGTCATAGAGTAGTTTTATAATTAGCATGCCTTGATTAAATATCATGATTTTATTTTAATATGTTTCATACTCATTATAAATAAGTTATTATTAGATAAAATACAAAGATGAAACAGGCATTATCTATCCTTAAGGAGCATGTAGTCTAACAGGGGCCATTAGCTCTGTTCCTGGACTAGAAAATACCTAGTGAAAAAGGTATGAAAAGAAAGGCATAAGGTGCAATACTTAATGGAGGAAATGGTATTTAAAGCATAGCTGATGACATTAATTTTATAATGCTACACATTCGATGGCAATGTGATTGCAAAGCACAATTATCACTAATAAAAATTTAAAAGTTACCAAATTGATAAAATTTAATCTAGATTTTGCTTGACAAAATTTACTGAGCTCCTACAGATATCTTCACTATTCTACATGCTAGAAACAAAATTAAACACATGCTCTGACAGAGCTCACAATCTGGAGGAAGTTTTTTTTTTTTTCCCCTCATCAGCACCAATACTTACACAATCAATAGAAAAACAAAAGGACTTGTGAGTTCATAATTATTAATAAAACATTAATAATTGTCTTTATCACAATACCTACTTTAGGAAACTAAAACAAGTTTCATAGATCAAGCAAGTAGATGATGTACATATGGATTAGACTATGGAACAGAAAAGAGACTTAAAAAACATTGTTCCCCCCCCTCTCTCTAATAATGTACTTCCCAAAGAATAAATACTAGCCAGGTGGGAAGCAACAGTTAGAAACGGACATGGAAAAACAGACTGGTTCCAAATAGGAAAAGGAGTACGTCAAGGCTGTATATTGTCACCCTGCTTGTTCAACTTATATGCAGAGTACATCATGAGAAATGCTAGGCTGGATGAAGGACAAGCTGGAATCAAGATTGCCGAGAGAAATTTCAATAACCTCAGATACGCAGATGTCACCACCCTTATGGCAGAAAGTGAAGAGGAACTAAAGAGCCTCTTGATGAAAGTGAAAGAGGAGAGTGAAAAAGTTGGCTTAAAGTTTAACATTCAGAAAACTAAGATCATGGCATCCAGCCCCATCACTGCATGGTAAATAGATGGAGATACAGTGGAAACAGTGCAGACCTTATTTTGCGGGGGGGGGGGGGGGGGGGGTCCAAAATCACTGCAGATGGTGACTGCAGCCATGAAGTTAAAAGATGCTTACTCCTTGGAAGAAAAGTTATGACCAACCTAGAGAGCATATTAAAAAGCAGAGACATTACTTTGCCAACAAAGGTCCATCTAGTTAAGGCTATGGTTTTTCCAGTAGTCATGTATGGATGTGAGAGTTGGACTATAAAGAAGGCTGAGCACCAAAGAATTGATGCTTTTGAACTGTGGTGTTGGAGAAGACTCTTGAGAGTCCCTTGGACTGCAAGAAGATCCAACCAGTCCATCCTAAAGGAGATCAGTCCTGGGTGTTCACTGGAAGGACTGATGTTGAAGCTGAAACTCCAATCCTTTGGCCACCTCATGAAAAGAGTTGACTCACTGGAAAAGACACTAATACTGGGAAGGATTGGGGGCAGGACGAGAAGGGGACGACAGAGGATGAGATGGTTGGATGGCATCACCGACTCAATGGATTTGAGTTTGAGTAAGCTCGGGGAGTTGGTGACGGACAGGGAGGCCTGGTGTTTTGTAGTCCATGGGGTCGCAAAGAGTTGGACACAACTGAATTGGATTGAACTGAGTTGTTAAGAACATCCATGAATAGCTTATCGGTTTTCTCCTACTTTGAGGTGCTAAAAGTGAAATGGAAGGTTCATGCAAATAAAAGTATTTCCTAGGTGTTATTTGACACTAAAAGCATAATGTTGACCTTTCCTAGGAAATATACTATCTAAAATCTCTGTGCTTAATCTGTTCTGATTCTAGATTTTGCATTTCCTATGTGCTATCTGATGATTTACTATCAATGCTATAGAGTATGAAATCAACTGGTCTTAAGGAGAAAAGGAAAACAAAACAGATAACCTGAAATCCCAAAGTGACTAAGAATGTCTAAAAATGTAACCCATTGTACATGTTTACACACAAGGCTTTCACATGTATGCTCAACAAGGAGGGAGAAACAGTGGGAAAAGACTTGGAATGAGAGTCAAAAGTCTGAGGCTTAGGGCCCAACTCTGCCAACTGACTCACCACGTGACCTTGAGCAAATCACTTAGTGTTGCTCTCCTTAGTTCTCTCTCAAAACTATGTGTTAGCCTAGTTAATCTTGAAAAAGCCAGGCCTAAACACCATGTGTGTTAGTTGCTCGGTTGTGTCCGACTCTTTGCAACCCCATGGACTATAGCTCGCCAGGCTCCTCTGTCCATGGGATTCTCCAGGCAAGAATCCTGGAGTGGGTTGCCATTTCCTCCTCCAAAACACCATGACATCATTGTCAATTTACCCAATTCTCAGTTCTATAGAGATGAAGTCTTGACATCAGAGGTCTTCTACAAATGAGTGCAGAATTTAACTAGAGAATCATGTTCCCAAAAATCTAGCATGAACATACACTGCTATTTCAGGGCATCAACATTCTATTAAAAATGAAACCAAACTTTGTATTCTAGCCAACAATTCCTAAGACAGAAAGGTCTAGGATACTAGCTATCATCACAATATTTTGCCTCCTTCCTGCAGTTGTGAATCACCATTTATATTCTTACTAAATTACCAAATTTCCCTCATTATCTTCTAAATGTAAAAACTACTAATCTAACTCACTCTAAAATTAAATCTCAGGAAACTAACCATCTGCTGAAAATGCAACCAGAATTATCAATTTCACCCTGCAAAAAATAGTCTCATGGTGCAAACGTAGAAATGAGACAACTGAAATTCTTTGCAAAGAAATATAAAATTATTTAGAACTTTTAAAAACCTCTAGATAGCATACTATAACACCTCTGAATTCAAATGAAAGGATTAAGTCAATAAAAGTTTATCAGTAAATAAATCAAAATCAATAAATAATCTTTTCTCCTTATGAACATCTGGACATTATCATTAGAAGAACTACTTCCAAATTCTAAAATAATACTCCTTTGAAACAAAAGCAACTAAAATGTAATTTAATTATTTACTAACTGAAGCATGGGACAAGTGAGATATTTGTAAGGATTACCCCAAAAAGAAGCTTAATAACAAATTTGGCACATAAGCACACATCTTTTATAAAATATCCCAATCTATTTAACAAGAGAAATTTCATTAAACAACTGTTTATAAATTTGTTAATTTTGCTTTCTGACATGGATGAACAAAGACTTTTTTAGTAAATATTAATATCTTACCTTTGAAAATGCAGTCATGGTTGAGGGATGAGAAGATGATGATATTTATTTTAAGATATTTATTCAATTGCTACATAGATTTTTCTTACTGTCAGATGATTACAAGGTTCCCTATATTTCTTTAAAGCTTCTTCTGACAGTATATCCTGCCTGGAAATTCTATCTAAAATTGAAGTTAAAGACTCTAAAATGGAATTCTAATAAATTATATCTATAGGACATTCTAAGACCTTCAAGAATAAGAACACATGAATATAGCTAGTGTGGGAAATGTAGCTCAGACATTGGACTACATGGTAAATGGTACTATCCTATCATGACCTTGTATAGGAGTACTAAGTAAGCAGTTAGAGATTATACTTTAGGAGGCACTTTACAACCCACTGCCTGGGCCCAACCAATCTGTGAGCCTCCTGTGTATACATATATATATTGAACTTTTGAAAGCACCTAAACTGTGTCAGACATTGTTAACATAAAGAATACTGAGACACAGTTCCTGCCCTCAAGAAAGTTTTAGTTCAGTTCAGTTCAGTTGCTCAGTCGTGTCCGACTCTTTGCGACCCCATGAACTGCAGCACGCCAGGCCTCCCTGTCCATCACCAACCCCCGGAGTCCACCCAAACCCACAGCCATCGAGTCGATGATGCCATCCAGCCACCTCATCCTCTGTCGTCCCATTCTCCTCCTGCCCTCAATATTTCCCAGTATCAGAGTCTTTTCCAATGAGTCAGCTCTTAGCATCAGGTGGCCAAAGTATTAGAGTTTCAGCTTCAACATCAGTCCTTCCAATGAACACCCAGAACTGATCTCCTTTAGTTAAAAGAGGATAATAATTATAAGACAATGTAGTAAATATAATGATGTCAGAAATCACAACTGAAATTATTAATTTAGATTGTGGTAAGTAAACACTTCCTGGGAGAGGCAATACCTAAAAAGAGATTTAAAACAGAGAAAGTAATCAAGAAAGGGTTGGAGTATTAGTTAGAAAAGGGATGTGATAAGATACAAGACAGTAAAGTCAAAATTAATAAGCAAAAGAAGAGGCAAGGGAATAGCACTTCTTCCTGCGTGGAACCAAGGAAGTCAGTGTACTGCTAAATATGTAATTCATAAATCATGAGATAAAGAAAGGAGAAAATAAAACTGGTGAAACAGATCATACACAGAACTTAGTATATTACATAACAGATCTCATTCTGTAGCCCAGGGATTTTCCAACTATTCCAGAGACCAAACTATAGTTTTCCAATAGGAAGCTGCTGTGAGATATCAACACATCATGAAAGAAAAAACAACAGTGTATAAAAACAGAGCTGGGACTTCCCTGGCTGTCCAGTGGTTAAGACCTCACTTTTGAATGCAGGAGGTATGTGTTCAGTCCCTAGTTGGAGTGCTAAGATCCCACATGCCTCATGGCCAAAAACCCAAAACATAAAGCAGAAGCAGTATTGTTACAAATTCAATAAAGACTCTAAAAATAGTCCACATCCAAAAAAAAAAAACTTCAAAATAAAAAGCTGAGGGGTGTGAGGGTGTTTCCATGTTTAGCCTATACATTGCAAGTCACAGTGATGGTGACGTAAGCTAGGGAGTGATACAAAGATCTGCTCTCCTGATATGACACCCTGATGGATGGCTTAGAGAATGGCCTTGAGCTGGATGAGATGGAAGGCAGAGATGCCAGTTAAGGACAGGTGGCAACAGTCACAGCAAGAGATGACCACCTGAGCTAATGCCATGGTAACAGAATAGGAGAAAGCTTTGAGGACCATCAGAAGGCAGAAGGCCTTGGTGAAGCTAAACTAACTGCACATATGGTGGGCATCTGGTCCCAACTGGCAATACTGCTTAATCCCAACTGGCACTGGTTTCTAATGGAGAGATTAACTCACTAATCAATTTCCAGCAGGAAGGCCTGTCATCCATAAGTACCGTGTAGTAGCTTACTGAATATTTCCAATCAACTTTCCCAACTATCCAATGCTTAGCTTCTTTAAGAGTAGCTGTTCTCGTGGTCAATATTTCAACAATCAATAAATTGGTAGGATGTTTTTCTCTTAAAAAGAAAACAGAAAACTATATCCTGCTCTAAGACATTTCTGCAGGAGAAAACATTACAATCAAAGCAGCTTAAAAGAAAAATTCTACAATTACCATATACTATTCCATCTCCCTAATTTACTTTATTTCATATTACCTTTCAAGGCACTGCTGGAAAAAAGCTGTCAGCTGCTGCAGAATGACTGGCCAGCAATCAGGTCTGTGCTCAAGGACAGTGATCAAAGGCTGAGGGTGGTTTCTGAAAAACACACAAAGTCACACTGGAAGATGTCATTTCATGGTACACATTTTTAATATCCAAATATAGTAAGAGAAAAAGCCACTGCCATCTAGAAATTCATCTAGGATTCATAATTGTCACAAAATTCTCATTTGCTGCATTTGTTGCAGAGTTGGCTCATTAGAACTATTTTTTTTAATCTATTTTCCAGAAAAAAGAATAAACCTGAGTCTTAGAGACCCAAATTTGACAGCAGTCTCTGTTATCTAATAGCTCTATAACTTTGGCCAAGCTCCCCAATCCAGTAGCTCTCTCATTATCCACTCCCTTGATTCCCTTATTCTTGGAAATCTCTTCCTGCTGATGAATCTCTTTCCAGACCTCGAAGATTCCACTTCCTCTAACACTGTCCCAACCGATAAGCACCATCTCTCTGTCTCTGTGGGGCTTCACTGGTGGTTCAGTGATAGAGAATACACCTGTAAAGCAGGAAACGTGGGCTTGATCCCTGGGTCGGGAAGATCCCCTGGAAAAGAGGATGGCAACCCACTCCAGTATTCTCGCCTGGGAAATTCCATGGACAGAGAAGCCTGGCAGGCTACAGTCCATGGGGTCGCAAAAAGTTCGACACAAATGAGCAATTAAACAACAGTTCCATCTCTGTTCCCAGTTACCCCCATTCTTCTCAATATATAGCTCTGTGTTCCCCCAATATACTTTAGGTAAGGAAAAAGAAAATATTTCTGCCATATCAAATAACAAACTCCGCAAATTATAAATTTTGAAAATTTCTGTTGAACAAGGACAAATCTTTTTGTCTGGGCTCCATCAATCAAGATACCAAAAAGACTATATAAAAGAGCTGAAATGTGAAGGATTCTCCAATAATGGGGTTAAAAAAAGAAAAGGAAAAAAGACAAACAAATTATTCTAAGTAGTACAAAAAGTCTACTGGAAATTATAAATTCATTAGCTTTGTAAAATACGAAGTACTATACAAAGAATTTTCAGTTATTAGTGACGTGGCTTTCCTCTAAGAAAAAAAATTTTAAGTAAAAATGATGCTTATTATTTTAATGAAGTATAGCTGATTTATAATACTGTGTTAATTTCAGGTGTACAAAAAATGATTCAGTTATACCTAGATACATATATACAAATTCTTTTTATATTCTTTTCCATTATAGGTTATTATAAGATATTGAACATAGTTCCCCATGCTAAACAGTAAATTCTATTGCTTATCTATTTTATATATAGCAATGTGCATCTATTAAACCCATACTCCCAATTTATCCCTCCCTTATCCTTTCCTGTTTGGCAACCATAGTTTGTTTTCTATGTCTGTGAGAATATTTTTATTTTGTAAATAAGTTCATTTGTACTATTTTTTAGATTTCACATATAAGTGATATCATATAATATTTGTCTACCTGACTTTATTTATATAATAATCTCTAGGTTGATCAATGTTGCTGCAAATGGTATTATTTCCTTCTTTTTTTATTCTGTTTTTAACTTTTTATCTTACATTGGAGAATAGTTTATTAAGAATATTTTGGTAGTTTCAGGTGTACAGCAAAGTGATTCAGTTATATACATATATATATACACACATGTGTCTATTTTCTCAAATTTTTTTTAAAAATTAAAAATGCTATTTGATAAAAATTCACACTATATAGATGCATCTATCTTTTTTACATAAAAAGAATTATATGCATAATTTTAATTCAATAATACAGCACTAGCAATGTTTAAAAAAAAAAGAAAGAAAAAGATCAGATCATCAGTCACACTCAAATGATTTTTTAAAACTGCTTTCTTGGTGGTTCTCAAAACACGATCACCTTACCAGCAATATCAGCATCACCTGGGAACTTGTTAGAAATGAAAATAAATTCTCAGGCCTCAGTCAGACCTAATAAATAGCTCTCCAGACAATTCTGATGCACTGCTATAAAGCAGTGGTCCTCAGTCCAGTTGTGTGTTAGATTCATCTGTGGAGCTCTTTTTAAAATACGAGTGCCCAGGCTTCAATTATACTGGGGTTGTTAGGAGTGGAGCCCATGCATTAGTAATTTTTAAAAATTCTTCTAGCAATTCTGATGTGTTGCCAGAAGTGAAAATTGGTACAAGTTAAAAACCACATAAGTGAGAGGTTAGTAGTTGGGAAGTTTCCTGATTTTTTTTTTCTCTCTCTTAAACAGAAAACTATGGCAGATACATCACACTGAAACACTCATGGTAAACATCTTTCTGACACTACTACACAGTTTCTGGATATTATAACACCATCTCTCTAGTCTCTCCTCAGCCTCATCTAATCTATCAGCCACTAACTTCAAATGCTGGCAGGCTCCTGTTTGTTAAAGCACAGGCTATTTCTGAGTGATCAGATTACTGCCATTACTAAAGGATGGCTCCAAGCAACTCTTTATGCCAAAACTTAAAAATCCTATCAAAATCACATTTCCAAATCCCAAACTTCTTGGCAGTTCATCCTATCTAGAATCTGCTTCTACTCTGGTTGTTACAGATATTAAGAAAATAAATGCTACAAATCCTAAAAGCCTCTCAGGTATGTCACATCACCCGAACTTCTTAGATTACAAATTTAGTAGGTCATGTTCAAGCAAACATGAATGAAAAGGAAAGAACAGCAACTGTAATTAATTTTAGCTATGGATTTTCCTTCTGACAAGCTCCATATTGAAATGAGGAGCATCAGATATGACCACCCACTAGTCCCCCAGCTAATGGTGGCATTTATGACTATTTAAGAAGAAAATCCAACAAAATCCTACATAGTTTTTGTGTGATCATAAAACACTTAAGTGCTTTTCAATACTCTTCCCTTATGTCACCTCCTATCTCTTCCCACTTCTCACGTTTCCTCCTCCAAAAAAACTGTTAAGAATCTACCTCCTTTTCAGAGACTCACAGACTTAGACAAAAACTTATGGTTGCTGGGTGGAAGGAAGTGGGGAAGGGATAGTCAGGGAGTTTGGGATGGACATGTACACACTCCTGCATTTAGAATGGATAACCAACATGTGGGTACAGCACATGGAACTCTGTTCAATGTAATGCGGCAACCTGGATGGGAGGGGAGTTGGGGTAAAATGGATACATACATATGTATGGCTGAGTCCCTTTGATGTTTGCCTGAAATTATCACAACATTGTTTGTTAACTGACTATACCCCAAGAAAATAAAAAGGATTTTAAAAAAAAATTTTAATCTATCTCTTTTTTAAAAACTAAAGAATGTATCTCCTTTTAAAACAGTTTTGTTCAAATTAAATCATATCAACAGAAGTAAAAGATAGTAATTTAAATTAGATTAGAAATGATGCATATATTAGCAAACAACTCTATCATACTTTATTAATAGCTTCTACTTTACTGGAATTGTGGGACCCATTGTAACTTTGTTGTATGACTAACTTTGTTAGAGGCTCATTCTGCTAGCTTTTGGGTTCAGCAAATTCTATTCAGCATCTCAGACTTAAACTCTAAAGACAAGATTATGTAGAATATAGAATAGGGATTATCCAAATTAATTACTGACTTGTGTTGCTGTTAAGTCACTAAGTCGTGTCTAACTCTTTTGCTACCCAATGGACTGTAGTTTGCCAGGCTCCTCAGTCCATGAGACTTGCCAGGAAAGAATACTGGGGTGGGTTGCCATTTCCTCCTCCAGGGGATCTTCCCAGTTCAGGGGTTAACCCCCCCATCTCATGCATTGGCAGGCAGATTCTGTACCACTGAGCCACCAGGGAAGCCCAATTACTGACTTAGACATCTGGAAAATTAATTTTTCCAGAGAATTGATTATGTCAGATCCAAGTGAAAATTTGTAGGAATAGTATACAATATTGATTCCAAGAAATTAAAAACCTTGACAGAGAAAGGAAGTCCAAATTAAGAACACTGAATATTACTGCTGATTAACATTGATTACCATTATACTATTTCAACTTGGTACAACTAAGCTAAAATCGATTATAATTGCCAAAATTTTGTTTTAATACTTTGAGTATAATGAAGAAAAGAGCTAAATTTTCCCTTGTGAATCACTACAGTGGAATGTGAATGCATATATAAAATAATATATAAAGCTTTATGCTTTATAGAATGGACATAGTTTTTAATTCAGTCTACTTTATTGTGTAGTTGCCAAACATGAAGTTTTCTCAATCTGGCTCTATTGACACTTGGAGTCAGATAATTCTTTGGCATAGGGGTTGTTCAATATACCATGGGATATTCAGAAGCATTCCTGGCCTCTACCCGCTAGATGCTGACAGCATTCAGTCTAGTCACATGACAATCAAAAACTGTCTCTAGAGCTTACCAAATGTCCCCTGGGGCCACAGCTGCCCCTGGTTAAGAACCACTGAGCTAGGCAAAATGGCAAGCACTGCGCCAAGTACAAAACGAACCCAAACATGGCACTAGGCCTGAGCTAGTCAAAAAGACAGTGATTCTACTTTTATCCTTCTTTACTGAGCCAAAGCACCAATCAATCATGTCCAAAATTTGAAGTTTCTTATGGAAATATAGTCATCCAATAACAACATTAGGTGCACAAAGGTAATGATACAGTGGAAAAATAGAAGATTTAAAATGGAAAGCAAATGTACAATTATTCCTTGCAAAAAACAGAAGCATGTTCCAAAATAAACAAACAGTATTAAATATTACTCATGCTAATCGGGCTATGACAGAAAATAGTGTTAATTTCCTATTTAAAATACTATAATTAGCACATTTAAAATGTTCTAAGGCTAAGTATAGTTCACTTTTCATATAATCAAGGATTGATTCTTAAATATATAGATTATTCAAGATTTTTCTTTCCTTTATTCTCACTGCTTATTAGCCATTCCACTTCTTCCAAGTACCTCTGAGAAAGGTCAAGGTAAATCTACAATTCAAACTTTACTCATCATTAGAAGCACTGTTGAGGAATTAAAAAAATGTGATACAAAAGAACATCAAAACAAAACCTGGGTTATGCCTTAAAATGTCAATTATCCCCCAAACTGGTGGTCAAGTCATAAAGAGTAAGTTGACTACAACACTTTATTCTAAATGATAGACAGGTTGAACATACAATCAACCTGATCCCTTGTAAAGCTAACAGTGGCAGATAATAAGCTCTATACAATTTTGAAAAGCAAACACAAATGTGGGGCACTGAAGTCATTATTTACATAAGCAGTGCCTACATAGCATCATCCGAATCATTTACTGCTAGGCTGCCACCTTCACGTCTCAGAAACAAAAACTAGAAATGGAGAGGTGATGTGAAATAGTGGAGGGAAAACACTGAATTAAAGAAAAGAATCAAGAGTTCCAAATTCACCTTCTGTCTCTGCAACACACTGTATCATCTCAAGCAAGAGAATTAACCGCTCTTGCTTGGACAAGAGTTTCTTCAGCTGTAAAATGAGGAAACCAGACTAAGTACCTTCCAGGGCTAAAGTTCTATAACCCAAGTCACCCATTAAAGCTCTAACCTTTGAACTGCTCAAGATCAGAGGTGGAATCAAAGCCTGTAAAGGCAGAAAGCAAAAAAGATGGCTCTCAACTATTAACAATTCCATGCCAAGGCCAACATCTAATAAAACCTAAGGCCTCAAAACAGTGGCCTCCTATTTTTATCTCAAATGAATAAATCACCCTATACTTTTCATTTCAGAGAGAAATGCAGTACTGTATCCAGAGTAAGCCCACAGAAAATTTCAAATCAGGATTTCCTAACTCTTAAGACATCCATCCAATAGGCTCTGCTTTCTTCTCAAAAGAGAATAACATTGTTTCTAAAGATTGAAGTCAATACAAAACAGACAACCAAGTCACCCTTCATTGGCCTCTGGTGCCTCTAATTTCTCCTTCACTCTGCTGTTTTTAATATTGCTGTTGTTTTCCTGCCACAGATGAGCCAATTTGTTGTATGTTCTTTGGCACTTGCCCATTTCATAATTTGTAAATGTTTTAAGTGCTATTTTAAGTAAAGCATTTAACACAGTACCTACTACAAAGAATACTTTGTAAATATGATTCTGTTATGATTATCATGCAGGTAAATTTGTACCTTAAACTAGGGCATAAGCAGCTTGAAAGCTGGGTCTCTATCTTCTTACTCTTATGCTTCCCTTTCAGTGCCAAATGCATATTTTAAATAAATGTAACAAATGCACACTTTTCCCAAAGCACCTTTTTAAACTCTCTGATTGGAGCATGAAAAACCAACATCTCAACCCCTCTAAGTACACTGTTTCAAAGTCAAGGATGTTCAGAGAGAAAAAAAAAGCGCAGAGGAAGCAGGCAGAGTTCCTACCTAATACCTCAGGACTCCCTACCTTTAATAACATTGTCAACAACACAGAGCATGCATGCATCTTAGCAGCCTGGAGTGCGGGAAGGAATAAATGATAAATTCGTGGTTTCACTAGACTAGCACAGAGACAACGATAAAATTAGGTATGTAACTAGATTCACCTTTCCAAGTATAAATGCATCAATCTTAATAGAAAAGCAGTAAAAAAAAAAAAAATAGTCTTGTGGTAGGCAAATCAAAAAGCAAAAGTTATTTGTAACCTTTAGATCACCTCAACCTTTCTGCCACATCTCTGAATGTCGGAAAGCTATGATTTGATTTATATCATAAATTCAGCGATAGACAAAGATCGCCTTTCTGTGTGAGGAAACAATGCCTGCAGTCACCATGCATTTTCATGGATGCAGCTGGGACCCTGGCGCTTGCAGAAGCATAGCATAGCACTTACTACATCAAATATGCATTTTAAAAGCATTTCTCTACCTGCTCTGAATTTTGATTTGAAAATGTTGGTTAGAAGCCAAAGTAGGGTTAAAAAAAAAGGAAAAAAAGAGCTCTGCAGATTTAAGATAAAAATTGATTCCACAATAAATATTACTATAAAAAAAGAAAAATTAAATGATAATAGTGAAACCTTATCTATCCTATAGAGTCTTAAGACAAATGCATTTCATCCATCCCAGAAAAAGAAGACATGGAACAAACAAAATTTAATTTTGACATTTTTTATTAATTTCCATTTGTCTTTGGGTCTATACAGCAGATTGGGAGAAGATAAGATTTCTTCGAAAAGAGACTTCATATTACAATGGTTCTGCCCTCATAGTGAATCTTTCCCAGGAATCTTATTTTGAGAGGCAGCGTTTTAAACACAAAGATGTCTGCCAATGTCAGAAGGCTAGAACTATTTTAGGTACTAGTTGGTGGCTAGGGGAAACACACAGACACACAGGGGTTCAAAACATCTATTATTAAGTGACATCCTTGACTGGGAAAGAAAAGAAACTAGAGATACGATAAATAGGCTAATAAGGCAAAAATCAAAATATCATGTGCTCTTAAAGACACTTACAAGCAAATAACCATACCAACTTTTAAATTAAGCATATGCGCTTAGAAGAACTTAAATATTTCCTGGTGGCAACTGCTAACTGGAAGATAGTATATTTACAAATTATTCTTTAGGTCTGATTTTTAAACACCAAGTGTAAACCTCAGGGGACTGGAACCATAAACTGTGAATAAAGACTCCCCTGGGGAAAGTGGAGGAAAAAGAGGAAGTGAAAACGGAAGCAAAACATTCGATTTGACAGTAGGAATCAAGTCATATATGATGTCCACATCTAAAGAGTATCTGTATTTTCACTGCCATCAGGAAATCTGAAAGGAGTGGTAGAGTTGGGAAATTACCATTTTGAAATTATCTCAGTGAAAATTAATGGGAGGAGGGGTAGCTGTGAGTTTAATGAGGAACACAATATATTTATTCATGGTCTCATAGCATCTTCTCCACAGACTGCTTATTAGTTACAAGAAGATGGTAACTATACAGTAGAGAAACCAGATATCACCTTGATAGGGTAATAAAAATTAAAATCACCAATGAAAGGCAAGATGGACATCAGTGTCTCCAGACGAGATGTCCTGAGAAAGACACAGCAACACTTTCACATTATTTGAAAATGTCAGTGTCATAAAAGATAAAGGATGAGATAATTCCAAATTTTAAAAGACTAAAAAGATAGGACAGTTAAAGCCAACATATGATCCTAAACTGGAGCCCGTACACTAAAAATAAAATGGAAAGAGGTATGAAAGGACGTTATTAAGACAAATGGCAAAACTAGGACATGGATTATAGGTAAAAGTGCTAAATGAACATTATGATAACTGTACTCTGATTATATAGAGAATATCCTTGTTCTTAGAAAACAAACCCTACTGAATATGTACAATCTACTCTCCAATAGTTTTTAATTCTATAGAGAGAAGGATAATGAGAATGTGGAAAATCAGTGAATTGGGGTAAATGTCAGATGGAAATTTTCTGTATTATGCTTGCACCATTTCTGGAACTTTAAAATTCTTTCAAAATAAGTTTAAAAAATAAAACCTTCAATGACTTCCACTACTCTTTCAAGAAAACCCAAAGTCTCTACCATGGCCTTGCATCTTCTAGGCCACGTCTAACTCTCCTGAGCCCCTGTCTTGGCCTCATCCTCCCTTGATCCCTAAGCTCCAGGCACCCTGCCTCCTGTCAGCTCCTCTAGGGCACCAGGCCCTCACAAGGCAGCAGGTAAGCGCATGCTTTTCCCTAGATCTGAGGTGCTCTGCACTCTTCACACAGCCAATTCCATCTCACCCACCAAAATGGAGAGAAGAGATAACGCAAAAAGAGTTTAATGCTAAGAAGAAGCTAGTTATCAAAATTAAAACTGGGGCTACCTTTTGACATCCACAAGTACAAACTGGCCTTAGTGCACTGCACATGAGTCTTTCCCTTAGGACATTTTCTTGTTTCTATTTGATTACCCTAAGAAATGAATGCATTTGCTGCTTCCCAGGTGGCACAGCTGGTAAAGAATCTGCCTGCAACGTGGGAGATCTGGGTTCAATCCCTGGCCTGGAGAGTCCATGGGATCCTGGAGAGTCAGACACGACTGAGTGATTTTCACTTTTCCGGGGGAAAAAAGGTATGAACCAAAAAGTACTTCAGCCTTCAGGACACACATCTTTAAGATTTCAAAATGAACTCTACATCTAAATAAACTCCAAACACTACACAAACAGATATGCAAATACTGATAGAATACATAACTTTCATCTTTTCAGGGTACAACCATCCATTGCTATTGGCCTAATCACCCATTTCAGAGCATACCATCTACCCAAAACATTTAATATTCCCTTATTTCAGAAAGTACAGCTTGATGTTGATCAGACCAACTCTTCCCATAAACAAGATTCTCAACATGTGATATCTGTGCATGTCAGCCACTGTCTGGCACATCAGAATAACGCACAAATTCTGGAACAAGCAGTTACCACTCATGAATTCACAGCTATTTCCTCACTTCAGCTGAGGGAAGAGAGATCTTAAAAAGACTGCCATAATATGAATACATAGAGGAAAAATTAAAAGCAAGAGTACATGATAAAATTTTAAGAGAAAAAAAAATGGCATATTACAAAGAAAATGAGCCTCTCATAATTTATGAATCTTAAAATTTTAGTTTGGGCTTCCTTGGTGGCTCAGTGGTAAAAACCCCCACCTGCCAATGCACAGGTTCAATCCCTGGGTGGGAAAGATCCCCTGGAGGGGAGAATTGCAACCCACTCCACTGCTCTCACCTGGGAAATCCCGTGGACAGAGGAGCCTGGTGAACTACAGTCCATGGATTCGCAAAAGAATCAGACGTAACTTAGTGACTAAACAATAACAACAACAACAAAATTTAGTCCTTCTTTCTTACAATCTAAATACTAGGCAAAGGCTGGTTCTCTGCTGCAGTTCCTGTACGGTCAATGTTATAGAGCACTGAAATAACTTAGTTAAAGAGAAGTGTTTATAACAAAGTGGGGTTCAAGCTAACAAGAAAACTTAGACCAAACAAAAAATGGGAGGGGAAAAAATAAGCCTGAAATAGAGGATATCTTAGTGGTCATCTTTCCTGGTTTTAAGTGATTAATCTAAAAATTGTTCACAGATTAGAAAGGCAGGGGGGTGGGAGAGGTTAAAGTTTTTTAAAACAGTTAAATGCCTAAATCAGAGGTCACAAACGGTTGCCCTTGGATAGCATCTTGTGAGCAGATGCGTTTGGTCTGCCGACTCTGTATTTTGAAAAATCGGAATTGTTTTCCAACATTTATTAGTCAGGATATTTCATATAAAATGTTATTAACATTGAAGGATCTGAAGGTCTGGCGACAACAAAGCCCTAGGCCTCACTGCAACAAGTGGCCAGCAGTTCTCAATCCAACTAACACACTAGTAACAATCCAGAAAGCTTTGAAAAATTACCAGTGCTTGAGGCTGAGCCCTACTCATTCTCGGGAGAGCCCAGGCATCTACAGTTAAAAGTTCTTCAGAGAACTCTAACACTGCAACCAGAATTGAGACTCCTGGGCCTAGAGTAAAACTTGGCATATTCTCTTTGTTTAATCACAGTAGCCAATTGTGCTGTATTGCTCTTCCAATTTATCCCCATTCTAAAAGGTCCTGGAAACTGAAACTCTATTTAAATATCCTCCTTTAATCTTGTTTAAATCACAAGACTCTAGAAGGGTTCAGTTAAGGAAAATGAACTTTACTGGCTACACACAGTCTAATTTGATGTATCTCAAGGCACGGTAGGTAAATAGATCATCTGTTCATCTAAATTTCTTCTTAAAGTGCATGTTCCAGACATACACATGAAAAACTCTGAACTCCTTCAGCACTAAAACACTGAAAACCATCAATGGTTTGTAGAATGCTGCTGAGAATTCAAGGGATTAGAGCTGATAGAGTGCCTGAAGAACTCTGGACAGAGGTTTGTAATGCTGTACAGGAGGTGGTGATCAAAACCAACCCCAAGAAAAAGAAATGCAAAAAGGCAAAATGTCTGAGGAGGCCTTACAAATAGCTGAGGAAAGAAGAGAAGCAAAAGGAAAAGGAGAAAAGGAAAGATATATCCATCTGAATGCAGAGTTCCAAAGACTAGCAAGGTGACATAAGAAAGCCTTCCTCGGTGATCAATGCAAAGAAATAGAGGAAAATAATAGAATAGGAAAGACTAGAGATCTCTTCAAGAAAATTAGAGATACCAAGGGAATATTTCATGCAACGATGGGCACAATAAAGGACAGAAATGGTATGGACCTAACAGAAGCAAAAGATATTAAGAAGACGTAGCAAGAATACACAGAACTATACAAAAAAGATCTTAATGACACAGATAACCACAATGGTGTGATCATTCACGTAGAGCCAGACATTCTGAAGTGTGACATCAAGTGGGCCTTAGGAAGCACCACTACAAAAAAAGCAAGCTAAGGTGATGCAATTCCAGCTGCACAATTTCAAATCCTAAAAGATGATGCTGTGAAAGTGCTGCACTCAATATGCCAGCAAATTTGGAAAACTCCGCAGTGGCCACAGGACTGGAAAAGGTGAGTTTTCACTCCAGTCCCAAAGAAAGGCAATGCCAAAGACTGCACAAACTACTGTACAAATGCACTCATCTCACACGCTAGCAAGGTAATGCTAAAAGTCTCTAAGTGAGGCTTCAACAGTATGTGAACCAAGAACTTCCAAAAGTTCAAGTCGGATTTAGAAAAGGCCGAGGAACCAGAGAGCAAACTGCAACATCTATTGAATCATAGAAAAAGCAAGAGAGTTCCAGAAAAATATCTACTTCTTCTTCATTGATTACGCTAAAGGCTTTGACTGTGTGGATCACAACAAACTGTGGGAAATTCTGAAAGAGATAGCAATACCAGACCACCTGATCTTCCTTGTGAGAAATCTGTATGCAGGTGAGGAAGCAACAGTTAGAACCAGACATGGAACAACAGACTGGTTCCAAATAGGAAAAGGAGTACATCAAGGCTATATACTGTCACCCTGCTTATTCAACTTATATGCAGAGTATATCATGTGAAGTGCCACGATGCATAAAGAACAAGCTGGAATCAAGACTGCTGTGAAAAATATAAATAACCTCAGACATGCAGATGACACCACCCTTATGGCAGAAAGCAAAGATGAACTAAAGAGCTATGGCAAATAGATGGGGAAACAATGGAAACAGTGACAGACTTTATTTGGGGGGGCTCCAAAATCAGTTCAGCCATGAAATTAAAAGATACTTGCTCCCTGGAAGAAAAGCTATGACAAACCTAGACAGCATATTAAAAAGCAGACATATTACTTTGCTGACAAAGCTATCATTTTTCCAGTGGTTATATATGGATTTCAGAGTTGTACTATAAAGAAAGTTGAGCACTAAACAATTGATGCTTTTGAACTGTGATGTTGGAAAAGACTCTTGAGAGTCCCTTGGACTGCAAGGAGATCCAACCAGTCAATTGTAAAGGAAATCAGTCCTGAATATTCTTCAGAAAGACTGATGCTGAAGCTGAAATTCCAGTACTTTGGCCACCTGTTGCAAAGAACTGATTCATTGGAAAAGACTCTGATCTGGCAAAGATTGAAGGCAGGAGGAGAATGGGACAACAGAGAATGAGATGGTTGGATGGCATCACCAACTCAATGGACTTGAGTTTGCACAAGCTCCAGGAGTTGATGATGGACAGGGAAGCCTGGAGTGCTGCAGTCCATGGGGTCTCAAAGAGCTGGACACAACTGAATTACTGAATTGAACTGGGCCAGGAGAAATACCAAATACCCAAAGGTTTGTGTTTCATTACTTCTGCACCCAAATGTTTATCACAGCATTATTTACAAAATCCAAGATATGTAAATACCTTACATGCCATCGATGGATGTATGGACAAAGAAGATGTGGTATATATGCACAATGGAATACTACTGAGCCATAAAAAAAGATGAAATCCTGCCTTTTGCAACACATGGACGGACACTGAGGGTAATACGCTAAGTGAAATAAGTCCGACAAGAAAAGACAAATACTATATGATTTCACTCACATTTGGAATATTAAAAATAAACAAACAAACCAAGCAAAAATAAGCACACAGATACAGAGAGCAGGTTAAATGATTACCAGAAGGGAAGAGGAGTAGGGGGATGGCAAAATGGGTAAATGAGGTCAACTTTATGGTAACAGATGGAAACTAAACATTTGGTGGTAAGCATGCGCTAGTGTATATAGAGGTCAAAATATAAGGTTGTACACAGATCTTCATGACCCAGATAATCACAACAGTGTGATCACTCACCTAAAGCCAGACATCCTGTAATTTGAAGTCAACTGGGCCTTAGGAAGCATCATTACGAACAAAGCTAGTGGAGGTGACGGAATTCCAGTTGAGCTACTTCAAATCCTGAAAGATGATGCTGTGAATGTGCTGCACTCAATATGTCAGCAAAAATAGAAAACTCAGCAGTGGCCACAGGACTGGAAAAGGTCAGTTTTCACTCCAATCCCAAAGAAAGGCAATGCCAAAGAATGCTCAAACTACTGCACAATTGCACTCATCTCACACACTATTAAAGTAATGCTTAGGCTTCAGCAATACATGAACCATGAACTTCCAGATATTCAAGCTGGTTTTAGAAAAGGCAGAGGAACCAGAGATCAAATTGCCAACATCTGCTGCATCATTGAAAAAGCAAGAGAGTTTCAGAAAAACATCTACTTCTGCTATATTGACTATGCCAAAGCTTTTGACTGTGTGGAATACAATAAACTGTGGAAAATTCTGAAAGAGATGGGAATACCAGACCAGCTGACCTGTCTCTTGAGAAACCTGTATGCAGGTCAGGAAGCAACAGTTAGAACTGGACATGGAACAACACACTGGTTCCAAATAGGAAAAGGAGTATGTCAAGGCTGTATATTGTCACCCTGCTTATTTAACTTATATGCAGAGTACATCATGAGAAATGCTGGGCTGGAAGAAGCACAAGCTGGAATCAAGATTGCCGTGAGAAATATCAACAACCTCAGAGATCCAGATGACACACCTTTATGGCAGAAAGTGAAGAAGAACTAAAGAGCCTCTTGATGAAAGTGAAAGAGGAGAGTGAAAAAATTGGCTTAAAACTCAACATTCAGAAAACTAAGATCATGGCATCTGGTCCCATCACCTCATGGCAAATAAATGGGGAAACAGTGCAAACAGTGGCTGACTTTATTTTTCTGGGCTCCAAACTCACTGCAGATGGTGATTGCAGCCATGAAATTAAAAGACGCTTACTCCTTGGAAGGAGAGTTATGACCACCCTAGACAGCATATTAAAAAGCAGAGACATTACTTTGCCAACAAAGGTCCATATAGTCAAGACTATGGTTTTTCCAGTGGTCATGTATGGATGTGAGAGTTGGACTATAAAGAAAGCTGAGTGCCAAAGAATTGATGCTTTTGAACTGTGGTGTTGGAGAAGACTCTTGAGAGTCCCTTGGACTGCAAGGAGATCCAGTCCATCCTAAAGGAGATCAGTCCTGGGTGTTCACTGGAAAGAATGATGTTGAAGCTGAAACTCCAATACTTTGGCCACCTAATGCAAAGAGCTGACTCATTGGAAAAGACCCTGACGCTGGCAAAGATTGAGGGCAGGAAGAGAAGGGAATGACAGAGGGTGAATGGCTGGATGGCATCACCAACTTGATGGACATGGGTTTGGGTAGACTCCAGGAGTTGGTGATGGACAGGGAGACCTGGCGTGCTGTGGTTCATGGGCTCACAAAGAGCCAGACAAGACTGAGCAACTGAAGTGAACTGAACACATGAAACAGTAATACAAACCAATATTTGCTCAATTTTTATAAAGTTTTAATAAAAAATAAGATGACCAATATTCTGTTTTACTAAATTGCAAGTTAATCAGCTATTAAGACAAAAAGAAAATCCAACAGTATACTAGCAGAGTCCTTAATACCATAAAATTATAGTTGAGTTTCCTGCCTGGAAAGCTTACAATTACTTGTTATACTACCTCCATTTTAGATCAACCCTACAGCATAACCAAGGAAAACCTTTCAGTGGAGTTCTAAGCTTCTCATATCCTTTTTATGCTTTCATACACAGCTCATCAGTTTCCTCTCCAAGGCTGGATGATATTGCTTACCAACGTGTGGCATACAAGATTCTAAAACAGTATGACAATTTTATGATTGACTCAGGTAATCATAGCTCTCTTGAGGGAAATCTGCTCTTCAAGCTCACCTCTCCTGTGTTTCTGCCATCCACAGTCCCCCGTGGAGGAACCTCAGGCTCTTACACACTCAATTACACTCTACTGATTTATAGTGCCAAACAGCCATTCACATGAGGGCTCTCCATAACCATTATTGGATTATGCCAACTCAAGTGATTGATTCTGGACCTCTTAATGTGCCACCACTCAACACACAATCCTTATATATCCAGTATAATTTCAGTTCTTCAAACGAGGCTCCCAATCCACACCTTGCATCTATTATCTTCTAAAAACAAGCCTACAGCTAAAAGAGCCAACTACTGGAGAAAATAAACTATAAACAGAAAATGGGTGAAACATTACAGGTAACAAAGTTTAGCACTTTGAGCTTATTAGAGCAGAATACTAAGCCTGAGTTAGGTCTAAGGAAAGAGAACCTGACCTTCGACAAGGTCTCAGGTGATGAAAATGCATGGCAGAGAGCTGCTAACACACCACCTTATACTCACTGTTGATCAGAACCACCTGGGACTTTCCTGAATCTCATTCAGTTGGTCTAGGGTATTTCATTGTTCCTATGTTCATCTGTTTTTAGGCATACCCGTATTTAGCGACTGAACAACAGCAAAAGGTGGTTCTCATAGACAGCCAGTGTTGAGAACCAGTGAAGTTAAAAATACTTAACTGGGTAGCTCTAGGTTGATAGAGCTATGGTTAATGGGTGAGGAATTTGAGGAAATGATGAAAGTGTCCTAAAATTGATTATGGCAATGATCATATGACTACATGAATATACTGAAAATCATTGAATTGTATACTTTAAACAGGTCAGTTGTACAGTACAGCATGTGAATTATATTTCAAAATAAAATTTTAAAACTCCAGTAGCTTTTGAATTTTAAAATGAGCAAATAACTCCTCCTGAATAACCATGAAGTGGAATTATTTCCTATCCTGGAACTCTGCCCCAAGAGTTGAACACAAATACTTGTATGACCCATCTAGAAACATTAAGTCCTGCTCATTTACTCCTTAGGTTCAATCCTGGTTAAGATAATGTATATTTTTAAAAGAAAAGCGTATTTATCAATTTGGAAAAGTTTACCCTGCACATCCAGTTCCCAGACTATTTTCAAATAAATAACTTTCCTTTTGCTTCCCCAACTTAAAATTAATGAATTACCTAATTAGTAAAAAATGAATTAACTAATCCATTGTACTACATTTTTCCAACTGTTCTACATTTTTGAAAACATTCAAAAAACATGCTAAGGGGACTTCCCTGGTGGTCCTATAGTTAAGAGTCTGCCCTGCAATGCAAGGAACATGGGTTCAATCCCTGATTGAGGAACCAAGATCCCACATGCTGTGGGGTAACTAAGCTCACTCCACAACTAGAGAGTCCAGTGACACAACTACAGAGCCCCAGCGCCACAGTGAACTATCCCGCATGATGCAAGGAAGATACCATGTGCCACAATTAAGATCCAATGCAGACAATCAAGTAATTCAAAAAACAAATGTTAACAAAAAATATATAAAATGCAAATCTGACCTTGTTTTTAAAAAGCGACTTAAGAAACTCAATAATATGCTCATAAAAATAAAGGAGATGGTAAGTAGCACTAAACTAACAGGAAAGATCACTGTAATATATGAGATACTGTTTACTTACTATCAAAAGGAAAGTACTACACACGTATGTAACAGGCACTACATATTAGGAGAGGCACTCACGGCTTCTGACAGCAGTGGTGTCAGATGCTTGAAACTGCAGGTTTTATATGCTCAAGCCAATGACAATTCCCAAGTATGGTCTACTTTTCCTATTGGATTACCACAGCCTATGTAAGTCATCTTCCGCCAGAACCAGTGCCCTTGTTCAGGGTGCCATGCGTTCATTCTTTATAAACAGGTATATTCTAGATGCATCACTGAACAGATTTTCTAGGACAATATACACTGATTATGGGACATCTTCTGGCATCTTCTACTAAGTGGGAGCCCCTCTCTTATGAAATGACTTTCCAGGATCTTCAAGGTAATGGTTAAGGTCACCTTCACAAGTAAGCATGCCTTCCCTTGCCCAAACTCTCCCATAAAATTCAATGCATTTCACTGGAACTATTGCTGTATATATATATATTTTTTTTAAAAAAATATATATATATATACACATATATATACCATGTTACATTCTATAGTCTCCTGCATCGCATGCAGATTCTTTATCCTCTGAGCCACCAGAGAAACCCTATATAGATAACAACAACAAAAAGGCAAATCAATGCTGTTAATTACTGACCCTGCCTTGGGTAATAACCCTTGGCTAGTCCCATTACTTTTTATAGTGAGGAAGTTTACCTTCCTGCTTTTAATACATTTGTTCAATGAACTCCAGTTTTCACAGCATTGGGAAGATGATTCTATATCCCAGATCAAAATGAATGACCTAAATTTTGGACAAAAGATTCCAATTCCAAGGAAGCAAGCTGAAAACCACATTGATGATACTCAGCATACGGTAGTCAATTCTATCTCAACCCTGAGTGTTGGAAACACTAACTTCCTGAGAAGACTCACAATCTCTGTGAACTTAAATAACTAATTCTTAATGAATTAGCATGTCTTAATTCATAACTTATTTAACAATTCACTAAAAAAAAAGTTTCAAAAGAAAGGAGAAAAGGCTTACCTAATATTATATATATCCTGAATATTCTTCTCCCCACTGTGTCCTTCCTTAACAGCTTGCATTTGTAATAGTTTCATAATGGCTTTTATCAAGCCATGTGCATTTCTGTAAAGAGATATAACAGCATGTCAAATGTTATAAAGTGAACAGTCTACTCAGGTACTTAATCCTACCACTTTTGAATAGTTGAATACTTACCACCCATACTGAACAGTAGCCATCCACATACACCTAGGTTATTCCATAGCATAGCCAAGAAGAGGCCTACAAGCTCCCATTCAGCACAATGAAAGGAGCAGAAGTGAAGCCAAACTACCAACCTATCTATCACCTCACTACATACACTTGGGGAAAATCAATCAGGGAAAAGTAAGCATTAGCCCACATAATTGTAGGCAGTGACCACATCAATTACCCACACTGAATAATCAGGTCCTTTATTTATAAATATTAGCAGACCAAGAAAAATAACGAGACAGATGAAATGGAACGGCCACTCAATAAAAAGAGTGGGCCAGGGAACCAATCAGAGCAAATAACTCCCATTAAAACAAAGTTAATGGGAGCAGGGAATAGAAATTTAAGTTTTCTCCTTATTCTCTGTAAGAAGCAGTAGGATAATAAATCAGAAAAAAATGGCCTGCTTTTTAAATTTTTTTCCCGTTACTAATGTTTTCTAACTATTAAATAGGATTTTATTTCAGCTTTCATGAGGTAAAACAAAACTGTAATATAATGTGTACAACATGATTTACGTGTGCATTTTAAAATGGTTGCCATAATCAAGTTAATTAACACATATATCACCTCACACAATTACTTTTTATTTTTCATTTTTTTGGATAAAATGTTAAATACTCTTAGAAATGTCAAGTATAGAACATTGTTGACTTTAGTTACTATGCTGTACACTAGATCCTCAGAACTTAATCATAATTGGAAGCTTGTATCTTTTGACCAGCATCTCCCCATTTCTCCTACCCACCCCTGGCAACCACCATTCTACTCTCTGCTTCTATCTGTTCAATTTCTTCTTTTAGATTCCACATCCATGTTGTCACAAATTACCCTGATCTCTTTAAATAAGATTCTCCCTGGGAATGAGAAAGAAATCTTAGAAATAAAGATTATTTGCTAAATGAAAAAAAAAATTAAAAATCATAGCTGTTAATAATTATGGAGCATCTATTGTAAGCTAAGTACTCTCTTAAGTGTTTAACAGGTATTATGTCATTACTATCTAGAAATCAATGCTAACTTTACCGCAGGGCTAGGACAAGACCTGGACTTAATTAACAAAAGTCATTTAGGGCAATTATGTGAGATGTTATTTAGTGTAGTCTTTTACGGGATTTCAAGTTACACAGCTGGTGAAAGGTCTGGGCACGCTGTCCAACACAGCGGCCAATGGACACACATGTCTACTCCACACTGGGATGTGCTGTCGTGTAAAATACATGCTACGTTTAAAAGACTTAGGGACCTCCCTGGTGCTCCAGTGGTTAAAAACCACCTGCCAATGTGGGAGTCACGAGTTTGATCCCTGCTCCAGGGAGATCCCATATGCCACAGAGCAACTAAGCCTGTGCGCCACGATAAGAGAGGGCATTGCAGTGGCAAGCCCAAGCCCAGCAAGGAAAAGTAGCCCTCACTCATGGCAACCAGAGAAAGCCCACACATCAAAGAAGACCCAGCAAAGATAAAAATAAATAAGCAAGAGGAATAAAATGCATTTTTTAAAAGAAGACTGAGAACACAAAAATAGACTGTAAAATCTCATATGTAGTTTTTTATACTGATTACATCTTGGTTACATACATATTTTTTGATATATGAGCTTACACAAAATAGATTATTAAAGTTAATACCACTGGTTTCTTTTTACTTTTTAATGTGGCTACTAGAAAATTTTGAATTATATACGTGGTTCACACTTGTGGCTCAGAATACATTTCTATTTCACAGTACTGCTCAAGACAGACTCATGGTTTGTTTCCTAAGTAGATCCTTCGGTGAGCAGTGAGGTTTTTCTTGCAGTTGAAGCATGTCCCACAATCTACACAGCAGTAAGTTTTCTTTTCCACATGGCTCCCCTTATGACCATGTAGTGTACATTCATGAATGAGGGTTTTGTGAGAGGCATCACACAAGCATGGTTTCTCTTCTATGTGGATCCTCTGGTGAAGAGAGCCGTCTCCACACTGCATAAGTCTGTTCCCTAAGATTCTCTTTCCTGTGTATTCTTTGCTGTATGTCAAACTGAGATTCAGCTTTTCTCACATTCTCTATATTGGTGTTGTGTCAATCCCACTTTGCTTTCACTAAAAATATGGCCAGTGAATCCCATCATGACTCGGTGAAAATTAAAAAGTAAATTTTAAAAAAAAACTAGTGGGAAGTACAGTTGTCTGAGAAAGGCCTGATGGCATGACATCCTCTTGGAAATAGAGGTTCTGTCTTAATGTTCTTCCCTCATGACTGCTCAGATTCTTCCAGGAGCCTTCTCTGTTGACACTCTTGAGTGTCTAGAGTCTTCTTACTCTAAAGCTTAGGAAGAAGATATCTTAACATCCAAACATTCAGAATAAATTCCTTCTTTACAATTCCTCACACCATTCACTTTTACAGAATGAGACCCACCCTGCAACTAAGGACCCTGGACCTTAAGAAATGGTATTTTCCAGTCTAAGCTCCAGCTCTTCACAACTCTGCACACTTTCCTTTACCAAGATCTAGAGATCCTTCAGCATGGAGATCGTAACTGATTCTGTCACTAGTTTATCAAGAACCTATTCTGGGTGTGAAGGTCTGACCTCGCTCAGAGGGCTCCCTGGAGCTTCAGGGGGATTCAATTCCTCCAAATATGCATATTGACTAAAGCTAACTCATCAGGCCTCAGTGCTACAGTCTTGCTTTTTGAAAGTTAGTCTTTCAAAAACCCTACAACTCCCACCTAAGCCAGGGCCTAGATTTTCTACAAGACTATGAAATCTCTGGTCTATACCTATGTTTAGCAGACAAATTCTAATCATCACTGAGTCAGTGGGCAATTCCAGATTCGTCTATCTAAGACCTATCACCGGAGGTCTACTGTGGTCTTTTGTCTTGGCGAGAGTTGCACTATGTATTCAGAAGTTTCCTTGCCTTCTCATCTTCAATGTTTATGCAACTGATGATCAGCTTTAAAGCTGATTTCAGCTAAAAATAACCCCATTTACATATGGATGAAATGGAGATGGAAAAAAATCTACGCCTCACCTAGTAACCTCATAAGGACCCCTCCCTGGGCCTAACGATGAGTTTAAAGGGTACTCATATTAAATGATGAGTATTGATTGAATTTCTGGCTGAATTTCTTCCACGAAATATGAATTCATTAAAGAATCCCTTTTTGTATATAAAACTAAATTGGTTTTCCTTATCTAATGATTTATTTGTCATATGAATAGTTTTAGAGAAGATGGATAACGCACGATTTTTAACCAACTGAGATCACTTACTTCTTTGTGAAAGCAGTACAATCACACACAAAGCACACACATCCTGTGTACACTTAATTCAAGGCATTTTCAAGAACCACTGTGGCCTGTAAATTTTTAGCTTTTTTAAATCTTTAAGTTATACATTGCTTTTATTTGTGGGCTGAGATTTTACGATGTGGATAACTGAGTCCATACTATATTTTAAGCAAGAGTGTAACATGAATAGATTATGAATTGTGAAAGATGATGGCATCAACAAATCATGTGTAGATACATTCAAGTAGTAACATAGTTGCCTTAAATACAGTTGAATAATTTCTTAAATTTTGACATATTTCAAGTGGTCTGAGAGGGATAGATGGTTTCAGATTTTCATTTAAATCCCTGCTTTAAATCTAATTAGCTGGGAAATGCTGGGCAAGCCACTTAATGCCAATATCCTCATCTGAGCAACTTTAGAATCATAATAATAAACACAATCTTGTGTTGTTTTAAAGAATAAATTAGTGTATGTCAGTAAAGTGTCTGGTTATTTTTTCAATAAATTAATAATCTAATACTTATACAGTTAAGATTGCAATGTTTCTCCCTTTGTAAGGTTACACAAACAGAAGTGTCAGAGTTCATGAATGCAAAAACCTAGAACATTCCTAAAACTAACTACAGTTAAGTCATAAATGCCTAAATCCTAGCATTTTCCATCTTTCTTGACAAAAAACTGTTTCCCTTGTTTTCGAGCTATTGTTACTCTGCATCTGAGATTTGTTGTTACAAAATTCAGTTCAGTTCAGTCGCTCACTCATGTCCAACTCTTTGTGACCCCATGAGCCACAGCACACCAGGCCTCCCTGTCCATCACCAACTCCCGGAGTTTACCCAAACTCATGTCCATTGAGTCGATGATGCCATCCTGTAGGAGACAGGAAGAATAAAAGAAAAGCAGGCCCAAGCAGGGGCTGTGAAAGAAATTTATAATTATTGATAAACTGGATGCTATAAGGCATGAGACTCTTGGAACAAGTGCAGAGGGAACAGTTCATAATCTTGAAAACAAGATGATGTTTCTCAACTGGCGTCTCAGAGTCACATGTTTTACGTATCTGGTGGAAAATCTATAGATAAGAATATTAGTCATAGCTACTGATTTGTTATTGATTACTTACTCAATGGTTAATGCAGAAAATGAAGAAGAACTAAAGAGCCTCTTGATGAAAGTGAAAGAGGAGAGTAGAAAAAGTTTCCTTAAAGCTCAACATTCAGAAAACTAAGATCATAGCATCTGGTCCCATCACCTCATAGCAAATAGATAGGCAAACAGTGGAAACAGTGTCAGACTTTATTTTGGGGGGGCTGCAAAATCACTGCAGATGGTGACTGCAGCCATGAAATTAAAAGACGCTTACTCCTTGGAAGTAAAGTTATGACCAACCTAGACAACATATTAAAAAGCAGAGACATTACTTTGCCAACAAAGGTCCATATAGTCAAGGCTATGGTTTTTCCAGTGGTCATATATGGATGTGAGAGTTGGACTATCAAGAAAGCTGAGTGCTGAAAAATTGATGCTTTTGAACTGTGGTGTTGGAGAAGACTCTTAAGAGTCTGTTGGACTGCAAGGAGATCCAACCAGTCCATTCTAAAGGAGATCAGTCCTGGGTGTTCATCGGAGGGTCTGAGGTTGAAGCTGAAACTCCAACACTCTGGCCACCTGATGCGAAGAGCTGACTCATTGGAAAAGACCCTGATGCTGGGAAATATTGAGAGCAGGAGGAGAAGGGGACGACAGAGGATGAGATGGTTGGATGGCATCACCCACTCAATGGACATGAGTTTGGGTGGGCTCCAGGAGTTGGTGATGGACAGGGAGGCCTGGTGTGCAGCAGCTCATGGGGTCACAAAGAGTCAGACATAACTGAGCTGAACTGAGCTGAATGATCATTTTGTTCTTTGGTCCCGAAGGCCACATGAGTTATAGTTTAACTCCCCGCATATTCTTTCATTCACAGCTAAAAGTATAATAAAGCTGGCTTGGACTCAGTTTTGGCACCTTCACCTTGGAGCAGTGTTGGACCCCTGATGCTTGCTTTCCTCTGAATTCATGTCTTGTTTCTCACTCTCTCACCGTATCGCACTTTCAGAAACCCTGCTTGTAGAGCCAGTCTTGAAAAGTGGCACCCAAACAGGGACCTGAAAGTAAATCCAGCCTGCGATGCTAGCTCCGAGCAGCGGAGAATGAAGGGAAATCCGGCCAGCTCGACGGGCGAGGAAAGTACTTGGTAACTACACCCCTGCGGATTTGTCAATCAGGGTAACAATGGGGCAAAATCCTTCTAAGCATAGTGACTATATGCAAATGTTAAAAACTTCGTTACAAAGTTTGGGGGTTGAGATATCTCACTCTTTTAAAGGGTTGTTTTCTGCCATTGAAAAATATTGGTACTGAGGCATGAGGAATGGCAAGAAGTTATGCGATGCCTGCACCGCGCCTACTAACACAGCGAAAAAATTCCTTTGTCTGTATGGTCAGTAGAGAATCTTATTAGCACAGCTTTAGGATCGCTGCAATCTGACACCTTGGATTCAGGGGATTCTGTAGAACAAATAAAAGAACAAATGGAAGATATGAATTTATATGATAACACAGGTGATGAGCAAGAGAAACAATCAATAAAAATGAAAAATAAGAGCCAAAAGAATGATAGAAGTCAAGAACATATCTTTCTGGCTTGACCAATTGCACCTTTGGTGGAGCCCTTTCCTTTCAACCTGAAACCCCTTGGGATGATGGATTTGCTTTTATACCACAGATAACTGTGCCTAATAAAATGATGCCTTTATAAAAGGGAGTTCGTATGACACAACTGAAGGGGGATGAAGACGCTTTAGTTCTCCCTGTGGCTGTAACTTAAATCCTACCAGATCCTCAATTCCCACAAGGAGGAATGCATTATAATGCCATACCATTTAAAACTATAAAAGAGATAAAACAGGCATGTACCCCATATGGAACTAATTCTCCCTATACCACGGGCTAATTCAGGGACTTTCACAAGTCAAATGATTAATTCCTTATGATTGGGAAATGACAGCCAGAACTTGCCTATCCACCTCAGAATTTTTACAGTTTAGGACTTGGTGGCAAGATGAGGCAAACCAACAAGCTCTCAGAAATGTGACAGCCAACCCGCCAGTTGATATAACACTTGATCAATTAATGGGTAGCGGGGCACGTTTTGGCATTCAAGCTCAGTTACAATTTGATGATCAGTTACTCACTCAAGTGATAACAATATGTTTCAAAGCCTGGGAGAGAATAAATCCACCTGGACAAGCCTTGATTTCACTTACCCAAATTAAACAATCAAATGGGGAACCTTGTGTAAATTTTATTGCCAGGGTACATCAAAATTTAAATAAAATTGTCTCACAACCTGGTTTGAGAGATTTGCTGATGCAAGTTCTTGCTTATGACAATGCTAACTCAGAATGTAAAAAGGTGATTCAGTCTCTCAAAGCACAGGGTGCCCCTCTAGAAGAATATCTTAAAGTTTGCCAGGATATTGGGTCAGAACCATATAAAAATGCAACTTCTGGCTCAAGCATTGTCTAAAGCTAACAAAAAGACAGATATGAGATGTCACCAATGTGGCAAATTAGGACACATTAAAATAGACTGTAAAGAAAGAAGAAGGTAGTCAGTTGATAAATTATACCATTGGCTCTGATGCCATTCCTATTTGTATTGGTTTTGGAAGTTTATGTCTTAAAACAGGATATCAAAAGTGGCTGTCAGTTGTCAAAGAATCAAAGGAGGATAAGGCTTCCCTCTTTCTGTTAACTGCTCTTGAGTGAAGTCACTCAGTCATGTCCAACTCTTTGCGACCCCATGGACTGTAGCCTACCAGGCCCCTCCATCCATGGGATTTTTCCAGGCAAGAGTACTGAAGTGGGTTGCCATATCCTTCTCCAGAGGATCTTCCCAACCCAAGGATCGAACCTGGGTCTCCCACATTGTGGGCAGATGCTTTACCATCTGAGCCACCCTTACTTTTTCAGAAAAAGAGTAAACTTCCAGCATGATGACTCAACCTGACCGTCCTGTGTTGTTGAAATTAGCCATGGTATTGAAAATTGGTTACAATGGAAATTATGTAAAGGATCAGAAGGTCACTTATTATTAAATGTTGCAGAAGGCTCCATTATCAATTGGGGACCCAGAAGAACCCCAAAACTTACAGAATCTAAAGTGTCTTCCCCATGGGTATATAATGATAAGACAATTAGTACTCATGGTAGTCAACCCCTCATATGGCATGGCGTAGGATTAGCTCCCCCTGTTCCTCGTTTAGATCATTATCCTATTCATGATGAAATATGGAAAATACTCATGGCATTAAAAGAACTAATCATTTGGAAGGGATGATATACTGATTTTAAACGACCCAAAAGCTACCTCTAATTTTACAAAAAACTCTACCCATACTATTCAGGCTTGTGTAAGAATTCCTTTTGTTTTTATGACTGGACCAGCAAAATATGACCCCAATTTTGGATTAGTAACATGTATTAAACTGTTCATTTTATACATGTATAAATAATACCATTCCCTTTGATGAAACTTGGCAGAGTATTTACATTCTTAAAACCAGAATTGGCACATAGGTTCCAGTTGAGTTACAACGACCTTGGCAAGAAAGCCCTATATTATATGTTATTGAAGAAATACTGAAAAATCTTAAATGTGTTAAACACTTTCTGGGATTGCTAATTGCTGCCATCTTAGGCATTACTGCTATTACCACAACAGCAGCTGTAGCCAGAATGGCTCTTCATAAATCTGTACAAACAGTTCATTTTGTACAAGAATAGCATAAAGATGCCGATTTCCTTTGGACCACTCAACAAAAAATTGATGGAAAGTTGGCCTCCCAAGTGGCCTACCTTCAACAATCTGTTATTTTATTAGGGGATCAACTAGTCAGTTTACAAAAACAGGTGAGACTAAGATGTAATTGGAACTATACTTCCTTTTGTGTAACGGCTTTCAAATATAATAAGACACAATTCAAATGGGATAAAGTTAAACAACACCTATTGAACCAAGGTAATATTTCTGTAGATATTCGAGATCTACAACAAAATATAGTAAAAGCTTTTAATAAACGTCTCGGTGTAATTTCTGGATCAGATTTTCTTGATGCTGTTGCTAATAATGTTTTTTCTCTTAATCCCTTAAAACAGATCAAGACATTTGGATACAGAATTGCTCTGGTTATGGGAGTGCTACTAATTATGTGTTTGTGTCTCTGTATAGTCTGGAGAATAATGATCAAGACACAACGAAGCCAGCAACAGCAACTAGCGTTTCTCACCATTTCTTATCATACAAAATCAAAAAGGGGGAGATGTAGGAAACAGGAAGAATAAAAGAAAAGCAGGCCCCAGCAAGGGCCACAAAAGAAATTTCTAATTATTGATAAACTGGATGCTATAAGGAATGAGGCTCTTAGAACAAGTCTAGATGGAACAGTTCATAATCTTGAAAACAAGATATGATCCTGGAGTCAGAAAACTGACCCCAGACTGTTTCTCAACTGGCATCTCAGAGTCACATGTTTTACATATCTGGTGGAAAATCTATAGATAAGAATATTAGCCATAGTTACTGATTTGTTATTGATTACTGTATCCTAATTACTCAGTGGTTAATGATCATTTTGGTCTTTGGTCCCGAAGGCCACATGAGTTATAGTTTAACTCCCCGCATATTCTTTCATTCACGGCTGAGTATAATAAAGCTGGCTTGGACTCAGTTTCGGCATCTTCACCTTGGAGCAGTGTTGGTCCCCTGACCCTCGCTTTTCTCTGGATTCTTGTGTCTAGTTTCTCATTCTCTTGCCATATCGTGCTTTCGGAAACCCTGCTTGTCCAGCTGATCTCGACACCATCCAACCATCTCATTCTCTGTTGTCCCCTTCTCCTCCTGCTCTCAATATTTCCCAGCATCAGGGTTTTGTCAAATGAGTCAGCTCTTCGCATGAGGAAGCTAAGGCACTGGAGTTTCAGCTTAACATCACTCCTTCCAATGAACACTCAGGACTGATTTCCTTTAGGATGGACTGGTTGGATCTCCTTGCAGTCCAAGGGACTCTCAAGAGTCTTCTCCAACACCACAGTTCAAAAGCATCAATTTTTCAACACTCAGCTTTCTTTATAGTCCAACTCTCACATTCATACATGATCACTGGAAAAACCATAGCTTTGACTAGACAGACCATCGCCGACAAAGTAATGTCTCTGCTTTTTCATATACTGTCTAGGTTGGTCATAACTTTCCTTCCAAGGAGTAAGCGTCTTTTAATTTCATGGCTGCAGTCACCATCTGCAGTGAGTTTGGAGCCCCCCAAAATAAAGTCTGACACTGTTTCCACTGTTTCTCCATCTATTTGCCATGAAATGATGGGACCAGATGCCATGAAGTGATGGGACCAGATGCCATGATCCTAGTTTTCTGAATGTTGAGCTTTAAGCCAATTTTTTCACTCTCCTCTTTCACTTTCATCAAGAGGCTCTTTTGTTCTTCTTCACTTTCTGCCATAAGGATGGTGTCATCTGCATATCTGAGGTTATTGATATTTCTCCCAGCAATCTTGATTCCAGTTTGTGCTTCTTCCAGCCCAGCGTTTCTCATGATGTACTCTGCATATAAGTTAAATAAGCAAGGTGACAATATACAGCCTTGACGTACTACTTTTCCTATTTGGAACCAGTGTGTTGTTCCATGTCCAGTTCTAACTGTTGCTTCCTGAACTGCATACAGGTTTCTCAAGAGGCAGGTCAGGTGGTCTGGTATTCCCATCTCTTTCAGAATTTTCCACAGTTTATTGTGATCCACACAGTCAAAGGCTTTGGCATAGTCAATAAATTTAAAATCTGTAACTGAATTCTGTATAACTGCAGAAAGAGGTTACAACAATTTGAACAGTGCTAAAAATCAAATAATAAAAAAAAAAAAAAACATAGTCATTAGGGAATCTAAAATCAAAGAAAGGAGAGAAGAAAATTTCAAAGCCTTCAAATTGAAAGGGCTACCAAGTGCTAGGGAAGAGTCTGGAAAAAATTAATTGCTAACATTTCCCAAATCCAAAATGAGAAAAAAACATCCTATGAACTTTCAGTTACAAAATAAAATCTGTAAAATAAAGACTATTAGACTGACATCATATCTAATTTGGCATAAGAATTTTCATCTGCAATGCTAAAGAAAGCAATGCATATGGAATTATGAGGGGAAGGTTTATATAACTTAATAAATCTAACCCACCCAGAATGACTAAGTGTAATGTATGAAGACAAAAGAAATCATTTTCAGACATACTTCTCTGAAAATTTTTCTTAAAGAGGCTCCCCAGTTAAAAGATAATGTATAATGATTACACAACTTTGTAAATATACCCAAAACCACTGAATTGTACACTTTATAAGAATGATTTTAATAAATGAATTATACCAAGAAAACTTTTTTTTTTTAAGATAAAGTACAAGAAAGACCTGAATAGCTCCAAAGATATAGAATACAAAGAACTTTGTTCACCAAGTAATTCCTTGATGGTCCAGTGGGTAGGACACAGTGCTTTCACTGAGGGTTCAATCCTTGGTTAGGAAACTAAGATGCCACAAGACACTCAGTGTGAAGAAAAAAATCAATAAAAACTCTGGCCAGAATGAATACCAGAAGAATTTACAGTCCAGTCTTTAACATTTTTCAAATGTCACTATATAGATTAAAGTGACTGTTAAGAGAGGTTTTGGAGGGAAAAGTGTAAAAAAGACAAAAAAAGGAAGATGACCTGTCATAAAAATTCCAGATCACTTTGGCAAAGTTAGTGATTAAGGGTTTTAGGGGAAAGTAAACATAAAATTAACATGAGAGATAAACTGAGATGAAGTATTTATTACATATATGACAAATATCCACAAAACAATAATAAGCAACAAAATAAAACAAACCATATAACAGAAAAGTGAGCAGTGAATGTTCATGAGCAGATCACAGAAGAGTAAGATTCATAATATCCAGTGTGGAAGAGTGAATAGGGAATAAGCACTTTTGGGTTGAGCACACATTTTTTCAGACTTTATAGAGGGCAATTTGGTAGTATCCATAAGATGTTTAAGTGCAGTCTGTTCCCATATATTGCATTCCTAAACACCTATCATGGGAATTCCCTGGTGGTCCAGTAGTTAAGACTCCACACTCTCACTGCCAGGGACCCTAGGTTTGATCCCAGATCAGGGAACTAAGATTCCAAAAGCCTTGAGGCACACCCCCAAAAAAATGACCTATCATATAGAAATATCCTTACATATACCCAAAAGAAGATCCATTTATTATCCTAAAGAAATGGAAGAAGAAAACTACATTTGACAAAGGAGAAATATTTAAAATAAGATACAACCATATTAAAAATCATATCATAAAATATGATATAATCATATAGTCTGCAGCTATTAATAAAGATGCAAACAGATCTATGAAATGACATCCCAACATATATTAAGTGAAAAAAAAAGGTTTAGCACACTATACATATGAATAGAATATCCAGTTTGAAAATACTTGAAGTGTATGGGGCTATAAGTGGAGTATGGGCTTTTTTTATAGATCTAGAAATGGGGCTCCAGTTTCACTGGAATTAGCTGGTCCCTGATCTTGTATGCCTGGATCTGATTTCAGATCACCCTAACTTTCCCAAGATTGTTGGTTGGCATCACCAACTCAATGGACATGAGTTTGAGCAAGTTCCAGGAGATGGTGAAGGACAGGGAAACTTGGGATACTGCAGTTCACGGGGTTGCAAAGAGTTGGATACAACTGAGGGGCTGAAGAACAACTTTCCCTATATTCTAGAGGAAACAAAGATCAATATTTAGAGGAACCTCTGAGCCACCCTACACGCCCTAAGCCTTTCTAGTACTGTCACTTCCTATTTTACCAGGGCCCAACAAGAAAGTGAATTTTTAAAAAGAAGAACAGAAATAGAGAAAATGATAAAAAGGAAAAATTTTACCACTTCCTACTTTCACTTCCTGCAAGTGCCATTGCTTGAGTTTTCAAACAGTATGTATTACTTCTATTTTTCTAAACAGTGAAAAAAGCGGGGGTGAGATTTATAATCTCAAGGTGAGATGGGACTCACTGAACACAAATAGAAGATTAAACCTAATCTCCTAAATAGACAGTGTGAGCAGAAATTTAAATAAACAATGAAATAGCTCAGTATCATTTATTGAGAACCTGCCTTCAGTCATAGTCTAGCACACATAAAAACATGTTAATTTGAGGAACAGACTTCTGAGAACAATATCAGGATCTGAAATTAACCCTGAGACAAGCAGGCTGGCTGTGTATGAGATACACAGAAAGTTATTTTAAAAATACAAGAGAAGACTTTAATCAAACGCAGAAGAGATCTGATTAGATATAACAACTAACTTGTTCATAGTACAATGTGTTCAGGGGATGTCACTACCAAAAAAGGGTGCATCCAACTGCCTACTAGATATTCCCACTTTGGTGTCTAAATTGTGCTTTAAATCCACCATGTCCAAAACCAGACTCGTGCCCTTCCCACACACCTGGTCTTCTAATGCTTCCTGTCTACCTGTCAGGGAAGCCAGAAATCAAGGAATAACCATTGATATATTCCCTTCGGTTGTTCTTACATTCAATCCACCTCAAATGCTCCACCCCCTAAATATCTCACAAATCCATCTATTTCCCTTGGACTCCAGGTGGCGACCATCACCCCTCACCTGACCTGTAGTAACAGCCACCTAAACCCATCTCCCTGTACCACTCTAACTGCCTAGCCAGAACCCAGCACTTTCAATGTTATGCTCATACCGCAGCCAGAAAAGTCTTACGTAGTCACGGATACTCAGCAGAGAAAAACACTTCAACAGACTCCCTCTGCACTCAGGATAAAGACCCAAATCCTCTAGAGAAGCCATCATGGCCTGCGCTGTCTGACTCCTACCCTTATCCCCAGCTTCATCTCAAACCACTCTCTGCATAATGTTGGCATTTTTCAGGCCTTCCTAAGAAGTCATCTCCCTCCCATCACAGGGCCCTGCCACATGCTGCTTCTTATAACTGGAAAAGTCCATCCTCCTCTATTTCCCGAGGTACATTTTATTCATGCCTCAGTCTCATGTTGAGTCACTTCATCAGGGAAGCCCTCCTCGATCTCCATGACAAGGTCAAACTCTCACGTTAAAGGCACAACCAGCACAGGGTGCTCTGTCTGAATGCAGCTGAAGATATAATTGTACGACTATGTGATTACGGCATCTCTCTCTAAACGAAAAACATCATGAGTGCAATGACTACATCTGCTTTCCTCACCATGATCTCACAGCACCTAGAACAGGCATACAAGAGATATTCAATAAGTATTTAATTAGTACATGAATAGATGGATGGATGGAAGGCAGCTAAGGTATTGTCTTACTTGGATTCCGAGGTGACCTCTGAAGGTAATTTCTAGTTCTACAATTACGTGATCTTACATTGGCACACTGAAATTACAGTATCTTATATCTATATAAAGTTCATTATTTGTGTGCATGCTCAGTTGCTCAGTCATGTCTGACAATTTGTGATCCCATGGACTGTAGCCCATCAGGCTTCTCTGTCCATGGGATTTCCCAGGCAAGAATATTGGACGAGGTTACCATTTCCTCCTCCAGGGGATCTTTCCCAATCCAGGGATCAAACCCCCGTCTCCTGCGTCTCCTGCACAGAAGGTGGATTCGTTACTGCTGAGCCATTGGGGAAGCCCAAAGTTCTTAGTTTATTACTAAATAGGCTAATATGAATGATATTACTAGCTACGGTTATAGTTCTCTCTAGGATTGTACATTTAGCAAATGGAGGAATCGTAAATACTGGGAAGATAAAATTAACATAATACCTTTACATTATCAAGCAATCAAATAACCCTGTTTGGGGAAGGGAGGCAGGGGTTTTTTGTTGGGAGTTTTTTGTTTGTTTGTTTGTTTTTAAATACATCTTAAGCCACATAGTTATAACATTAAAACCGACTTAAGACTCCTGACAGAATAAGTAAAGTACAAGAAATATTCAGCACAGTCAACAGAGATTTCACTATTATGTTGAAGACTGCCCACCACGCAGTCAAGTTCACCACACTATAAATTAACACCTAAACAAATCTTACGGATACTAGATGGGTCCTGTGACTTAAGATCAGAGCAGCTGAAAGGGGTCTTTGGAGGATGCTATTTTTTTCACCCCCTTCCCTCTTAATTCACTTGTTATATATGAAAATCACTAAGTAGCAATAGGACTTCTGCTTTAGAAGCTACTAAAATTTCTTCCTCTCTCTCCCTTTATCATGTCTCTCTCTCAAGCTGCTTCTAAAAGAGTGGGTCTAAAATAAACTCAAAATAGTGAAAAGATAATAAAGGCTCAAAATATAATTTTTTAAAAGGGATAGAGGATGGAAATACATCAGTTATGTTTAAATCCGTGAGCTCATTATAATGTTTATAAAATCAAATCTAATTGTTTAACACTGATGGATGGTTTTAAAAACTGCTATTCTGAAGCTTAGCTAATAAAAAGAAAAAATCAGGTAGATATCCTACCTTTCCCATACAAACTGTACTACTGGGTAACCAGACAGTAGATATGGGGAAGGTTCTCTTTATGGCAATATTTCAAATAATAAGCAAAGAAAAAAAGAATTAGAAATTCACTATTTTGAAACTCCTAATGAATTAATCGATCTAGCCATTAAGCACCGACAGCTAACATCACCAAAAGAGAAAACAACGGACTGCTAGTCCCTTTGGATGGAGGAACAGATTATCATCTATGCAGAAGTCTTCCCTCCTCTGACACTCCCCCCAACAACAAAAATTGAACTTACATCACATCAAATTTCTAGAGCACACTTTTAATGTATAGGAAATACAGAGAAATAAATTAAAGTACACCAAGTGGAAGCAGTCAGCAAAATTCACACTGTGGGAATCACTGCAAACAACCAAGTTTTTTCAATAAATGTAAGAAAGAGACAGAGAAAGGTGGATAGATGTGAAGCAGAGAGCCTATAGGTTAGGAGAGATATTAAAGACATAACAACTGACTCTTATTTGGATGGTTATTCCAACAAATTATTTTTTAAAAAGTATGATGCAATTAGAAAACTGAATAGTGGTTAGATATTTAAAAATTACACACACAAATATCCAGGTATAATATTACTAATGTTTTTATTTTTATACACTTAACATCTACAGACGAAATTACACAATATCTGGGATTTGCTACAAAAGAATATGGCAGGAGGGAATTATGGAGGAATAGGACTGGCCATGAGCAAAAAGTTGTTAGGCTGAGTAATAGGAACATGAGGGTTCATAACACTATTCTACTTATTTTTGAAATTTTCTATAGAAAGCTTTTAAAATCAAAGAGTTCCTCTTTGTAACACCTATTTTTTCTGAAATTTTCTTGTGTGTGTGTGTGTGTGTGTGTCACACTCCAAGCTAGATTCCTTCCTTTACCTCCCTTCCCTTGGCAACCAAGTCAATGGCTATTTCTATATTACTCTGTTTGAAGAGATAATACGTGCTTTCAAAACAACATTCCAGAGGATGGTGATAATGATGAAGATGATGGAAAACATGGTGTCATCTTGCCATCACAACAAAACAATTATGTTATCTTTGACAATTGCTCGCCATCCACTCAACTGCTACTGCCTCTATCCCAGTTAGAGCAACACTGATGGAATATCATTACCTATGCTTAAATGCAATAAATGTTTCAAAGCTAGAGCTGAGAAGCTGACAGATACCTGTTTCCAAAGTTACGGCTTTCCCCCAAGTTCAATCTTCAGTAATAGTGTCCCGGTCTCCTCTCTATTTTGAGAACTGCCACTCCTTCTCCCTTCATATGGTTACTACAGAAGGGATCCCAGCATACAAATATTCACAGAATAAAGACACAGCCAGTAAAGGGTCAATTGTCACCTTCCCAGGTGGCGCTAGTGGTAAAGAACTTTGCAGGTGGTGCTAGTGGTAAAGAACTGCCAATGCAGGAGACATAAGAGATGCAGGATCAGATTACTGGGTCAGGAGGATCCCCTGGAGAAGGGAATGAGAACCCACTCTAGTATTCTTGCCTGGAGAATCCCATGGACAGAGGAGCCTGGTGGGCTAGAGTCCACAGGTCACAAAGAGTGAGACACGACTGAAGGGACTTAGCATGCAAACAAACATACATCTAAGTCCTAATCTCGGTTCCTGTGCTTGTAACTTTCCTTGGAAATAAGATCTTTGCCAACATAACTAAGGATCTTGAGATGCGATCATCCTGGGTGGGCCTTCAGTCCAATGACTGGTATCCTTATCAGAGACAGGAAAGAGAGATTTGAAACACAGAGGCACAAAGAAAAGAAGGTCATGAAAAGTCAGAAGCAGAGACTGCAACTGCAGAGCCACAAGTCTAAGAATATCAAGGGTTGCCCGCAGCCACCAGAAGCCAGGAGAGGCATGGAACAGACCCACCCAGCCTCCAGAAGGAGCCAATCCTGATAACACCTTCTGGCCTTCAGAATTGTGGAATAACAAGTTTCTGTTGCTTTAAGTCTGTAGTCATTTGTTACAGCACTCCTGGAGAACTAATACACAGCCCTTGGAAGAACCAACTGGTCCAGGGAACATGGAAACATGCTGGTCCTGGGAAACCTGTTAACTGTGGTCCAGAAAGTCCAACCTCAGTCTGGCTATCTCTTACGGATATGAGATGTCAGCCCAGGAGGTAGATAGTGCCCTATAACTAGGGAGCAGAGAAATCCGTCTGCAGCAAGAGAGAAAAAATACATAGCCTGTGTCTCTAACTGGCATCTGAAGCCCAGGTACATTCTTCTTAAGTCCCATGGGATACCCCTTTAGGAAAATACATTAAAATCACGCTTTTATGCTCAAAGGATTACAAGCGAGTTTCTGTAACTTGTAGCCCACACAGTCCTATCACACTCAAGAACCTGTTGCCAAAAGCCCTTTAGTAAAGATCGACTGGAAAAAGTCCCTACTTGGGTAGCTACCAAAACAAGCTGAAATGACTCATGAACCCTCTGTGCTTTGCTGCGCTTAGTTGCTCAGTCGTGTCCAATTCTTTGCAACCCCAGGGACTGCAGTCTGCCAGGCTCCTCCATCCATAGGGATTCTCCAGGCAAGAATCCTGGAGTGGGTGGCCAGGCCCTCTTCCAAGGGGCCTTCCCAACCCTGGGATCAAACTCAGGTCTCCCGCATAGCAGGCAGATTCTTTACCACCTGAGCCACCAGGGATACTGGAGTGGGTAGCCTATCCCTTCTCCAGGGGATCTTCCTGACCCAGGAATTGAACCAGGGTTTCCTGCATTACAGGCAGATTCTTTACCAGCTGAGCTACCAGGGAAACCCCATGAACCCCCTGCTGCTGCTAAGTCATTTCAGTCGTGTCTGACTCTGTGCAACCCCATAGATGGCTCCTCCGTCCCTGGGATTCTCTAAGCAAGAACACTGGAGTGGGTTGCCATTTCCTTCTCGAATGCATGAAAGTGAAAAGTGAAGATGAAGTTGCTCAGTCATGTCTGACTCTTCGTGACCCCCATGGACTGCAGCCTACCAGGCTCCTCCATCCATGGGATTTTCCAGGCAAGAGGACTGGAATGGGGTACCATCGCCTTCTCCACATGAACCCCTAAGAGGGACCAAAGGAAACTTCAGGCTTGAGCTGTAAGCATAGTGACAAGAAACAATGCAAAAAGGAAGCTCAATTTGAAAAAAGAACCTTCCTGCACTGTTGGTGGGAATGTAAATAGGTACAACCACTTTGGAGAAGAGTATGGAGGTTCCTTAAAAAAACTAAAAATAGAGCCACCATGTGATCCAACAATCACTCTTGGGCATTTATCTGGAAAACAACATAATTTGAAAAGATACATGCATCCCAATGGTCACAGCAGCACTATTTACAATACCTAAGACATGGAAGCAACCTAAGTGTCAATCAACAGATGAATGGACGAAGATGTCATCCACAGATATAAATGGAATATTATTCAACCATTAAAAGAATGAAATAACGCCACCTGCTACAACATGATAGGCCTACAGGTTATCAAACAAAGTGAAGTGAACCAAACAGAGAAAGACAAACATATGATATTGCTGATATGTGCAATCTAAAAAAAAAATCATACAAATGAATTTCTTTACAAAACAGAAACAGACTCACAGATATAGAAAACAAACCTATGGTTACCAAAGAAGGCAGGAGGGATAAATGAGGAGTTTGGGATTAACATAGGCATACTACTATTTATAAAATCCATAAAGACCTACTATATAGCACAGGGAAGCATAGTCAATATCTTGTAATAACCTATAAGGAAAGACAATAGTAAAGAAAAAAATATATATATATAAAACTGAATCATTTTGCTGTACAGATGAAACTAATATAAATAATTGTATTTTTTTTTTTTAGAAAGGAAGCTCAATTTTCACTGGCATAGTAGCTAAACTCAGAGCTCATAAAAGGGAGTGTAGGTCAATAATGATGCTGAATATTCCAGAAAAAAAAAAAGAAAAAAATAATTTTGGCCAAGTTGCACGGACTACACTAATCAAAACTACCCATAAAAATTGTTCTTCCCTAGGTAAATACAGCATAATTACTATTGTGTATATGAATATCATGTCTCAGGTTTCCTTTGTCTGGGTTTATTTGATTACAGCATTAAACACTGTACTTATGTATGTAAGCATACATAAATACCATATGATCACTCTCCTTTTGAAAAGACTACAATTAATGCTTGGCTCTTTATTTTCAAAATATTCAAAATGCAAGGTGCAATAAAGTACCCATACTAGTTTTTTGACCAGGGATGAGAATAACAAAAGTTTGTGTTGAAGAGAATTACACAAACATTCCAAAAGAGAGCATCCCTGGGTATCACGGGAGCAAGTGGTACAAATGTAGCCAAGTCTCTTTTTAACTCAAAAGGGTAAGTGATCAGCCTTAAGTACAGTACGTCCCAGCAAATAAGTGTTGAACACTAGATTAATGATCAACTAATTTCTTATATGTGTTATAAAATTATATGAGAAAAAAGAACCAGGAAGAGAGAGAAGAAATTTTTTAAAGTTCTGGGGAACCCAAGGTTAAATAAATAACACAAAATGATGTTTCTTTCAAAAAAATTTTAAGTATATAATGTTACTGAGATTTCACTTGGGAAAGTTCTGCATATTTATTTGTCTTCTAAGTACCAGAAAACAGCCTGATTTCTTCTGAAACATTTTTCCATTATAGAAGAAGTATCGTGTATTTCAGTAGTCACTTTCTTAAAATCACCTAAAAACATCTTCACATAAACACGTGACTCTTAGAATGAAAGATTTTGTGACAAACAAAGCCTTCAACTAGATCAGCTAACTTAACAAGAAGCAGGGCAGAACGTCCTAGATGAGGAAAGTGGCTGGAATTACTTTTCTGATTACGAGCTGCAACTTGAAAGAGATTCTGTGAGTTTAGAGAAAGAAAAGGGATTTGAAAAAGGCAAGGAGAGCATCTGAAAACAAGTTGAAAGGCTTAAGGAATACTTGCAAGAGAAGATGAGGAACTAGCCCTGAACCAGGAATTATGTCATTGTCAGATAAGAGTTAAAATTAAATGAGCAATGACACCAATGTAGATATAAATCCTGAAACCATCTCAAAGTCACAAAAAATTCTCTGACTCCCTGGCTCCAAATAAGCATGCTAACCACAGCTGTCTTCCTCAAATCTTGGGGAAACCTCAAAAAGGCATCCTTCTTTAGTTCTTCTCCTGCCAAATAAAATAAAGCTAAATAATATAGAAAAGCTTCTATAATACAAGGTATGAATGCAGTAGTCTCCTTGGTGGCTAACCATTTCCTGAGTACCAAGGAGTACTCAGACACTCAGTCATGTCCAACTCTTTTATGATCCTGTGGACTGTAGCCGGCCAGGCTCCTCTGTCCATGGGATCTCCCAGGCATGTATAGTGGAGTGGGCTGCCATTTCCTCCTCCAGGGAATCTTCTCAACCCAGGGATTGAACCATTTCTTACATGATGATGAAGCAATTAAGCTTCTCAAGGAACAGGGTCATCAACAAAAGAGAAGACCCTGAGAGACAAGAATTTTCTCTTTAAATTGCCCTAAGTCTTAACTCCAATTAGTTCTCAAAATCATGTTTAACCAAACTGGACCTTCATCAGTCCATGATCCAAGACTCACTGGATCCAGCAGCTTTAGCCAGGACCCACTAGGGGCATTTTAAACATCTCATTTGAGATTTACTAAATTGTTGCTTTAAGGAGTCTCAGAAAATAGACTTTCATCTCTCACACCTTAATGCACTTTATTTTTCCCCAAAATACATCAATTACAGATTCCTCTCCTGTTTGAATGCACAAAAGAGAACACAAGTCAAGTGCTAGTTTATCTAGAGCATTAACGTCCTACCAAACGTGTTTTTTCAAAGAAGGAGTGGGGGGTCGGAAAAGCAGTTGAACTGAAATTACAGGCTGTCATGACATCTCAATATCGAAAACTAAATACCTGGTTCCATAGGAGAGTATGGTTTTTATTCACAATCCTGTTACTAAGCAACTGTAACAATGGCTGCATGAAGCTTTCTATAAGTTAGCACAGTTAAGTGATCTAAGGAAAGAAAAACAGGGAAACTCCTTGCTTATGGGAATCTTTATCTTAGGATGAATTCAATGTAAAAACAAAACTTAACAAAACCAAAAACAACCTAAACTTAAAACAAGCAGTTCCTTAAAGGACAAGAAAAGTACATGCTATCACATATCATTCACTTTATTTTAATTTTATCTAATTTCAAAATTCACATTTAACTGCTGATAATAATTTCCCTACTGTGTTTCCTTTGTAGTCCCCTTCTTTCCTCTACCCTCCCTAGGAAATAATTTTTTTTCGATTTCCTGGCTGATTAAAAGAACATTTTAGACCTCTTATGTCCATTTCTTTGTTTACAGAAGCTATAAAAACTAGTTTACAATTGTTTCATGTTGCTTCCACTTTGAACCCCAGAGTGCTCTTGGACATCAGACTATTCCTTTGAAGGGAACAGTCTCTCAAACAGAACCAGACACTTTCCCAGCCACTCCCTGAATTTTAGACAACCAGAGCTTTGCAAATGTCAAGTCTCTTTTCAAAGTTAGACTATACAATGTAGCAGGCTCTAAACCAACGCTTCTCAAATTGCCCGATGGATCTGCGTGGGAGGGGGTGGGGAGGAGGGGGTAGAAGAGGGGGAAGCTTTTCATACATGTTGCAAGGGAATTTTACAGACTAGACCTGCAAAGGGAATGGCTACCCCCTCCAGTACTCCAGCTTGGAGAATTCCATGGACAAAAAAAAAAAAAAAGGCCTGCAAAGAGCCAAGGAGTAGGTTAAAAGAGAGAGGAAGAACCACACTAACTTGTCCTTCCATCTTTCCTTACAGCTCTCAACATCTAATGCTGAGAAAGCTCCAGAAGCTACATTGTCTAAATGTCTATTCCAGAGAAGGATGCTGCTTCTCCCTCCTTCCCTCTCTCCCCGCTGCCCACTGCCCTCCCTTCTTCTCCCTCTCTCCCCTTCTCTCTCTCTCCCTTTGAAGAATGCTAGGCAGACAAAATGAAAAAATACAGTTTTACATTCATTCTTCTACATCAAAGCTGAGCAATCTTTGTGTGGTTCTGTGCCCAAGATACCTCTACGTTGCAATAAACCTCTATTTCAAAAAGAGAAAGCCAGAGACAAACAAAAATTTAAACACTGGAAACCGAAGATCCGAAATGTCTCAGCCAAGAACCACAGGGAAATGACAAAGTCATTTCTGCTTTTAGATCCCAAAGATAAAGACAGTTTTCTGTCTCAGAAGATTCCCTGAGGAGCATTTGGAAGAGCAGGCTGTGTGGGTTCCCTGTTTGTAATTAAATTTAACCTAATTTCTTAAATTTAATTCTCATTTCAGTTTTTTTTAAGATATAAACAATGCAGAGTATAGTCTTTGTAATCACTGCAAACCACAAAGCTGTGCTACTTGAAATAAAACAAAGAAAGAAAATTCTTCACAAATAATCATTATGTCTACTGGCAAGAATAAAGAAAACCTAGCACTTTTATAACACATTTCATGATCAAATTGATGCAAAAGTTAAATTGGTCAGCTTCAGAATCTACTCTGTCTACATCTCCTGTGGCTACCAATGTACACAACATGAATACTCTAAGAAACTTTAAAAAAAAACTTTGTAAAACAGCTACAAACTTGTTTTCTGTCTCTTTTGCACATGCACACTTGAACAAATGTTTTTTTTTCTGCTGTTGTTTTCAGTCGCTCAGTTGTGTCTGACTCACTGGGAACCCTATGGACTGCAGCATGCCAGGCTTCTCTGTCCTTCACCATCTCCTGAAGCTTGTTCAAACTCATGTCCACTGAGTTGGTGATGCCATCCAACCATCTAGTCCTCTGTCACCTCCTTTTCCTCCTGCCCTCAGTATTTCCCAGCATCAGAGTCTTTTCTAACGAGTCAGCTGTTCACATCAGGTGGCCAAAGCACTGGAGCATCAAAGCTTCAACATCAGTCCTTCCAATGAATATTCAGGGTTGATTTCCTTTAGGATTGACTGGTTTGATCTCCTTGCTGTTCAAGGACTCTCAAGAGTCTTCTCCAGCACCACAGTTCGAAAGCAACAATTCTTGGCATTTATCCTTCTTTATGGTTCAACCCTCACATCTAAATATTTTTTAGAAGGATCCTATGGTATAACCACAAACATACGAGTTTTGAGAGGACTTTTAAAAGGTTAAGTTTTAATGTGTCTCTCTTTCTGCAACTTATTGGCTGTCTTAAACAAGCCACGGAGATTTTGCTTCAGTCATTTTTTCAAATGTGGGTAGTAGTATAAGTTCCTCCCTAAATAGCTTTCACCCTAAATTCACATTAGAACCTCCTTGCACTGTGTAGTTGTATTGTTTATATCCAAAAGGAAGACTATCAGCATCTTAAAGGGGCCAGGGGAACGTCTCTAAGTGATAATTAGAGCAAGTTAGATTGCACCTTTAATTCAAGAATATCTTGTTAGAAAATAATAAGATGCTTCTAATGTCTCATTAGAAAATGGCATGGGCCATCCTTTGTACATCAGTCTAAGTCCATCATCACTGCTGTGAACTGGGAAGCAGCAGTTTTGCTGAGAGTGGATCAGCATGCCATCTGTACATATTAAAATTTGTCAGTAATATTAGATTTTTTTTAATTAAAAAATATACTTGTGAATTAGCAACATGTTCACAGAGTTAAATAGGCTTCCCTGGTGGCTCAGATGGTAAAGCATCTGCGTGCAACGTGGGAGACCCAGGTTCATTCCCTGAGTCGGGAAGATCCCCTGGAGAAGGAAATGGTAACAGTACACTTGTCTAGAAAAGTCCATGGACGGAGGAGCCCGGCAGGCTACAGTCTATGGGGTTGCAAAGAGTCAGACCCGACTGAGCAGCTTCACTCACAGAGTCAAAAATTCAAAAAGGCATACGAGGCAAATATTCTGTCTTACCTCTGTATCTGTTTTTCCCCTCAGAGGTAAAACTCTTACCAGGCCTTATTTATGCTTTTAAAGATGTTGTATGCACATGTCACTGAAAATTTATATGTACATGTGTTTTCTTTAAAAAATAAAACAGTAGCCTACTAGACATAGTATTCTTTATTTTTCATTTTTTTGTGAAAAAATATATCTTGGCCATCATTCCTTATTTTTCCAGCTGTATAATATTCCATTGTATCAACGTGCCATAATTTACCAGTTACCTATTATTTTCAATCACAGGCTTCAATGAGTAATTTTAAACATAAGGTTACCATTAGTTTTCAAGAGTCTTTGGAAATATGGCCAAGATATAACAGAAAGCTTTGAATTTTATTGTATGCAAATATAGGAACTTTAACAACTGAAGGATCCTGAAAAAAAATTTTTTTTTAAGTTCCTTAGAGTATTCATATTGTCTAAATTGGTAGCCACGGGAGATATATCAGAGTAATTCTGAAACTAACCAATTTGACTTTTGCATCAGTTTGATCAAATCTTTATCTACTAACTGTCAGAGTGTGCTAGAGACAAAAATACAGGCCAAAAATATAAACATATTATGCAAGAGCAAGTAGCCCAGCGGAGAGGGGTTAAGTATGTAGGTAGAAGAGCTGACATCTGAGCTGAGCTTTGAAATATGAAGAAGAGACTTCAGAAAAAGAAGGAGAAGGAACATTACATGCAGAGATGCAGTGTGCACAGGCAACCCACTCCAGTATGCTTGCCTGGGAAATCCCACAGAAGAGGAACCCCCAGTCCACCAGGGGGTTGCAAAGAGTTGGACACAACAGCAACTAAACAGCAGCAGCAGTGAAGAAGCATCAGTGAATGGAATAAATATGGTCAAACCAAACAAATTCAAAAAACTAAACATTATTTACCTCGAATAATCAGGGGAAGGTATGTTTAAATCACAAAATGCTTTTAAAGAAACCGATGCCATTATTTTCTAGTGTATGTACTGACGTTAAGCTGACCAAGGCCAATAGGGTATCAACTTCACCATTGCGGAATGAGTATTGCTAATGGGCAACCTCCTTTCTTAAAATAAGTCAGAAAATTACACTGCAAACTGTGAGTTACAAACTTAGCTATTCATTAAAAAGAGCAATAACACTTTCAAGCGGAGTCCCAAAACTTAAGTACAGCAAAATGCCCACAAATGTCCAAATTTTCAGAGCTTAATTTAGCATGTTTGCACCACATATGAAATATCAACTGTATGACATTTTTAGGGAAAGAACAATAACTAGTAAGTAAGATGAACAGTGATCCTTAATGGCAAATTAGTGAATTTTTGTCTAAAAATTTAAACTGTTAATTGATCAAATATGAAGGAAAGGAGTACCTGGTCGATGGAATCAGGTTGAGAATCCCATTGAGAACATAGCTGAACTCCGCATGATCCTGAGCGACAAGGGCCACCAGACCCTCACAGCAAGCTGTTCGAACTACGACATTATCGCTGCAACACTTCTCCCACAGCAAGTTCAAGGCAGGAGTCTGAAATCAAACCAGTGATTAAAACACACGTCTGATGACTAGCAAATGTATACATAGCCCCAGCCTTCATCAAAGTGTAATTCGTTCACCGTAGGCTGGCTTTCCTCTACAAAAATGATGCTGTGTCACACCGTGTGTAGGATACACTGAAGTTGGTTTGCCAAGAGAGGCAGTGGATGTATTCTGATATAGTAACTCTCTCCTCTGGTGCTTTTGCAGCAAACTGAGGCTGGCTGCAGAGGTTCTATCTGAGTCTAAGCAATGCAGCTACTAGGAGATCAAAACTAAGGCTTGGTTCTAGCACTATGTTCTAACCAAGCCATTTAACCAGACACCAGCAATACAGCATTATCAGTTAGTCTAAGTTGGACTTCAAATCATACCTATGTTCCAAGCCCTGATCATCTTCAGAAAATGTTCCTGCTCTCCTCCCACCAACCTCTATTTAAATCGTCAACTGATCAAACGTGGAGGAAAGAGCACTTGATTGCTGCCACCCACTGTCCCTTACAGTGCCCCTGCTTCAAGTGACTGAAGTCTGAATGTGGACCCAGAGGAAGAAGACAGGAGCTCAGGCTACAAGCAAGCTGCTGGTTCCAGGACTACCAAAAAAAGCCTAGAAAATCTTGTTTTCCCAAGGAAGAGACTTTGACTTCTCCCTTCACACTGTGAACCTGTCATCTTTGATAGCAAAGCATCAGAAAAATACAAAAGGAAATAATTCTTCACTTTGAAAATTCCTACTAAAGCAGAGGTTCTAGTTCTCATAACGTGCTCAGGAACTTATGATTCTCCTCAAAAAAAAAAATGTTCACTACTAATGATGAACCTACACTTGAATGTATTCTGGGCTAAGTCCATTTAGATTTTACATGGGGTTTGGGTTATTTATTTTTGCTTTTTTTTTTTTAAAGAACACAATGAAGCTATTTTTTTCCTTCCTTCTGATATAATTTACTAGGGAAACATCAAATCTGGAGAGAAAACAAAAATTACAATCCCCAGCTCCCTGGAATAACTAAACTAATGAAAATCAACACAAATAGTGCCCACTTCCCCATGGTAGCTGACTCTGAGAGCCTATTCAATCTTAGGATCCCACTAACAGTACAGAACAAGATAGTAAACAGTCACTGAAGGGAAGCAATATTTATATCTCGTTTCTTTTATTCTGAAGGAAATTTTATTCACCTGTGTGGACCATACCAAAGGGTTCTAAATGTCATCACTCCAGTCCTAAGCCAGAATAACAAAATAAACGAATAAAAAATTGTTGCCTCGGGTAACATTGCACCTTCATGGAAGGAAGCACTCACTTATTAGCAGAGAGGAAACATTTAGTTACAGGGATTTGCCATTCAATAAATTCTGGCAGTTTAAGTAAAACCACTAGATCTTCTCAGAGCACATAATGTGATTATAGGCAGGATTAAGATCAGAATTCTCAGAAAACCTAATTTATATGACTACATACAAACACCAGATAAATGCCAATTAGTGAAGTATGCCTTTACACTGACTTCAATGTGTCAGCAGAAGCGATAAAGAAATGTAACTTGGAGTAGCTAATATAAAGGAATATGAGAGAAAGGAAATCAATTTATTTGTTATGAAAAAAAATCTTATTTCCACCACCTATATTCTCCATAGAGTTTACCTTAGAGGCACAACTTAAGCAGAGTTTCCAATCAGCATGTCAAGCTACATAGCACTGGTCAACCAAAACCCAAGTGGTAAATAGGTCAGTAAATATGTCAGCATTGGCATTCACCAACCCTATGAATGATAGAGAATTTTTTCCTCCAGTTCTACCTATCAGGCATGACCTTTCTAACTTAGAACTCATGTTTCGGGCTACCTAAAGCCTTAGAAATCTCCTACACCCAAACAGAGCCATTATGTTCACTTTCTACGTTAGATTCCCTCAGCAGTAACCCTATCAGCCTTCTTCTAAAGGCTGCCTACCCTCATTCCACCTATGTTATTTTTCATTAATAGTCATAAGAATACTCCCCTTCACCCTTTCCATATCTAGTTCCTGGAGTATGCTGTAACACTTTTTAAAGTTTAAAAGAAAAATATGGCAAACAAAGAAACAAAAATAGATAAAATCATTTCTATAGTGACCTGAACTGTGAGGAAAACAAAAGAAATGCAAAGGTGGTCCAGTTACCAGCAATATCTGAATAAAACTAAGCACAAAGTTAAAGACAGACCTGGTTTGTGGACTGGTGGATCTTTTCTGAAAAGCTGTTTTCCTTTAGAACTGCAGCAATAAGATGACCCACAGCCTAAAACAAACAAGATTAATGAATACATTCCCTCAGAAGTTATCTCTCAATAGTGAATTCGAAGGTAACTAACAACAGTACGATTGGATATGAGTATACCAGTCAATCAGTAGTAACACTCCCATTCAGAGGGTGTGCGCTCTGAAGAAGGCGCTATATTTGGCACTCCACAAATGTAATCTCTCATCTTCATAACAACCCTCAAGGTAAGCATTTCTATCCTACATTTTATCCCAGTAAGCAAACTACCGTTCACAGATGTTGAGAAAATTGCTAGATTTTCAGTTTAAATTGTTGTCACTTAGTATTACAAGACAATTTGAGACTGCTTAATCCATTAAACCATGAGACAAATGAGAAACTACACAGCTTTTAAAATCATCTTTGCAACTAAATGAAATGCATCATGCTTCATCACGCCCTTAATGAAGACAGAGAAAACGCATCACCACCTTCATGACTATGGCCCACTCAGACTTGCCAACAGGTCCTCCCCCCTCCACAAACATTCTCCATTCTCTAGGATCTTGGATGTAATATTCCTGTTGGCTTCTCACAGGTTTCAGCTCCTTAATAAGTTCTCATAAGTCTCTAAAAATTTTCCATATCTTCTTTGGTCAAAAAACCCAGAATTAAAACTAAGACTCTCATAGGCGTGCTGATTGATTCCATAAATATATGGAATCAATATTCCCAGCATTGCTATCTTGAAATCACAGACTAGCCACAACAAAAGCCATTCTAGGTGTGGGTTGGAAAAACTTTGCTATGGCAGGAACTATTCAATCTGCCCACACGACCAATGTCTGATATGGATGTATAAAGCAGAGCACCTTTCTTTTTGCATTTCATACACTAGAATTGAATTCAGACTTTAATGATCAATGGTCTTTACAAGTCACTGATTTACATGAAATTTAAGTTTAGATCAACGAACTCTTACCTCCTTGTTAAAGAAATAGTAAAAAAAATTGAGGACCAGTGAACAGCTTCAGTTCCTATTTACAAAATAACCATATTTCATTGAATATAAATGGCCATCAAACACAAGATGCACCATTATTTTATGAACCACTAAGAAAGAAGAAAGGCTGCCAATTAATCTGTTATACAATGCTTCTTATAATTTAAGTTTTTGATTTTATGTTAATGAAAGAGCTCTTTCAGACTCTTAGAAAATCATGGCCAAATGCATAAATGTGCAGGCAATATCAACTGTGGAATGACTGCTGGCATCAATTACTAAATGCAGATGTTAAAATGTGAAAAAAATAAGTGTGAATCAATGAAATATGGTGCTAACACTGAGCAGTGGTTACAAAAGAACAATAAGAAGTATTCATAGAGGACAGGGAACAATTGCAAGAATCTAACAAAACCAGTATGAAATACAACATGGACAAAAAAAGCTACCATTCATATTTAGAAAAAGGACTAACAGAAAATAAGCTTAAAGATAAATATCCCCCACTGCCCACCAAGTTCAATTTTTCTAATTTACCTTCCAATTTATCCCTCTAACAAATGAGAGACTATAGCCTAAATTGATTTTCAAATACAAAATCCAAGTACAAATCAGCCTATGCTGCTACATAAGTTTTCCATAACAAAGAGTAGCTTAAATGGATACCGCACACTAAACAATACACTTTTCTCTTAATTTAACAGCAACACATATAGGCATTTCTTGATTTATCTATGCTAATGAAGGGACTCCAGGCACAGAAAAATAGAAACTGTGGACAGCGTCCTCCAAGCCTTCATCTTCTTCTTCATGGTAAGCCCCTGTGTTGCACAGGATACGACTCCAACCCAGTCAGGTAGAAGGGAATCTTGCATAAGGAGTGTTCTACTCCTCATGGAAGGGTTCCCCACTACCCAGCTAAGTCAATTCCCACAGCAGGCATCTCCGAAGGTAACTGCTGAGAGTATCCAAGACGCTGCAGGTTGGTAAGTCTTCTGCTGGTCCCTTTGCTTTACTCTCATGAGAAAAGACAGTAGCTATTATGGTACCTTGATTAACCGAAATGCTTCTAGTTACCAGAAAACCAGTTCTGTTTTAACCCTAATAACCGAAGAGCTCTTCTAAAACAAATTATCACAATCTTCTACCTGAGTTAACATATAGATCTAATTTTTCAATCCAGGATATTTTACTTATTTAATGTCATTATTATAAAAATCTATTATTCATAACAGTTGTACTAAGAATAGAATATACCTTTTTAAATAGGAATCTCTGACATTCTGAAGATGTATAACCATTTACTTCTGTTTCCAATAATTAACTACAGACCAAAAAATATATATTCAGATGTTAATCAAAGTTTTTATCTCTAAGTAGAAAAGTATGACATAAATAAAAACACAGATGGGTCAGTTTCACTATTTACTTTCCTATGTTCAATATAAATTTTCAAATTAACAGATATAAAAGTTATTTATTAATATAAACTCCTATACATAGATGAATAAAAATATTTAATGTTAAAAATATAAATTTTAATTAATAATCCACCAAAAATGTTCATTTGTTACCATGAAGCATAAATAAATAAACAAACAAATAAAATTACCTGTGACTGGATAAGAGAATTTGGAAATTCAAACCTTTTCCTGATATCATCAGACATTTTTACTTCTCTTACATATAAGCAGATTCTGTAACCAAAACAAAAGAATATTTGTTACTCTGGAAAAGGAGCTCAAACCAACTATTTGTCAAATAACATGAAAGTAATTCTGTACAAAGACAACAATGTCAATAAAGCACAGGGCCCTGGAGAACAATCCCTTGGCACAACCCTTCACTGTTAACCACTTCAGCCCTCAAATGCCATGACTGATGGCATAGTAAACTAAAAATGCCCAACAGTTCTTAGTTTTCCCATGAGAGCAAATCCCAAAACAGATGAATTCACTCCACAGAATCAAACAAACGAACACAAATCCAAAAGTTCATGTCTAAATAGCAGAATTTTAAAAGTTCAACCATATATTTGAAATAGAAATTGATCGTTCTGTGGATCAAAACTTCTGAGGAACAAAGAACCAAACTTTCACAAAATTGTTTAAGCTGTGCCTCACTTTGGTACAAGCTTCCACTGAAGCATGAATACACCCGTTTGTAACAAGTGTGAAGCACTGGTGAGTTTTTTTCAGGAAGTATAGAAATGACCTAGAAATTCACACATCCAAACAGATCCTGTGTCTTCTAAAGGAGGAATAGCAAGAAATCGGCACCAACTTTTAATATTTACATCATGCCTCTCATGCCTATTGGGTTAGCAAGTACAGCAATCACAACAAAATCAAAGAGGAGCACAAAGTAGTAAAGTGGAGGCACAGAATAAGGGGATTTCCCAAGGATCTCACTTGATCCAGTTACCACACAGCACTGAACCCACTGATTTACACCCCACTCTAAAAAACAGGATGCTTTAGGCAACCTATTTATTATAGTACAACTTTGAAAAAATGTTTATATTAGTACTGCACTCTAAGTTACCTTATAAAAATAATAGGCAACAAAAGCAAGCTCTCTTGATCTTAAAAATTAAGGCATTTTGTGTTGAACTTGAAGCTCTGTCTCAGTACTGTCTTTTCTTCTAAACCCAAACTCCCTGAATAATTTATGCTACCTTTCTTCCTCAACATATGGGCCCAACTTAACTCCCTCGAATTGGCCATTTCACAGCACTAAAACAACATGTCTTAAGACTATAAACCATGTCCCTCATCTAATCCACTCATTAGCTTTTAAGCAGGTCAAAATTTCAACTTCCTAGTTGTATTAATCTCACCTTTCTTGAAATGTTCTTCTCTATTGTTCCATAAGACATCATAACAGAACTTCCCAAAGTGTATCTTGGGAAAAGGCAAAATAGAGACCTCTTCAAGAGGAAAAAAGAATTTTGTAGGGACATATATTGCCATTTTGAAAATTCAAAAAGGAAATAAAAAACAAATAAAACATGAAATATGTTAGAAGGTGATACAATGGGAAAAAATACATCTGATCTCTTTTTCTATGAGTTTGTTTTTGAAGTACCACTGACCTACAACACTATGTTAGTTCCTATTCCACACACAATGATTCGATACTTCTAAGCATTTCAAAATGATTGCTATGGTAAGTCTATTTACCATCACTGATACAAAGTTCAGTTCAGTTCAGTTCAGTCACTCAGTTGTGTCTGACTCTTTGCAACTCCATGAATCACAGCACACCAGGCCTCCCTGTCCATCACCAACTCCCGGAGTCCACCCAAACCCTTGGCCATCAAGTCAGTGATGCCATCCAGCCATCTCATCCTCTGTCGTCCCCTTCTCCTGCCCCCAATCCTTCCAAGCATTAGTCTTTTCCAGTGAGTCAACTCTTCACATGAGGTGGCCAAAGGATTGGAGTTTAACCTTCAACATCAGTCCTTCCAATGAACACCCAGGACTGATCTCCTTTAGGATGGACTGTTTGGATCTCTTTACACTCCAAGGGACTCTCAAGAGTCTTCTCCAATGCCACAATTCAAAAGCATCAATTCTTTGGCACTCAGTTTTCTTCACCGTCCAACTCTCACATTCATACATGACCACTGGAAAAACCATAGCCTTGACTAGACGGACCTTTGTTAGCAAAGTAATGTCTCTGCTTTTCAGTATGCTATCTAAGTTGGTCATAACTTTCCTTCCAAGGTGTAAGCGTCAATTTCATGGCTGCAATCACCATCTACAGTGAGTTTGGAGACCAAAAAAATAAAGTCTGACACCGTTTCCACTGTTTCCCCATCTATCTCTCATGAAGTGATGGGACCGTATGCCCTGATCTTAGTTTTCTGAATGTTGAGTTTTAAGCCAACTTTTTCACTCTCCTCTTTCACTTTCATCAAGAGACTTTTTAGTTCCTCTTCATTTTCTGCCATAAGGGTGGTGTCGTCTGTATATCTGAGGTTATTGATATTTCTCCTGGCAATCTTGATTCCAGCTTGTGCTTCTTCCAGCCCAGCATTTCTCATGATGTACTCTGCAAATAAGTTAAATAAGTAGGGTGACAATATACAGCCTTGACGTACTCCTTTTCCTACTTGGAACCAGTCTGTTGTTCCATGTCCAGTTCTAACTGTTGCTTCCTGACCTGCATACAGGTTTCTCAAGACACAGGTCAGATGGTCTGGTATTCCCATCTCTTTAAGAATTTTCCATAGTTTATTGTGATTCACATTATTACATAATTATTGACATATTCCCCACACTATACAATTCATACCTGTGACTCGTTTATTTTGCAGCCAAAACCAGAGACAGAAGAGAGGGGGAGGTGGAAGTGAATGAAGGCAGTCAAAACATACAAACTTCTAGTTATAAGATAAATAGGTACCATGAATGTAATGTACAACACAGTGCTGAATGTTACATATAAAATTTGCTAAGACAGTAAATCTTAAGAGTTTTCATCGAAAGGAAAAATATTCCTTTTCTACTTCTTTCATTTTGTATCACTATGAAATAGTGGATGTTCACTAAGCTTATTGTGGTAATCATTTGATGATGTATATGTCAAATCATTATGCCTTAGAGAGTTAAATGTCAGCTGTACCTCAATAAAACTACAGGAAAAAGATTTTTTTTTAAGTAAAGCAAATAGAACAAAGGGGAGAAGATGAGAAATGGGGGATGGATACACTTTCTATTTAAATATGGTGGTTACCTTAGAGGGTGCCATCGGGGAGTTAGGCACACAGATAATCCAGGGAAAGAGTATCATACGCACAGGAATCAGTGAGTTCAAAAGCTCTAAGCTAATGATCTGCTTAAGATACATCCCAGAAAGAGCAAAAGGATGAATTAGAAACAGAGCAAAGGAGGAAGGAAATGGCAAATGAGAGTCAATGAGAAGCTAGACCATAGAGGGGCTTGTAGGCCATTGGAAGGACTGAAGTATTTATCCAGAGTGAAATGGTCAACCACTACAGGGAAAAAAAAAAAGTGGTAAGATTTTAGTAGAATCACTCGAGGTGAGATGTGGTTAGACTCTGGGTATCTTCAAAGGTGGGGTCAATGTGGTTACTAATGGACCGGATGAGAGTATAGGAGAAGGAAAGAGTCAACGATGACTCCCATGTTTCTGATCTGAGCAGCTTCATTCTTAATTTCAGCCCCTTTGGGCATTTTATACCTGAAACAAAACCATGAATATATTAATTACCATAGCATTTTTTTACTAAAAGGATAAGACAGAATTGCCATCAACTGACATAGTGAAATGAGTTCTTTGAGAGAAGACTAGGAATTCTATTTTGCACAAGTAAGTTTTAGATGCCTAATGGATATCCAAGCGGAGATGTCAGAGTGGAGAAAGTTGGACACATAAATCTATAATTGAAGAGACAGGTATTAGTTGGTGATACAAATAATGGTGTGTACTACTGAAGAATCTGAAAGGTTCTAAGGCAAGAAATTTGATAAACTTGGCTTAATCCAGAGTTTACCAAATTTAGCTGGTCATGGCCCCTTTTTTCTGAAACTAGCTGTTAACAGGCTATACAACCAACATTCCCTGGGATACACCTTGGTAAACACTGCTCTCTGGTTCCTCCTAATCCTCTCTCCACTCTGCTTCTTGCACACCATCTTCCTTCCTGAAGGTGCTCCCAAGCCTCTTGTCTTGTGCTTCTTTCATGAAAACTCTCCCGGAGTCTTCATCTAGTCCCTATCTCCAAACACTTCCCTACCTTCTCTCACAAGGCTCTAGATGGGAGATGATAAAACAAAACACATATTTTCTCATAAAAATTGTTCCCATTTCAGTGCATCTTTTCCCAGGTCTCCTCTCACAATTTTCTTCACCAACATTCTCAAAGTCCAGTCAGTCACAAAGTCAGCTTCTTTCCTTCCAGCATCTCAGAGTTATCTCTCCATTTCTCTACTCATCATCTTCAGTGCTCACATGAGACTTCCTTCAGTAACTGGTTAAACTTGGGGTTCTCTACCCCATACACTGCTGTCAGACTAACTGTCCTAAAATGATATTTCCATCATATCAATTCCCTGTAAAGAATACATAGCAGGTTTTTAATAGCCTGTGAGATTAAATACAAATACTTATTTCCAACTTTTAAGTTGTCTCCAACAACAGTCTCACACATTCAACTTCATTTTCACTGTTGTCTAATTCTAGTGGTTTAGTCGCAAAGTCATGTCTGACTCTTGTGATCCCGTGGACTGTAGCCTGCCAGGCTCCTCTGTCCATGGGATTCTCCAGGCGAGAATACTGGAGTGGGTTGCCATTTCCTTCTCCAGAGGATCTTCCTGACCCAGGAATCTAACTCGGGTCTCCTGCATTGCAGGCAGATTCTTTACCGACTGAGTTATGAGGGAAGTTGTCTAATTTTAAGCTGCCTAAAACCACTTTCAGCATAGACCCACGTGCTCAAAAATCGGTTCATTCCTAAGGGATTCCGGCCTACTCCACCCCCCCACCACTCCTCATGTGGAATCTTAGTTCCCCAACCAGTGATGGAACCCATGCCCTCTGCAGTGGAAGCACAAAGTCTTAACCACTAAACTGCCAGGGAACAGAGAAGTCCCTAAGGGATTTTATTTATGCTGTTCTCTCCCACATAAAATGTCCTCTATATGATCACTGCACATGGTGACTGCAGCCATGAAATTAAAAGACGTTTGCTTCTTGGAAGAAAAGTTATGACCAACCTAGACAGCATATTAAAAAGCAGAGACATTACTTTGCCAACAAAGGTCCGTATAGTCAAAGCTATGGTTTTTCCAGTAGTCATGTATGTGAGATGTAGGATGTGAGAGCTGGACTATAAAGAAAGCTGAGCACCAAAGAATTGATGCTTTTGAACTGTGGTGTTGGAGAAGACTCTTGAGAGTCCCTTGGACTGCAAGGAGATCCAACCAGTCCATCCTAAAGGAAATCAGTCCTGAATATTCATTGGAAAGACTGATGCTGAAGCTGAAACTCCAATCCTTTGGCCACCTCATGCGAAGAGCTGACTCATTTGAAAAGACCCTGATGCTGGGAAAGATTGAAGGCAGGAGGAAAAGGGGATAACAGAGAATAAGATGGTTGAATGGCATCAACAACTCAATGGACATGAGTTTGAGTAAACTCTGGGAATTGATGATGAACAGGGAGGCCTGGCATGCTGCAGTCCACATGGTCACAAAGAGTCAGACACAACTGAGCAACTGAACTGAACTGAACTGATATGTTCCTACAATTATAGGTGAAATTCCTTTCATACCACATCTTCTCTGTTTAACCTTTCTCAAGGAGCCACATCTTAAGAGCATTCACCTTGCTTTATATTTCCGCAGTGCTACTGCATTTGGCCTGACTCCTACCCATGTGATTAATTACATTAGGATTGTTAATATTTTTCTGTAAAGGCAAATAGCAACTACTCAGATTTGCCACTGTAGCAGGAAAAGCAGCTACAGATAATACGTAAACAAATGACCAGGTCTGTGTTCCAATAAAACTTTATTTACAAAAACAGGAGGCAGGTGGGCTGTAGTTACTGACTCCTGATTTACATACTATTCGTTTAATTAATTTGTAAAATTTATTGATAAAAATTGCTAAGCTGACATTCAAATTTGCCCCTGTGCATCTAAGCACAGGTAATACATAAGATAAATTGAACATGTCTTCTTATCTAAAAATAGAAAAGTTCTATCATAGAAAACAATTTTCATGCCCCTAAACTCTGAAGGAAATTTCTCACATTAGGCTTTCTACTGGGGCTTCTTCCCTCGTAGCTCAGTTGGTAAAGAATCTGCCTGCAATGCAGGAGACTCAGGTTTGATCCCTGGGTCAGGAAGATCCCCTGGAGAAGGAAATGGCAACCCACGTCAGCACTCTTGTGCAGAGAATCCCATGGACAGAGAAGCCTGGCAGGTGGCAGTCCATGGGGTCACAATACTCGGACACGACTTAGCAACTACACCACCACCACCACCACCATGGGATACAGGGTGATATAATAAACAATAATCTCAATAACATAAGCAAAACAGAATTTTGTTACCTCTTTTTTAAACAAAAAAAGAAAGTCAAGGTTGTATCATAATTTATAACTCAGGAAGGAAAAAAAAAAAACTCTCAGCTAATGGAGTCAAAGTACAGAGCTTTCTGATGATCTAATCTAACTCAAGAAAGCCAACTCTAGAATACCGAGAGAAGCAGAGGGTTGTTAGCTTATCACAGAATATACTTACCCAAATGTCAAGAGTGACAGAGCTAAACTAAAGGAAATGTGGGATTATACTCTCTGATCCAGACCTGAGTGACAGAATTCCAAAATGCTCTAGGGACCAGACCAACAGCTGGTTAGTCTAATAACATCATGGCAGTGAAGAAGCTAAACCATCCAGAAAGAGGGCTTTTGTCTCCAGGAGGAGGTGGGCCAATGGAGTAAAAAGAGTACTGCTTTTATCAAAACTGTCTAAGTATCGATGACAAATACCTAAGCTTACAAAAGACAGTCCTAATTTTTGGTGCAATACTTTGGAGAACACTTGTTTTTTAAATCTACAGTAACTTTATCTTTCCTAACAAATGGCCAGAAAGCAGTTTCAAAGCCACTACCCAAGCTGCAGTATGATTTGATAACATCCTTGATTTGCTATCCTTGGGCTACAAATTGCAAGTGTCTTTCATCTGCTAGAGACTTTTATTTCAAGGTTAATCACAACCCCTTGGCCTTTCAAGGTATCAAAACATCATATTCTCTTAGGGAATTTCAAGAAAGAGTATAAATGTTTGCTTTCACATTGGCAGTGTAGCCTGTGTCCTACTTTATTTTTAATCTCAATGTCCCTTGGGCATTTTATACATTAAAGAAAACAATTATGTATTACTTCTTACCATGACATTCTTTACTTAGAGGAAACTAGTCACATTTTGCTCCATAAACCATGTGTGAAAAAAAAGTATGTTTGATTTGAAAAGATTTATCTCCAACCTGTCATTGTGCTTTTTTTGTCTGCCTGAATCTAAATCAGAAAGAAAATTTTTAATGAGAGCTTTAAGTTCCAGGTGAATCAAAGCATTTGTTTGACTTAAGCAATTATTGAATTATCTGCCAGAGTATTTTAGCCATGTAAGAACACTTTCAAAACAATAAATCAGTTGCACTCTAGCAGTAATAAACCAGCAGATAGATAAAGCACCTTAGCTTTCCAACCTTCTCAATAGTTTCTTTAGGATACAAAACACAAAACCATACACCACCCAAAAGTATTTAGTGTCAAACTTCAAATAAAAAGTACAATCTGAAAAACAAGAGAAAAATGGATGTGTAGTCGACCCTTGAACAATGCAGGGGTTAAGGATGCCAACTCCTACCCAAGAGAAAATCTACATACATTATAATCTGTCCTTCAAAGCAGTGGTTCCTCATCCACCAATTCAACTTACCTTGGATCATGTAGTACTGTAGTAACACATTTACTGAAAAAAATCTGTTTATAAGTAGACCTGTGTTGTTCAAGGGTCAACTGTATTTATATTCACAATAGCTATGGGAGCCCAGCAGAAGGACTATGCAAGGTAGTTTGCAGGGGGCATTATCCAATGGTCACAGAGAAAGACTTGAACTGTCTTTTTTTTTTTTTGGCCATGCTGTGCTACCTGTGGAATCTGAGTTTCCTAACCAGTGATGGAACACATGTCCCTTGCAGTAGAAGCAAGGAGTCTAATCACTGAATCATCAGGTCAGTGATCATCATCATCAAAGTCCATGACTTTGAACACTCTTGACTACCAAATCTGTATAAAGGAAAGATTCCGAGTAGCAATGTAGGTGGCAGTCAGGGCTACAGAGAGTACATTCTGGAAACTGGTCTATACAAACAGAGTGATCATCAGGTTGAGAAAAAGCAGACTGCATTCACATCCATGGGATCCTATTTCAGAGATACAAAATCTAGGCCTTGTTTTCTTTATCAAGCTATCCCAATTATCAGTTACTGCATTTACTTAGCTTCTTCCGCTCACAAATTAAGCTACAGAGCCAACAACCTGAGGATTTTAAACAAATATTTTGACAATGCATTTATTTTTAAATGACTTATGGAAAGCTGATGAGCACATCAATAAATCTGACCTGATCTTTTACGTTTATCAAGATTACAACTCAGGGGCATAGTCCAAACTCTCCTAATTGCTTCACTCTGCCCCTTAAAGAAAAAAAGTAAAAAAATTAAACCATCCACTTTGCTTTACTGTCCAAAGTTTATATCTTCCTTGTTCTCCTGCATGCTTTGGTTCTCACCTACCTCTTCTCAGTTCCTAAGGGTCCCACAGCATCTCCAAGATCCGGAAGCTGGAATCTGTGTCATCACTCTTTATTATATCCTGAAACCTGCTAGAAACTCAAGTTTAACCACAGCTCTTGCTTCCAAAGCTTCAAAATCCAGCCGGCTCCTACACTCTCAAATTAACAGGACAACCGAAGCCCTCCTAATGATATGATTCATAAAAATGGAAATGTCATGGGGAAATTGCAAAGTTTTTAACACTAAAGAGCAAGTGTCACAGAGCTCTGTGACAACCTAGACAGGTGGGATGGGGTGGAGGTAGGAGGAAGGCTCAAGAGGGAGGGGACAGATGTATACCATACAGCTGATCCATGCTGCTGTATGGCAGAAATAAACATAATACTGTAATTATCTCTCAACTGGAAATAAAGAAAATTTTTTAAAAAGAGCAAGCATAAGAAAATAGTACTTTTTTAATCATATTCACCAAGTCATCATTATTAAGCTGAAAGTGAGAAATACTTTTATTTTCACCACTCATTTTAAAACCAAACCAAGGCAGAGGTCAACCAACTGGTGTGAAAGCACCATTTGGTTGATCAGAGAAAGAAGGAATGGCATGGATGTGGCAGAGATGCTAACTATCCTTCATTATCTGTGCTATTTCTTCTGTATTAATGAAACTGTAGCTGGACCAGCTGCATTACTTTCCATAGCTTCAAGTATGGCTACGTAGGGCTGTATGTGGTCAAGTTCTCCCCAGTGGAGTCTGAGCAGACACATGATGCGCTAATTCCAGGTTGCAACCTGCCCCCTCCACTCTCTTCCCAATGGAAATTGGGTGCTGGCAACAACTCAGATTGTCATGTGCATAAAGACAATGCCTCAAGTACACAGCTGGAGAAACTAGAAAGAACCATAAATGATAGCTTGGAGTTAATTGCAAACCTGGAATTCCAATCAGTGCATGAGAGAAAAATAAACTTTTTACTTTGTTTGAACTGTTGCATTTGGGGATTTTTTTTTTTTTTTGCAGTAGCTAGTACTTCCTTAATAATATGGTGTAGCGGTTCCCAACCTTTTAGGCACCTGAGAAGACAGTTTTTCCACCGATGGTGAGGTGTGGGGGAAAGGATGGTTTGGGGATGATTCTCATAAGGAGCAAGCAACCTAGATTCCTCACACATATAGTTCACAGTAAGCTTTGTGCTCCTACGAAAATGTAATGCCACCACTGATCTGACAGGGCAGCAGAGGGCAGGTGGTAGTGAGAGCGATGGGGAGCAGCTGTAAATACAGATGACGCTTTGCTTGCTAAACCATCACTCAACTCCTGCTGTATGGCCCAGTTCCTAACATGGACTGGTACTGGCCTGTGGCCTGAGGGTTGGGGATCCCTGATATAGTGGACCTGAGAGCATCTGCCTTCTGTCACTAGAGAAACAACGTTAGAACAACTCAGTAAAAAGGTACTCATTCTAGCAGTTCATGTAAGAAGAAAGGTTTTGTGACTTCCAACCCAGTATTTCCCTGGACCATCGGTAACCTGAGGCACAGCCAGTACATTCCACATTCCTGCATCAAGTCCCAGAAATTTTAAGATCTATAATTCAAGTGCTGAGCAAAGTTAGGTGACTATGGGTTCTGATGATCTCACCGGCTGCAATTTACTAAAATACATCAAATTGCAATCACATTCCTGGCTTTACAATTTAGTTTCTTCTTAGTCCCATCACATGTTACTTACTCATAGATTTTGAAATGAGAATCTAAAATAAGATCAAAGGCAGGAAATTCCAAGTTATAACTGATTACTGTCCAGGAGAACCAAGCATGAAAGTAGGAAACAAAACTACAAACTTGAATAATGTCTGATTTGTTACATTTTCTTCAATTATTCTTGGATTATTTTTTCTAAAGTGTCTTTTATGTGATGTGTATATATATGACAAATACATAAAGAAACAGATTAAAAAACAGTATTAATAATTTTTAAAATTTAAAGACTGATTTAAATCTAGAATTTTTTACAGTATCCAATCTAAGTCTTCAAAGATGTCTTCAAATTACGTCCCTTATAATGATTATTTTCTCTAATATTACAATTTTTAAATAATTTTGCTTCATCAAAAGAATTACTCAAATTGCTATGTTTTTAAATAAATATTTTACGTTGATACAAAATAACCTTTACTGTATATTTATTATAAAATTGATGCTCATTTTAAAGACCTCACTGGCCAATAAATGTCTAATCTTCACAGGTAAAATCTCTAAATTCATCACATTACTTCAAATACCAGTTAACTAAAATTTAATCAAACACCAAAGAATGTACTTTATACATATTTTATTTGTATTCTTCCTCTAATAAAATTACTCAAATTTTGCACACTGGTCTTCTAAAATAATTTACCTCTTAGCAAATATTAATTTGGCACAAACTGAAGTACACCAATGTCCCTCCAGGGGAAAAAAAAGAGGAAATCATAAGTAAAAGAAGAATACCTACATACTGATACTAGATGGGTACATTAGAATTCATAATACTATTCTATGTTTATATATGTTTGAAATTTTCTGAATAAGCTTTTTAAAAAAACCCATATGTGTGGCCCTCACTAGGGACCAGGCAATATTCTCAGCACTTTACATTTATTACCTCATTTAATCCTCAAAATAACCCTATGAAATAGGCACTCACTGTACAGAAGAAACTGAAGCACAGAAGACAGGTAACTTTCCCACGGTCATACAATAAGCTGAAATTGAAATCCAGATAGCCTGGTTACATATGTACATAAAAAAACTTGGAAAATATAAATTACTGTGCTTTTTAATTTTGCTTATTCCTGTTTTCTAATTTTTTCACAAGAATATGTCTTTTTATAATTTAAATAAAGTTCCAAAATTATGAAAACTTTTATTCAAATATTTATACATTCTTTAGAAACAGAGGATATGACTTTCTAAAACCCACATCATTACATGCATAGAAATCTATCATTAACAGATGTCATTAAATGAACAGCACTAAATTAGGAAAATTTTAGAAACGATAAAAGCTTACTTTGTTAGCCATTTTACCAATGCCCTATGGAAAGAGTAATATTGAAAAGGGGTCAGGATAATTCAACTAGATTCAATTAACTTTAGACCATTTAAAAATCTTCCTTCATCTTCAAAGAGAAATACAACCATTATTATCTTCCTATTTTAGACTCCTGGGAAATTTTATACCAAAATAAGAACTCACTCTCAAAAAAAATTATGTAGACTGATGACGAGTTAAATGGAAACATTTATCTTGATTGCTGCAAACTGGCCAAACTCACTTACTTTTTATGAAAACCAAATTGTCAAATTCATGTATAATGGAATAGAGTTATTTTAACTTGCACTGTTAGTACTATAGAAAGTTGAAGATCAAATGAGCCAAGGAGTTTTACAGGAAGATAGTAAATCTCCCTGCTGTTAACTAACTCAGTGTCGTCCAAGCTGGGGAACATCTCTATATTCCAGACCTGAACAGACACAATCACAAAAACAACATCATCCTCACACTGTCAGACCCACCACTTTGAAAATTTCCAATGAAAAAGATGAATGGGGTACTGTGAAGCAATGTCATATATTCTTTTGCAAACTCTAAGACAACCCATAGTGAAGATGAGAAAACATCTTTAGTTTGATTATACTTAGTCTTACATACCTCTGTCTTCATGATGATAGAGTAACATGACACAGAGAGAAACATGCACAGAGTTAGGAGTTGGGAAGCGGGAAAAACAGACTGGATGCTAAACCTGACTCTACCACTAGGTTTTAAAAAAATTAGGTTAACCACTTACTACCTGGAGCCTGCTTCCTCGCTGATTAAATCTGAGGACACCTGCCTCACAGGGTGCTATAAAGAACAACATGAAGTGCGTCTGGAGCCAAGAGGATGTTGACACAGTAGCTATGTATTCTAAAAATGTGCTTCCTCCCTCCCTCCCTACAATGTGGGACAGTCAAGGGAGGTAAAGGATGGGAAAGAATTTAAGTTTAGGGATAAGTTAGGCATCTCTAATCAAAGACTAGGGTGGGATCATATATATAAGTCAAAAGCTAGAGAAATAAGACACAAGCCCCCAGGCTAGCAAATGCGTGAGATTCCATTCAAAATATAGTTGACTTCTAACTCACCTGCTAAAAGCCTTCCAACAGCTTCCCACTGCACTTGGTAATAAAATTCAAACTCCAAACCATGGCCAAAAGGTCCCACATGATCTGGTCTCACAACTCTCCCTCAATCAAGGGGCTTCAGCCACAATAACCTCCAGTTTGCTCTGTGGACCCCCTAAGTTCTTTCTATGTGCAGGTCTAGAGCCCTTAGGTCCCTCATCAAGTGTCCGTGCCCTTGCTGTTCAAACAGCTGACTCCTCTCACCATTCACATCTTCTCTTGAGACTCCACTACCCACCCAGCCCCAAGTGGGTTCCCCACGCCCTACCCCCAGGAACCCACTACTATAGCCTTCAATGCTTTGATCACAATCTCAAAGGATCATCATATACTTATTTCGGCTGTCTCTCTCTCCCCCTCCCCTACTAGTAAAATGCAAACTCTTGAGGGCAGGGACCTGGTCTCTTTCTGACCACAACACCCCAGCATATAACAAGTTATCTGCTTAATACAGATCCACTGAACAAACACAGGGCATGACATGGGATTTGGAACACCATGTTGCATGAAACAGCTCCTCTGTGCCACACATCCACCAAACACTTTAAGTAACTAATCCCACTGGATCGTCACAACCACTCTGAGTTAGGTATTATTAACTCCATTTCCCGTATGAGAAAATAAGAGCTCAGAGAGGAAGTAACTTGCTGAGGTTATACAGTGATATTAATAGCCAGGATTTACTGAGAATTTTACCATGTGCCAGGCAGGCACAGTTGAAGCTCTTTACGTGTGTTCTCTCACCCAATATTCAAAACAACCCCATGAAATGAGTACTGTTATTATCCTCATTTTCATATGAAAAACCATGTGAGGCAAGGAGAGGTCAAAATTAATTGCCTACTTAAGTAAGAAGCAGAGCATGGATATGAACTGTGCAGCCTATGAATCTGAGGCAATGTTTACATTCTTGACCACCCCTCTATAAAGTAGACTTGACAAACAGTTTTTAAAAAGTTAAAATAATCCATTAAAGCAATTCACTCAGAACTAGGCACATAACCAACACTTTCTAAATGTTAGCTATTATGAATCTTAGTCTAAATCCAATACCTTATTTCTTTTTTTTTTTTTCTTTTTCTATTATATCTTGCTGCATCCCAAGGAATCAGGCAAATCTTAGAAAGAACAACCTAGGTTTGGACATAGTGTTAGATCAGGTTCCCAAAGCAGTTCATGAGCATCCACAAATAGCTCGGTATCTTAGTGTATATTGCAACCCTAAAAACATACAAAGTCTGATGCACGAAAGTTACATATTAAAGGGGTGCTTCACGCCGTGCACAAAACACAAAAATTATCAATCTAAAGTTAACCTTTATCCTGTGGCACCACTACCAGCAATATATCTATCTACCCCATTTGTGTCTGTTCCGAGATTTTATACCTGTATTTTATCATTGACCATTCACTCCAAGTTCAATGAGCATCTAACAAAAGCTAAAGATTGCCACTTTTGTTACAGCAACTGGTATCAATCTTTAGTAAGTCTAGCCTTCTTGTCATTGACAGCAACGCTTTCACATTCACATTTTCCATCTTTTTAATCAGTAAACGTTCACTGCAATAGATGAAAGCAATTATTTGCCCAAATGCTTACTCAAACACTACCACCCAGACACACATGGCTACACGGCTGCAAATGAACGCTTGGCTGGCAGGCAGCTCCATCAGGTGACAGTTCAGGACGCAGCTCAATGAAACAGGGCAATTTCCACGTGGTGGTGTCCACGTGTAAAAACGGACAGGAGCTTGAAATAACAGTGGTATGTTCTGGAAGTACTGTTCAGAACCAGGAAGATTAAGAGGAAGGCACTGATATGTTCTCAGTTCCTGCAGCTGCCTCAGAAAACAGAGCTTGACCTACAACTTGCAATGCCCTTGATACAAGGAGAGTATGATGATATGGTGTACAGCGGCCATACTAGAGCTAGGCCTATTTCTAACGACCCTTTCTGCTCTGAGAGGACCGTCACCAATCCTCAAGATGTAGAGATCGTCTAGTTCTGAAGGGGCTAGCTAGCTCCATCTGTGTAACAGCAGCACCTGCTCAGACATGAGCGAAGAAGAATCTCAAGCAGGAAGGACTCCTCACTGACCAAGCCTGCTATATTCTTCTCCTGCACTTCAAGTTTCTTGGGAGAAACTGCTGAGCCCTGTTCACTGCCTGACAGGCCTGGCAGGTACTAGGCAGTTAATAAACATTTTTGAGTTATTGTCTTTAGTATAGCACCTAATACACAATAGCCTCAAAAATGTGTTAAAATCAGAATTCTACTGTTTATTTTGTTTTCAGATCAACTTTCCAAAACAGAAAGTGAGAAACAGAGAAGAATCTATATCCACATCTTTCTCACCCATGAAGACTCACGAAACAGACCAAAATAAATTTGAAAAGAAGGAAGCCTCGCATGCTGCAGTCCATGGGGCTGCAAAGAGTCAGACACAACTGAGTGACTGAACTGAACTAAACTGAAAAGTAAAAAGAAAAATTGTACACAACTTTATTTTCAAATTAATACAATAACCAGATTCAGTTATCAACACATTTAGGGTTTGAAAATAAGTAGTTCTTTTTAAGATGGACTCCTTTTTATTAGCTTTTTTAAGCTGAGCAAACAACTTTTATATAGATAGGATAAAGATGAACTTCAGCCAAGCCCAAATCCCAAATCAGCAGAATCCAAATTAGTGAGATTTTATCATGCTGTTATTTATTTTGGTACTTATTTTTATAAAAATTAAATAAAAGGTCAAAAAACACATGTCAACATAAGACTGGTTCTTTACTATTTCCAGCTGAATCTAATAGTGATGGAAAATGGGCCTTTGTTATTTGAATACATAAGTTTTATATGAGTGCTTCAGCTGACAGCTATTATTTTATCATAGCTATACTCTTAATCTCCTATGTATTACAACCCTTTAAAAGCCCATGGTATCACCTCTGTGTATCTCCCACTGGGGTAAAAGATATTTTAAACACATAATTACCCAATGAAGTAACATTTACCAATTTTCCATTACACAGCTAGCAGTATTCATGGCTGTTTTACCTGTGGGGTTCTTGATAATCAGATATTAGTTAACCTTCACTAGCATCCTGGGCAGATGATCATTAGTAAATCCTTTCACATTAGTAAGAGACACCAAGCAGTATATTCAAGAATCAGAAGAGGATTCAGCAGTGTAATGCTAATATCCAGTTGGCACAGAATAGTGTGTAGAATGTCTTTCAGATAAAGTCAAGAACTTTATGTAAAGAAAGAAGGATGAAGAGGACATGGAGAAGGGGGGAAGACAAGGAACATTAGCTCCTCATGAGAATAATTTTTAACCTCACAAATTTTAAAACCAATACATACGATTTTCACATGTACAGGGTTCAATGGAACTTTTCAACGCTCTGTTGGAAGTAAATGACTGACTAGAAAAATGACAGTGATCGGCAACTCACAATAAAGCCAATGCTCAGAGCTTCATTTCAACTTCAAAATCTACTTCTGCCTCTCAGTCCAAGCTCAAACCCTATTTATGAAAGTGCTCCCAACCTGTCTTACCTCCAAGCTGATATCAATAGGTCCTGAAAGGCCAGATCAGCTCTGGAGCAAAGCCACAGAAGTTCAGGCAGGATCAGCACGGTCCCAGGGCCACAAGCCTCTCCCCACTCCCCAGCCCACTATACTCAATTCCATAGGGAACTTAGCACAGTAAAGTTGAAAGTCCGGGGCAGGTCAACAGCTAAGCCCAGTCTACGAAAGTGGGCTGTCAGGGTACTCACTGAGCATATGACCTTAGCGTTTGGCACTTCTAGGCAATACCCCAAAGTGTGGCAGACGTGCTTCAAATTCTAGCCACCTCCCAATCCAAAAGTGTAAGACTACAAAAGGCTTTAAACTGGCACTTTTTAAAAAATTTATCTTTTAATTGAAGGATAATTGCTTTATAGAATTTTGTTGTTTTCTGTCAAACCTCAACATGAATCAGCCATAGGTATACATATGTCCACTCCCTTTTGAACTTCCCTCCCATCTCCCTCCCCAGCCCACCCCTTGATGTTGATACAGAACCCCTGTTTGAGTTTCCTGAGACATATAGCAAATTCCCATTATAAAGCCAGCATCTTTTGTGCAAAGTCATACATTGATTGCTCTAAAAGGTAAGCTAAGGAATATGTAGATAAAGTATTGATTAGTAATGTGAAACAGTTACAAAGAGTTTTAATAATATACAGACATGCTTCTGGCAGAGTAAAAAAACTGAGAGAAATTTTTAAACACAATCATGAACACAACCAAGTTTAAACTAGATATAAAGACAAGACTAAGGGAAAAAAGTGAATATGCAAAAATGTTAAGTTCATTTATAGTTAATAAGTCGAGGACTGATTACATACTATTACTCTTCTCCTGATATTTGCTACATTTAACTTTCCCCCCTACAATGGGCATACATTACTTTTGTATATTAAGTAGAAATTATTACTTCTCTTCAAATAAAAACTCAATATTTTTAGTCTCAATAAAAAAAAAAGGAGTAATTTTACTTATTCACTGGGAACCATGGTCTTTTATCACTGTCTAAACAGGCAGTTTCACCACATCGCACACCAAGATAAAAAGCCTCACTTGATCCAATTACACTACTTATTAAGAGCTATTTAATGAGAAAGTCACACCTTGGAGTTATTAGATGCTATAATGGTCCTGCAGTGTTCCAAACAACTAAGCTAACAGAATTACCTTTGATTCTAAATCGTTTGCCAGGAGATTAATCTACCTGGTCCCTGAAAAAAATTAAGTGTTCCTCTAGTGTGTTCAACTTCCTCCAATCTCATTTTAATCAAGGATGTCGGCCTCTGTTGACAGAGGTATTTTTTAATAGATTTACTGAAGTATAATGGATATTCAAAGAAATCACATATTTAATGTGTGCAATTTGATGAGTCTGGACATGTGCAAACATCCATGATGCCATCACCACAATCAATGTAACAGACAGATGCAACACCTTCCAAAGTTCCCTTCTATCATTTCTTTTTTTCATTTTTTGGCATACACAATATTGTACTTTAACAACTGGCATCAGGCTGTACAGCAGATCTTTAAAACTTATTTATCTAGCATAACTGAAACTTTATAAAGGATAGCTATTTTTAATTTCTTAAATTACAGTACAAAGAGTTTGATTATTTCCTTTAATTTTCCCAAAATGCAGATACCATATAATACCTAAAAAAAATTGTTATCATCAATAGATACATTTTCAGGAGGTCTTTACATGTTTTGGCATCTGCCAAAGAATAAAGAAACCTCTTTCTGACATAGTGACATTTGGAAAAAGACCTAGAGGAAACAACGAGCCTTCCAGACAGAAGGAATGCTAAGGGCAACAACCCTGAGAGAGAAGCGTGTGTGGCAAATTCAGGGAAGAGCAAGGACACCCGCATGGCTGATACAAGTGTGCAAGCGGGAATTGAAAGATGACAGGGTGGAGCGGGAGCCCAGATGACAGAAGCCCCTACAGATACTGTGGGCTCTGGATGTTTCTGAGTGGGGTAGATAGCCCTAGAGGCTTTGGGACAGGGAGATGGCACACTTGACTGTTGTCTTTAAAAGGTCATCTGACTCCTCTGGAGAACTGACCATGAGTGGGCAAGGGCAGAAAAGGGGAGACCAGTTACGAGGCTATGGCAATAGTCCAGGAAAGAAACCACGTTGCCACAAACAAAGAGAACAGCAGCAGGGATGGTAAGAAGAGGTCAGACTTCACACTTACTTTGACAGAATTTGCTAAGGGATTGGATGTGGAATGTAAGAACAGTCAAGGAGGACTCCAGGGTTTCTGGTTCAGACAAGTGGAAGAAAGACGCAGTCCCACAGTGAGATGCCGAAGACTGGAAGAGTCATTTGCTTGTTTCTGGCCACACAGCATGTGAGGTCTAGTTCCCCTACCTGGGATCGAATCCATGCGGCTTGCATCGGAAGCATGGAGCCCCAACCATTGGACTGCCGGGGACAGTCTATTCATTTGTTTTTGAAACAGGGCAACAATGCATAAGCATCCTTAATCCACGGGGTGCAAAAAGAGAAGGGGGCACCAGAGGATGAAACAGTGTGATGGCATCATCGACTTAATGGACCTGAGTTTGAGCAAGCTCTGGGAGTTGGTGATGGACAGGGACAGCACTGATGTGCTGCAGTCCATGGGGTCACAAAGAGTTGGACACGACTTAGCAACTGAACAACAAATGTCAGGAAGGAGAGGCTATAGGACAAAAGGGTGCAGAGTGAAGAGAGTACAAGCTTCATCTTTTTCTCAATTTTATTTGAAGCCAATCTTCACTGTAACATGCTGCTGCTGCTGCTCAGTCACATCAGTCGTGTCCAACTCTGTGCAACCCCATAGACGGCAGCCCACCAGGCTCCCCCATCCCTGGGATTCTCCAGGCAAGAACACTGGAGTGGGTTGCCATTTCCTTCTCCAATGCATGAAAGTGAAGTTGCTCAGTCGTCTCTGACTCTTAGCAACCCCATAGACTGAAGCCTACCAGGCTCCTCCATCCAAGGGATTTTCCAGGCAAGAGTACTGGAGTAGGTTGCCATTGCCTTCTCCTCACTATAATACAATTAATGTTAAATTTTGTATGCTTAGTTCTAGCTTTCCTGGTGGCTCAGAAGGTAAAGAATCCGCCTGCAATGCAGGAGACCTGGGTTGGATTCCTGGGTTGGGAAGATCCCTTGGAGAAGGGAATGGCAACCCACTCCAGTTCTTGCCTAGAGAATCCCCATGGACAGAGGAGCCTGGCGGGCTACAGTCCATAGGGTCACAAAGAGCTGGACACGACTGAGCGACTAAGCACACAGCACAGCTCTTGCCTGGATTTGCATTTGATCCATATCCAATTCCAATGCTGCTGTCAGCATTTGCTCCACTTTCCAAGCTCCATAAGGACTCAGTGGCCTGTTAAACCCTAACTACTCTGCACAGCTTAAAATCTCACAAACTGAAGAGAGAGAGAGAAAGGAAGGAGGGGAAACGTAAATGAGTAGGTGGGTGGTTAGATAATCCTTACTATCCTGTTCCCCTAGCCTTTCCCCCAGTCCATTCCATTTCATATCTCCTGCCAAGCTTTCTGTTAAATGTTCAATACATTCTGCAGGCACTGTGAACGGGAGCAAATTTAGGATTCAGGGAGGGAGAAAGGGGTCAACTGGTTTTGAAGTGATACTATAAACTGAAATGTGAAGAAAATTCCAATGTATTCATTTATTTAAAAAAAAAAAAACCTTTAAAGATATGAAGTCACTTTGTTGATACCCAACTCATTTGTGAAAGCACCACTGTCACTGCTGTTGCTGACAGTGTGGTAGGAGATGAAGGGAGAACAGACCAGTTAGAAGGCTATCCTGCTGTCACTTCAATCATGTCCAACTGAAGTGTGTGACGCCCATGGACTGACTGTAGTCCGCCAGGTTTCTCTGTCCATGGGCTTCTCCTGGCAAGAATACTGGAGGCTTGCCATGCCCTCCTTCAGGGGCTCTTCCTGACAGAGGTATCAAACCCACGTCTCCTGTGTCTCCTATACTGCCGGTGGATTCTTGACTACTGAGCCACAGGGGAAGCCCTTAGAAAGCTATGGTAGATTGCAAAAAATGGCCCCAGATTCTTCCCAATTTGGTATGCACATTTCTTTACAAAGTGACTTTGCTGCTCCTCTCATAAGTAGTCTACTTCTCTATCCCCTTGGCTTTGGGCTGTCTTTGTGACTACTTTGAGCAACAGTGGGAGAAGGAAAGTGGGAATTCTTAGTCTACCTCTCAGAAGGCCAAGTAGCTTCCTCTTGCTCTCTTGGCTCTATTAGACCAAGCATGGGACAGGTTACTGGACCAGATGTACCAAAGATAAGCCATTCCAGCTGATGCCTCCAAACCTACAGTTGCCATTTGCTACTTGAGTGAGCCCACCAGCAAAAAGAGCTCCCCCCACACCTGGCCACCCCAAGCCTAATCCAAATTGCCAACCCCACAATCATAAACTAATAAAAGATTGTTGCTTTAAGCCACCAAATTCTGACAATGAGTGGTAATAAGTAACTGATACAGAGATTATCACAACATCAAGAACATACACAATGGAGGCTTAGACTAGGGTGGGAGCAGTGGATAGTGAAAAGTACTCAGATTCTAGCCATATTTTAAAAAGATAGACAATAGGCTTTCCTAGTAGTTTACAAGTGAATTGTGAGAAAAAGAGAAGAATCAGGGCTGACACCAAGTTTCCGGCCAAAGTAACAGAAAAGATAAAATTTCCATGATCTGAGATGAGGAAGACCACAGGTGATGTAGGTGTAGGAAGAAAATCAGGAGCTGTATTTGAGATTTCTATTTAGTCATCCAAGTAGAAATGCTAAGTAGGCATCTAGATACACGGAGTCTGGAGTTCAAAAGAAGAGGTGTACAGGACTTTCCTGTGGTCTAGTGGTTAAGAATCCACCTGCCAATGCAGGAGACACGAGTTCGACCCCTGGTCTGGGAAGATTCCACATACTGTGTAGCAATTAAGCCCAAGAACCACAACTACTGAAGCCCATATGCCTAGAGGCTGTGCTCCACAACATGAGAAGCCACTGCAATGAGAAGCCTGCACACTGCAATTACAGAGTAGCCCCTACTCGCTGCAACTAGAGAAAGTCTACACACAAGATCCACAGTCAAAAACAAGATCCACAGTCAAAAACAAAATTTTAAAAATATCAAGTGTCAATTTGTAAAATCCCATCTATGTAAATCATTTAAAAAGATTAATAGGTCCAGGCAATACACACACACACACACATATACACAGGTAGTTAATAGGGTATTGCATGTGAGCATGTATGCTCAGTCACTTCAGTCATGTACTATGAATGTAGCCCACCAGGCTCCTCTGTCCATAGGATTCTCCAGGCAAGAATACTGGAATGGGTTACCATGCCCTCCTCCAGGGGATCTTCCCGACCCAGGGATCAAACCTGAGTCTTCAGCATCTCCTGCATTGCAGGTCAATTCTTTACCACTAGGCCATGGGGAGAAGCCTAATAGGGTGTTATTAGTATGTAAAGACTGAATGGGGGGAAGCGCATATTTTTCTAAAGAAAAAAAATGAAAAAAAAAAAAAGACTGAATGATATGATTGAAGGACTGTGAGGACTGAACTGAGGAGCTTTCCTATTTAAGAGGTGAGGGCAATAAGAAAGAACCAATAAAGGAGTTGAAAAGGTGCAGAGGGGCAGGAGGAAAACCAGGAATTGTAGCATCTTTGATAATAAGGGAAGAAAATGTTTCAAGAAGCAGAAAGTGATCAACTATTTCCAAAACTGCTAATAGGAAATGGTAACTATATGACAGGATACAGGGGGTGGCTCATCCTATGGTGCAAATCATTTTACAGTTTCTAAATGTATCAAATCAACATGCTGTACCTTAAACTTATACAATGTATGTGTCAATCATATGTCAGTAAAGTTGGGGGCGAAATGATGATCAGTCATGTAAAAGATGTGAATTAAAAACAGACATTTGGACTTAGCACAATGAAAGTCATTAGTGACTCTGAGGAAAGCAATTTTTTTTTATAGTAGTACTGACTCATTTGAAAAGACCCTGATGCTGGGAAAGACTGAAGGCAGGAGGAGAACAGGATGACAGAGGATGGGATAGTTGGATGGCATCAACGACTCAATGGACATGAGTTTGAGTAAGCTCCAGGAGTTGGTGATGGACAGGGAGGCCTGGCGTGCTGCAGTCCATGGGGTCACAAAGAGTCAGACATGACTGAGCGACTGAACTGAGCTGAACTGAGGGAGAATGGGGGGAAGTAATTGAACACATGAGTGTAAGTCTTGCCATAAAGGAAACTAGTATGGTGGCATAAGAAGGAAATAGGGTCAAGAAAGAGTAATTATTTTAAGGTAGGAGAAGGAACAGCATATTTAGATACTGAAGGGAACAATCCAGTAATAAGGGAAAATGTGATCTTGCAGGAGAGAGATGCTGGAGCCAAAACTTGGAGTAGGTGAAAGGAATCTTCACGCAGTAGTACAGAGTTCTCCTTAAAAACACAACCTTATTCCCCAAGACTCTCAGTCCCAAAATAACTGGAGGGAAATCAGAGGTAAATGCAGGTACGCCCACCTCTCATACCCATGGCAACTGTCATTAGTATCAAGGCATTTTTCACACCTCCCAGACTAGAATTAACCTAAAAAGCTCAACATAACCTTCCAGGCATTCCAATAACATGAGAATTGTCACATGTGATGAAAAGTGCAGCTGATTCTTGAACAACCTGGGGGTTAGGGGTGCTGACCCTCCCTGCAGTGAAAAACTCACACATGACTCTACAGTGGGCCGTCCTTATCTACAGTTCTGCATCCATGGATCCAGCCAACCAGGAAACCTTATGACAAAACTATAGTTCAACATTCACAATTACAACATTTGTTGAACACACTTACCAGCCAAATTAGCAAACAGTTACTCATCTGACCCAAAATATTAGAGGATATAAAGTAATACACTGGAAAGAACTGAATTCTTCAGTTTAGAAGGCTGACTGAAACACTGGTTCCCAGTAAGTGAAATTATGGATTTTAAAATAAATAATAACAAACTATCTATGCAATTTGAATTCTCAACTTCCTTGGGTCTGAAGAAATATTTTCCCTTCATGAACAATGGAAAATTTTACAGTATTTAATGTAAATTATATATTTTCAAAATATATAAAATTAAAGTAACTCAGGCTAACTGAATGAAATCCAATATAAATCAACAAAATTTTTAAATCCTAAATGCAGTATTATTACTTCCAATGTGGCTTAGAATAGGTTAAAAAAAATTATGAGGCCAGAAGTACTTGGCAGACCCAACTTATCAAAACAACATTCAATCTATTGTTTGAAAAGTGGATGAAGTTTTCCCCATTGCTTGAAAACTGTTTTGAATAATTGAAATGGGTGAAAATTTAAAGTATCCCTTGTTCTATTAGCTTAGCAAATTTGTATCCTATCCTGTGGAAACAGTACACATAACCTCCATCCAATTTATCACTAATTGTGAATCAAAGATTTATATTATACTTATAAACTATACCATATTTTATTATATTACTCATCTTTAGATCTATAATACTTTTTAAAGAAATATAATACTTACAGATTTCACATTTCCTAAAGAAATATCTATTGCCAACTTGATCAAAGTTTAAACTATCACCCTAGGTTTCTTTTTTGAGATAACTGAGCTCATTGTTATAAACCAAAAAATATTATGACCAGGTTTTGCTACAGACCCAAAAATAATCCTGACACTATTTCCTTACATTTATCCCAAACATAATTTCATTTTTCACTGTTTTTCTCCCCATTTTTTTTTCCTTCACAAAGATATTTTAATATATAATCTGAATCCCTGAGTCTCCCCAAATTTTAAACCAGAAGACTCCGCTTAGATTTTTTTACCTCGGCTCCTGCATTTCTCCCCAGTCTTTCCATCTTGATCTGTTCCATTTCTAGAACTAGAAAAATTTTTTAAAGTTCTGTTTTCTTAAATTTTCCCAATCCCTAGTAGTGATATAGGGGTTTAATTTAATTCACTTAATGGTTTGTGAATAACATTCAAAAAGTATCACTAGGCTATGAATGTGTGTGTTAAGTAACTTTAGTCCTTGTCCAACTCTTTGCGACACTATGGACCGTAGCCTGCCAGCTTCTGGGATTCTCCAGGCAAGAACACTGGAGTGGGTTGTCATGCCCTTCTCCAAGGCTATGAATATTATGTCTCAAAAAAACTATTCTAGAAACTTTATACCTGCAGGAAGACCAAATGGATTACTTAATAAGTACCATCAATAAATCAACAAATAAAAAACTATTGTTATATCTCTATGAGCATCTTTACTCTCAAACTGATGATTTGCTTACCTAATTGGTTATTAATTCTCAATTGTAAAGCAGCAACCAACTAAAATCCAGTAAATTTTAGGTTGATAAAATAAATGTTAACATAGACATGATATTGAAAGACATTAACCAGGTGATGACAACTACCAAATATTAACCAAGTAAGCAAATAACCAAGGCAGTTTTAGTTACCACTAACCTAATAAAACAAGTAAAAAAGCTTTGAAAACTGCATTCTTATCCAATGTTTTTACATAATACCTTTAAATGTTAACATTTAAAATCTCCTGATTATTATATTTCAAAATTTAGATGAGTCACAGTGCTTTGAGTGCGGGAATCATATGTGAATCAAAATGGTAAACATGCACTTGCTTGCTAGTCAAAAAGTCAATGTGGACAGATTCAGGAAGAGTAAAACATACAATCTTAAAATATATCCAGGGTTTGTAAATGGTCACTTCTCAAATATTAACACAGTTCAGTGAACGTGCAATATGCCCATCCTGTCCTTGAATATCTCAATATTAATAAATATTTCTAACCCCATCCCCTCACTTTACAGATAGGTGCCTGAGATCCAAGTCTTGAGCGATATTTAGCAGGACTATGCCTCAGAGCTATAACAGTCTGAGGCTTAACCGGAGGCGAAAATAAGGAAAACTGAATGATGTCCCAGAAGAGCTATGTAGTTTATGATACAGGATCATAAGCTTCTGTGCCAAAATTTAGAACCTGAAATTGAATCATCAAATCTAGACAATAAAACTGGCTGATAAACTGGAAGAAAAAGACAGGGAATGACCGTTTTACTTTATGACATAAGACTCTGACCATCAAGGAACCCATTGAAAAAGTGCTGAACAGATTGGAATGACTGATTGCAATGATACTTGATAGCATGACTTCAATGATTTCAGAAGCTCCAAATTCAGAAACTAAACTGAGGATATCATGCTGAAACTCAAACTGATGGAAACTAAGGGGCAACACAACAGGTAAGTCTCTGTAAATCTCTGCATAGCTGTTGCTGACATTTCAAAACATACATTCACACGTGTATGTGATATATATACAGAGATACAGAAACACTACTTCTTCAAGTAATTCCTGCAAGTGAAGACAGAGCCAGGAGATCTGAAAACAGGCCCTGCTCACCCACAAGCCCTTGCACTAAAGTAGACAGGATCTGAGTGAGTCACCGGGAATTAGGAGGAGACAGTCACTCCAGGACAAGGAGGGGAGGGACAGAGTCCCCTGTGCTGCCTTCAGACACAGGAAAAGTGGGATGACTGCAAGCTGCTGCAGGAAGGTATGCAAGGACCGCGCCGACCTGTTTCCGAATCAGGATCCCGCTGAGCCCCACCGCAGTCAGCAGAGCCGGCCCCACCCAGGCATCCGGGAGCTCTCTAACGCCGAAGGCCTACTCCTTCGGGAATTCAGAACCCCAGCAGGACAGGACGAGGGCAATCGACAAGACCTGTCCCCTTCCCGGCCGCCCAAACCGCGACGCGGCCCTGCCACCACATGCTCTGTTACCCCATCTCCCATTAGAGCTCCAGGCCCACTGGGCCTCAGCCTCCCTCCCAGCAAGCTGAGTCAGGCCGTAGGCGAGTGCCATCGGGCGACCTCTGTGCAGGAGGCAGAGGCCCGCAGCCCGCCGCCTAACACCCGCAAAGCTTACCTCCCTTCTGCCACAAGCTCAGCCCCACGCCGGCTGCCTGACGTGGCCCGCCCAGCCGTCTCGAACGCCTGGGGGCGGTGGCTTTGGGGAGACAGCCAATCGCCTGCGGACCTCAAGGGCTTGCCCCGCCTCCTCCAACTTCGACCCGCCCGCCCCCGCTTCAGCGCACGCGCGTTCAAAGCCAAGGCCGCGCACTGCGGCTGGAAGGCGGCGTGGGCGGCCAGGCGCTCGGCAGCAGTCCCTGGGCAGGAAGCGTGGTGCGGCTGTGGGACTGCGCCGCAGTGGGGAGTTAGCCTAGGGAGAGGCGGATTAAAGGAACCCGCCTGGAGATACCACTGCAGCGTGTCCGGATGGTCCTGTTGGCAGCCTGCCCCTATGCAGCTTTTGGCGGTGCGAAAGCAGCTTCTTGGTATTGGGAGATTGTTTCCCGGGGGGGAAAAAAACAGTACTGATTACTTTAGGATTCAAAATTTTTAATGCAGACAGCAGACTTGCTGTTTCGTTTCTGATAGTCGCTGCTTGGTTATCTTTACTTCACTTGGCCAACACAGAACATTGAGGTTCTTAGTGCTAGTCTGATATATCCACCTGTTGAGTAGTCGTACACGTCATCCTGTTGATTTAATCTGGAGAGAACCGGCACCAGTAATTGTTACTTTTATTGTGTTTATTTTTGCCTAAAACCTATTGACTGTCCACCCGTGTATGAACACGCATTTTCATAAGAAGACTGTAAGACACCCAGCACAATGGAACAGAAACTAAAGGAGCAGGAAAAAATGAAAAGGTTATGACAAAATGGAATTCTGATTGTGGACGACAATAGTGGAAATTATATACAAGATGAAATAGTTAAGACAAGTTGCTCTACAGAACCTGCCTTATCCAACAATTTCTAAATACTGGCTCACCTTTACAAGAATTTGGGGAGCCTGTATTTTTAAATACCAGTACCTGGGCCCCTTTTCTAGAAAGTTTGCTTTAATAGCTCTGCTGAGAAGCCTTGGCACTGGTAATTTTCTAAGTTTCCAAAGTCTTTTTAATGTGCTGACAAAAGCTCTACTCATTTATAAGAAGGATTTGGTTTCCTATACTCCACTGCAGAAAAGTAATTATATACCACAGACCATCTTCCATTCTCTCCCTAATCTATTATGCATTCATTCTGTAAGAATGTGTCTAAATTAATTTTGAAACTGCTTATATATTCAATCTCTGTATGTAACCTTTTGAGAGAAAGGAGCATTATAAGGTTTATAATTGCTTTTTTTATTTTATAGACTTTGATGATATTCCCCTTCAATCTTAATAACTCCAAATAGCAATACATCAGCTCTTCTTTTAGGACTGGTTTAATTCTTTTTAAAAATTCTTCCTCTATTCCCTTAATTCTTGAGATACATTAGTCAATATTACAGTTGAGCATTTAATTATGTAAACAGCACCTTTAAAGGTATATCAACTCATTCAATCCAACTTTATGAAGCAGGTACTGTTATGACCCACATTTTATAAATAAGGAAACTTAGGCGCAAGGAGTAAACATTTTAATCAAGTGGCAAAATTTGAATCCAGGCACTCTGGCTCTCAGTAAATAAATATACTGGCTATGTTACATAGAGACTTGTTTTAGGTGTGTGGGAGGAAATGCCCATTTAAAGAATGGTAATGAGTCTGTGATTTTTCACTTTTGACACTTCCCCTGGCTTCTGGGCAGGACTGAAGGACTTTGGCTGTTAAACCAAACCCGGAATTGACTTGACAACTTGTGACAGATCTTGGGCTAGGCTGGAAGCACGAGGCTCACCCTCATCTGGGATATACTCACCCTACCTCTGGATTTGATTCCTTCCATACATGACTGTAGTTCAGCAAGGATTGTTCTGCTTTTTAATTTATTTAATTTATTTGCTATACCTGGCACTGTGCTAGACATGAGAGATACCATGATGAAATACACAGTCCAAAGACACAAGGAGCCAGCTCATCCTGGAGATTCATTTGGACAAGGTGAGAGGTATAGACTTTTAGAACCAGAAAGGATGTTAGAAGTTGCCTGTCTAAGACAAGTTTTCACTGACAAGTGCGGAAATGAAGAATAAGTAAATAAATGACAGTGTATCAAGTTTTCATAAAAATACATTTATTCAGTGTAAAGGACTGTTCTTTTTGAGATTGTGTTTTGATTTTTTTCTGGTAAAAATGTTCTCTCATAATAATGAATAGGTTAAGTTGTTGAGAATTTTATTTAACGACCTTGAAGTCCTGTCTTGATTCTCAAAATTTTTTGACGTCTTATTGATTTAGTTTGACTATCAGCTGATGGCGAGGGAAATTGAAAAAGACTACAGAGGGACAAAGTCCAGTTCTCTTTCTACTGCATACCCACTGGAATAGCCCATTTCATGAGCAGGGTTAGAAATGTTTAAAAATAGTCATCTCAATAACAAATTTAAGAAGAAATTAGGGTCAAGATTAGACAACAAAGATTAGAACTGATTCTGATAGGCCAGCTGGTTGTTAGCCAGGAAGAGCAGTCTTCAGTCTGCTTAATTAATCAGATTATCTTGGTTTCCTTCTGAGCTGAAAGCAAAGAATGGGGCCTAAGGGAATACAGCTGCTCTATGAAGTGACATTTTGATTGGGGTAAGACCTAGGAAAGATCAGCTTGACTGAGTAGGGAACACACATGTCTGATGTAGATGTGTGGTGTCTATATTCCCCAAGAGTCAGCCTGGGGAGAATTTTTGAGAATCAACAGGGAGAGTATGGACCCCTTCGAGTACCATGGGAGGAGCATCAACTTAGTTCATGTAACCTCCAAAGGGTGATCTAGACCTAATACCAGAAGCCCCAGAACAGATGGAAATTTCAATTGAGGGATTAAAACAGACTTCAAATTTGTATATTATTTTCTGGATAGGCTTAGATTATATATGCAAATGAACTTTCTGCTTTTTAAATATTCAAGACAAACCACCATCTTGCAGAAGTAAGCAAGCAGACAGCTTTTCTCTGTTAAATTCCTTGTATTATGAACCCTGAAGTGCTGATAGTTAAGCAGTTAGTTCGCTATTGTACCAGACCCTTTAGATAAGTACCCTTTTTGAAGTCAGTATAGAAGGGCCTATTGACTTTAGCAACAACAAAAAAAGAAAGAGAGTAAGAAAAATGTGTCCACTCCCAAATCATTAACTGAACTGAAAAGAATATGCTAACAAAAAAAGACACTGTAGTCTGAATCCTGTACTATAAGAGGAGGTCATGTCCCCTACAGCATCAGGAGAGGCACAAAGCCTTGAACTCAGGCCCAAGCACGCTGGGCTAGTACAACACGCCCACGCCTTCATCAGCAGGCAGGGAACTGGGAGGAGAAATTCAGAACTGAGTCACAGGGCTCCACTGTTGACACATAACAGAAAGTAGTCGTATTAGATTTAATTAGATGTAAGTAGATGGCTTCAATGGTTCCTCATTTCTTTTAGAGTAGAAGCCAAAGTCCCACAAAGGTCAATGAACTATATACATGGTTTGCCTCCCTGAATGAGGCACCTCCATCCCCAACACACACACACACACACACACACACACACGCACACGCACACACACACCCTGTCAATCTTTGCCTTCTCCACTCACCCCAACCCACTGCACTCCAGTCACCCCCCCCCCCTTGCTGCTATAGGATCTTGGCACTTACGCCCTCATATTTTCATGACTCATTCCACTGAATCATTCAAGCCTTTGCTGAGAGGTTGGTAACCTTTTGGATAAGGACTACTCTCTTAGTCAAGGTCCCAGCAGGAAACAGATGGCACAATCAAATTAGGAAAATGGAGTAGCATTTAATAAGAGGCCATAAACAGAGGTGTGGGCATGGAATAAAGAGATCACAAGGGAGACTCAGGAGCATTCAGGGCCCCAAAATCACCTCTGAGCCTAAATTAGGGCAAGAAGAAGGAGTAGTTACAAAACATAGAGAAGGCTGTGTACACAGGAGACTACCTGACAGGAGCTGGGACCTTTGATCAAGGAACACAGCCAGTCCACAGTGACCTGACAGGGAGAGAGCTCAGGAGTTATTACCTTGACCTCCATCATTCTCCTCTCTTTCTGATTTCCTGAAGCCAGGGAAGCCGATGTTGCAGTTCATATGAGCCCATCTCCTGTGGTACAGGAAAGGGGCAAAAAGAAGGTATCTCAGGACTTCCTTGTTGATCCATGCTTCCTCTGCACGGGGCAAGGTTTCAGTCCCTGGTCAGGGAACTAAGATCTCACATGCTGCATGCAAAACAAGAAGGCATCTCGCACATTTACCTTGGTCACCTATGACACGTAGCATTTGCTGTGTTAACAAACTACCTTAGAACTCAGCAGCTTGAAATCAGGAGTGTTTAGATTGCGAAAGCAATCTTGTCTAGTCATGGTAAGAGTGGAAAAGGCCCAAGAGGGAAGGGGCCAAGCACCATGGAAAGCTGTTATGCAATAACCATGGTCAGGAAGCTGGCCATTCAGTGCCTGGTCTTGCACCGGGGGCTTTAAGCCCATCTCTGGCCCCTTCCATGGGGAGACCAGCAGGGTGATCAGTCATTCTGAAGTCACCTACACAGAGTATGCCAAGCCCGAAACAGGCACAATCATGGTGATCTGCAAGCTCAGACCCCAGCGATGTATTCCAGGATTTGATGCCCAAGAATATAGGATCTGCCATACCTCAACATTGAAACAACGGGCCCTTTCTAGGGCCTCCCAGGAAGTCACCTAAAGGGCTGTTATGCCCCGCAGAAATGTTCAATCTGAGTAGGTAATGTCAAACAGTAGTTTGCATAAGGCTGCTGAAAGGTAGATATTATTTTGCAAAGTAATTACATAACTTAATCCTGAAGCATTTTGTTACAGTAAGGTGCTGGGAATTTTTTGATTTTAACAACAGAAAAGAAGTAGGCCTTTAAAAAAGGGATACAATAAATGAGCACAAGCAAATGGTGCTGATAAAAAGACTGTCTACAAAACACACACACACACACCCAGAAACACATATTCATTTTTGGGTTACCTAGACAATTCTTCTGAAACAGGCTGGCTCTTGCTGGTTCCCCTTGAGTCTACTTACATGTCTACACTCATGTCAAGTCAACTGGCAGCTTGGCTGGTCTAGCATAGCCTCATTCACATGTCTGGTGGCTTGCTCAGTGTCAGCTGGAGCAATAAGTATGAAGTGGCCATGTATCTGTATTAACTGTAACCAATCTCTTTTCTTATTTGTGTGACACCATCAGATCCTTGCTACTAATGATATCAAGATACATTATTTTGATGGAATTCCCATGTTAAAGCAATACCAGAGCTTCTCTGATGGCTCTGTGATCAAGAATCCACCTGCCAATGAAGAAGACGCAGGTTTGATCCCTGAACCAGGAGGGTCCCACATGCCTCAGAGCAACTAAGTCCGTTGGCACAACTATTGAGCTTGTGCTCTAGAGCCCGGGGGCCGCAACTTCTGAAGCCCAAGCACCCTAGAAACCTAGAGTACATTATAGAAAAAGTTAACTAAAAAGAAATAAAAGGCAAATTTCTATAAAATTTTTATTGATGAAATTTAAAGTGCAATAATTGAGTACAATCATTTATAATTCAGGTATACTAATAAGAAGAATGGAATTCTTTGTTAGAAGATAATAGTTCATTTAATAGGGATTCAAAGTTAGTATTCCCTGTTAATCAAAGTCAGTTCCAAATATTCATCTGTTAATGTTGATCTATAATGAGATTTTATCCATTTCATCTTTGAAAGTATCTTTTACACAGATCGATATGGCAAAATACTGATATCAGCCTATGAGCATATAATTTTAATTGAGCATATTTATCACTTGGACATAATTTACAGAATTCTATTAGGTTCTTCTCTTGATATTTGCCAATTACCATGCCATTATATTGCAGATTAATCACTTCCAATTAAAGGTTAGGTGGAAGATACTCAGTTGGAAAATTAAATGGATTTTGAAATATGGAAATTTCCTTTCCACATGGATTGAGATCCAAAAAAGCTGTTGAAACTGTAGTTTGAGCTTAGAAAATATATCTCCTGCAAATTTTTGTGGGAATGAAGATCTTGCTTCTTTTTAAAACTTTGACAGCACAGGAAGTGTATCAAACAGCTTGACATTACTTGTGATTCAAAGAACATCAGTTGTTCTTAAAATGACTTTCTCTCAGCATTACATTTACATATAGGCACTGTTTACTTTGTAATTTTATATTGAGAAATATGACCAAGTCTGCAGCAAAAGAGAATTTTCAAAACCAATGTTCAATAAAACTGATTGAGGGAAGTTCTCATTTCAAAAAAATTCAGTCTCAGGCCTGAGTTCTGAAATTGTGATAAAACTAAACTACAGCTAAGCCATCGACTGCTGTGTGGTAGAGCAAGGCAAAAATATTCAGTCTCTATTTTTGACAAAAGTCCACAGAACTGATAGTTGTTAAATCCATCAGAGTAAATGAAGTTTAACATGGAGGCTACTGGTTCAAAAGCATAAGAAATTGAAAAACTTTGTGCCAATGACCCACAGATGAATAATACAATGATTAACCACAAGCTTTATAAATTTGTTCAAATAAGTCTTCTCCACACATATTTTTATCACCATCAGCTGGAACTCATCTCAGCAGATTCCACTTCAGGTTGTACTGAGTTAAAGTTTTCTCCATTTCTTTGAAAATATTCTCATCTTCAGTTGTTTCAATGCAGACAATTTATAAAGGCTGACTCTTCAGTTGCTTCAAACTCAGCATTGACTCCTTGAATAAACAATATATTGAACAGTATTAGTAACATCTCTCACCTCATCAAGAGCCAAAAAAAACCTGTGGACATCATTGCCTTTGATTTTTAATTAACTATTGATGTTGCTTCCAGTGTCCTCAACTCTTCAAGTAACTGTTCTCAATGAAAAGCTCCTGGTCTTAAATTTTTTTTCTCCAGAAATATTTCTTTAGCTGCTGCCATTAAACATGACTTAATTAACTCACTATCAGTAAACAGCTTTTCTGGCTCAGCTAACAAAATGAGCCACTCAGAAATTTACTTTCATTGAAATTTTTTCATTTTTATTTTTGTGAAGAAATCTTGCTGTGATGAGATGTTGCGTTTTAAATTTGCGTATTTTTCTGAACACTGTTTTCCTCTGAGTTGGGACTGTTATGATGATTCTGGGAATGTCAATATATATTGTAATCTTTTCACATAGGTATAATGTCACTGCACAATAAACATGTACTTTGTCATCTATTTTGAAAGTGAAACAATCTATATCCATTGTGCCTTTAAAAGTATGACATAAAAGGTGAGTGATATCACCAAAATGGTGCATTAGGAGACCTCAGCCTTAACAGTTAGACAGCTATCCCAGGCAAACGCAGCTCTGGGAGCACTCTGGGGTCCACTTAAGAAACTCCAGCAACAGGGAATCCCCTGGTGGTCCAGTGGTTAGCAGACTTCCCCAGTGGCTCAGCAGTGAAGAATCTGCCTGCAATGTAGGATCCACAGGAGACACGGGTTCCATCTCTGGGTCAGGAAGATCCCCTGGAGGAGGGCATACAATCCACTGCAAAATTCTTGCCTGGAGAATCCCATGGATGGAGAAGCCGAGCGGGCTACAGTCCATGGGGTTGCAAAGAGCTAGACACGACTGAAGTGACTTAACACGCCTGCCTGCACCAGTGGTTCAGACTCTATGCTTTCACTGCTGTGGGCCCAGGTTTAATCCCTGGTGGGGGAACTAAGATCCCACAAGCTGCATGGTTTAGCCAAAAAAAAAAGAGAGAGAAGACAAACTTCAGTAATGCAGTGGAGCAAAAACCTGAGAACAGCTACAGGAAAAGAGGGAAGAGAGCTTAACTCTGCATGATTATCCCAATCCCTAAACCAGCATGGCTCAGTGGCAAGAGGAAGCTTCCCAACTAGAAGGAATTTCCTTCCCAGGAAAAGAAAGGCAAGGTGGGTAACTAGCTCCGCCAGCCTTTTGGGACATTGCACAAACCCACTTCTGACTCACCCAATTCAGACCTGCGAAGATGAGACATATAGAGATGGCTAGAAACAAGGAAGAAAAGCCAGAGCTCCCAGTAGCAGCCATGCACCTAGAGCAATTACAGTTCCAAGTGACCAGCTTTGGATTTTGCCACTGAAGGAACCAATGGCCTAAATAGCCACTAAGGAGCTCTGAAAGTGACGTCAAAAACAATAAAGTGTTTAGGAATAAATTTAACCAAAAAAGTGAAAGATCTGTACTGAAAACTATGACTCTGCTGAAAGAATTTGAAAAAGACCCCCAAAACTGGAAAGATATGCCATACTCATGGATCAGAAGAATTAATATTGTTGAAATGTCCATATTACTCAAAGCCATCTTTATTCAATGAAATCCCTATCAAAATTTCAATTGCCTTTTTCAAGGAAGTAGAAAAAATTTTTAATATTTGTATGGAACCACCAAAGATCCCACATATCCAAAGCAATCTTGAGAAAAGAGAACAAAGCTGGAGACAGTTTCTGATGTCAAACTGTTTGGCAAAGCTTTAGTAATCAAAAGAGAAACATACTGGGGAAAAAAATTGACTCATAGACCAAAGCAACAGAATGCAGTGCCCAGACAAAAACGTTTGAATATATAGTCAACTAATATCTAACAAGGGAACCAAGAAAATTTAATGGGGAAATGATATTCTCTTTAATAACTCAGTTCAATTCAATTCAGCTGCTCAGTGATGTCCGACTCTTTGCAACCCCCAGGCATGCCAGGCCTCTCTGTCCATTACCAACTCCCGGAGTTTACTCAAACTCATGTCTATTGAGTCAGTGATGCCATCCAACCATCTCATCCTCTGTCATCCCCTTCTCCTCCCGCCCCCAATCTTTCCCAGCATCAGGGTCTTTTCAAATGAGTCAGTTCTTCGCCTCAGGTGGCCAAAGTATTGGAGTTTCAGCTTCAACATCAGTCCTTCCAATGAACACCCAGGACTGATCTCCTTTAGGATGGACTGGTTAGATCTCTTTGTAGTCCAAGGGACTCTCAAGAGTCCTCTCCAACACCACAGTTCAAAAGCATCAATTCTTTGGCATTCAGCTTTCTTTATGGTCCAACTCTCACATCCATACATGACTACTGAAAAAACCATAGCCTTAACTAGACGGACCCTTTGTTGGCAAAATAATGTCTCTGCTTTTTAATATGCTGTCTAGGTTGGTCATAACTTTCCTTCCAAGGAGTCTTTTAATTTCATGGCTGCAGTCACCATCTACAGAGATTTTGGAGCCCCCCAAAATAAAGTCTGCCACTGTTTCCCCATCTGTTTGCCATGAAGTTATGGGGCCAGATGCTATGATCTTAGTTTTCTGAATGTTGAGCTTTAAGCCAACTTTTTCACTCTCCTCTTTCACTTTCATCAAGCTTCAATAAATAATGCTAAGGAAACTGGATAACTACATGCATAAGAATAAAATTGGACCCCATCTTATATCACTTGAAAGAATTTACTCAAAATGGATTAAAAAGTTAAAGATAAGAAATGAAATTGTAAAACTTCAAGAAGAAACCATACAAGAAAATCTCCTCAACAGTGGTCTTGGCAATGACTTTAGATATGATACCAGAAACACAACAACAAAAGCAAAAACTAACAAGAGGGATTACATCAAACTGAAAATCTTCTGCAGAGCAGAAGAAACACTCAACAAAATGAAAAGGCAACATATGGAGTGGGAAAATATGTTTGAAAATCTGATAAGATTCAGATTATGTAAAGAACTCACATAACTCAATAGCAAAGCAAATGGCTATTATCAAAAAGGCAGAAGTGTTAAGTATTAGTGAGGGTGTGGAAAAAAGGAAAATACTTGTGCAACTGTTGGTAGGAATGCAAATTGGTACAGCCACTATGGAAAATAGAATGGAGGACACTCAAAAAATTAAAAATAGAGCCACTGAATGATCCAGCAATCCCACTTCTGAGTATATATATACCCAGAAATTGAAAACAGAATCTTGAAGAGATACTTGCATGCCCAAGTTCATTGCAACACTATTTACAATAGCCAAGATATGGAAACAATCTAAATTTCTGTCAAAGAATGAATGGATAAAGAAGTTGTCTTATGTGTAAACACAATGGAATATTATTTAACCATGAGAAAGAAGGAAATCCTGAGAACATGTATGAATTTTGAGGGAATTATGCTCAGTGAAATAAGTCAGACAGAGAAAGACCAATACTGTATGATCTCACTAATACATGGGCTCTAAACAGAGTAACTACCAAGTTAGATGGTTACTGGGAACTGGGTGGGGCGGAGGAGGAGGGAAGGGGAGATACTGATTAGAGGGTATAAATTTCCAGTTATAAAATGAATTAGTTCTAGGAAACTAATATACAAGATGGTTATTCTAGCTGATAATATTATATAACTGAAAGTTGCTCAGAGAGAGCAAAAAAAGAAATCGTAATGATTAATATTTAATGTGACAGAGATATTAGCTATCTATGGTATAGTCATTTTACAATATATAAATGTATCACATAAATGCATTACAAACCTTAAACTCACACAGTGTTATATGTCAGTCATATATGTTAATCAATAAAGTTGGGGAGAAAAGCATGACATATAAAGCTTAATTTTTTTTAATTTGGAAGGAGAATTTATTGAAAAGAAGTACATTATATTTATCTTCAGGTTAAATGCAGTATGACTGAATCATACCCTCTCTTTTTAGCCTTTTATTAAACTGGTACCTCGGGCTTCTCTGCTGGCTCAGTGGTCAAGAATCTGCCTGCAATGCAGGAGACCTGGCTTCAATCCCTGGGTTGGGAAGATTCTCTGGAGAAGGGGATGGCAACCCACTCTGGTATTCTTGCATAGAGAATCCTACGGCAGAGGAGCCTGGCGGGCTACAGTCTATGGGGTTCCAAAGAGAGTTGGACACAACTGAACAACTAACACACACATAGACACAAACGGATACCTCTTGGGTGGGGGTAGCTTTTTGTTCTTTATTTTGGCTGTGCTGTGTCTGTGTTGCTATGTAGGGGCTTCTCTTGTTGCAGAGCATAGACTTAGTTGCCCCAAAGTATGTCAGGGACCTTAGTTCCCTGACCAGGGATCAAACCCGTGTCCCCTGCATTGGAAGGAGGATTCTTCACCATCAGACCACCAGGTAGGTCCCTTACTTTTCTTATTTTGACATGATGGATCTGTACTGCTATTTTTTAACATAAAAATTATCCTTAGCTTGCAGGCTCTACAAAAACAGGTGATGGTGTAGATTTGACCCCCACACTGTATGTTGATACTTAGTGTATCCCAAGCCTATTATGGCTATTCTGTTCCCCTTTGCCAGAAACGTTTCCAGACTCCATTATAGCAAGTGTGGTTGTGTGATTCAGTTCTATCCTATGAGACATACAGAACTATAAGATTTCTAGAGGATTGTCTTTAACCATAAGAGGGCATTACAAGGAAGAAGTCATTTGTCCTCATTCCTGGCTTTTGAATTTATTTTTGTGGAGAAGGTATGCAAAAGTAGCAATTGGCTCTCTTTCTGCTATTTAGCTATGGTCATTCCCATCCCACCCCACCCCAGATTCTGACACAACCCCTCACTTAGGTACTTATTTAACTCCAGAGAACTCCCCAGCCTCCTTGGGCCATGTGAGGATAGGAAGATAAGTCTGAAGCCTGGAAATGGCCTTACCCTCTCCCAACGATACTGATCTCTTGAATTTCAGCTTCCAGAACTGTGAAAAATTAGATTTCTGTTATTTAACTTGCAGGAGATTTGGATTGACATATATACATTGTTGATACTATGGGTAAGATAAGTAACTGATGAGAACCTACTGTATACACAAGGACCTCTATTCAGTGCTCTGTGGTGACCTAAAAGGAAATCCAAAATAGAGGAGATATATGTCAAGCTGATTAACTTTGTGGGACAGTAGAAATTAACACACATTGTAAAGGAACTATACTCCAATAAAAATTAATAAAAAAAAATAAATAAAAGTCACCTAGTCTGGGATATCTTGTTATAACAGCCCAAACAGACTGAAACTGAAAGGGGAAAAAAATGCAGTGCTTGTTGATTTCTTTGGTGTAAATACTCTGTTTTTTTATTTCAAACAATGAAAGTAATAATGTCAGAGAACATGTAGTTCGGAAGAGCTGTGCACACAGGAACCCATACAGGCTGGGTGTTGGACTCGTCGTGGCCACTGTGGTTCAGATGCCTCTTGTGTGGAATCAGTTTTGAGGGGAAGGATGACAATTGAGGCCCATCACACCTTGAAGAGTCACTGTATGGGGGAGCAATGCAGGCAGGTCTTTGCCTCTTTTTACCCTTGTAGGAAATACAGCTGTTCTCTCCAGCATCTGTTTGATGCCACATTTGCTCTCTTTTCTCTGCTCTTCTGTTTTCTGTTAATCTCTCCTATTGTTAATTTTTATTACCTGCTAATGCACTGACCTCCTTCTGTGAGAGCATGGTGCCCCCTCAGCAAGAATGGCCAGTAGCTGGTGCAGCAGTCACCATACCCTGAAGTTCAGAGGTTTGCTCTCCTCTGTGCACGCTGAGGTGCTCAGAAAAGGTTGCATCCACCTGAGAGAAAAGATGTCCCGAGCTGCCTCCAGATTTGGAGACCGTCCGAGAGCCTGTGAATTTCAGAAGACTGGTACTAGATGAGAGGGTCTTGCATACAAAGAAGTGTAGATTTGCTTTCACCAATATCAAAATATACATTCCATTCTAAGGGCTTTTTCTTCTTTAAGGCTTTTACTCCTTGAAATTTGTCACTAAGAGTGCAGATGTGTAGCTTTTCTGTATCTATGTGATTTTATTCACATGAAAATTTCATGATGACTATTGAGTTCTAATTAGCATGGTACATTTGTAAGATTGTAGGTATCCATGATACAATACATCATATATTATATCCATGATATAGTGATTTCATTGCCCTATGACAGAAGATCAGGAAGGTAATAGAAAAATGTCTGAGAATATATCTAAGGAGAGCAGTCCTCTACAAGATCAGAGTCTCTTGTACAGTTAATATTTACTAGTTAGAATTTCTAAAGTTTTTAATAATCATTATATTTCTCTGGTGTCACGTTTGATAACTGTTAAGAGATATGACCCAGTTAATGCCAAAAGATAATACCAAAAGAAATTAAAAAACAAGACAATCATTCAAAGTGCTTCGGACAGGCAGAGTGGTTAAGTGTTTGAATTTTGGAATCAGAGGAATTGGGTGCCAATCCCAGAGGTTAACCAACTGTGTGACCTTGGCCAAATTACTTTAACTCTTCAAGCATCATTTTACTTATCTATAAAATGAGGATAATAATAATATTTACCTTCTGAGGTTGCTTAAGTATTAAATTAGCTTGTTCATATAAAACCCTTAGCCAGTTTCCAAATTTCTCTTATCCAACCATTCCTTCAATGAGTATGAAGACGTACCATGTAGCAGGCCTTGAGATCATAATAAGATCTCAGTGAATATTAGTTCTCACTTTGTGTTTGATAAATACCCTGACCAAAAAGATGCATAAGAAACGCATGCTACTGTCACAGGCCTTTCAAGATTTTTAAATAACTTATAGTTTAATTTTTTTCATGCTTCTCCAATTCTACACAATTCCTCAAAGATCAAGCATTTTGTTTGTCAGTATTCCAGAAGAGCTGACTTCCTGGGTGTCTGACTTATGTAATCACACAGGGCTCATACTCAGAAAGTTTCCAGGTATTGGTTTAGTGTTCTGCTATGGCTAAAGTGGAGAAAACCACTAGATCATTCAGGTATGACCTAAATCAAATCCCTTATGATTATACAGTGGAAGTGAGAAATAGATTTAAGGGACCAGATCTGATAGACAGAGTGCCTGATGAACTATGGACAGAGGTTCATGACAGGAGGCAGGGATCAAGGCCATCCCGAAGGAAAAGAAATGCAAAAAAGCAAAATGGCTGTCTGAGGAGGTCTTATAAATAGCTGTGAAAAGAAGGGAAGCGAAAAGCAAAGGAGAAAAGGAAAGATATACTCATTTGAATGCAAAGTTCCAGAGAATAGCAAGGAGAGATAAGAAAGCCTTCCTCAGTGATCAATGCAAAGAAATAGAGGAAAACAATAAAATGGGAAAGACTAGAGATCTCTTCAAGAAAATTAGAGATACCAAGGAAATATTTAATGCAAAGATGGGCTCAATAAAGGACAGAAATTGTAGGGACCTAACCAAAGCAGAAGATATTAAGAAGAGGTGGCAGGAATACAAAGAAGAACTGAATAAAAAAGATCTTCACATAATAATCAATGGCGTGATCACTCACCTAGAGCCAGACATCCCGGAATGTGAAGTCAAGTGGGCCTTAGGAATCATCACTAAGGCCCATCATGAACAAAGCTAGTGGAGGTGATGGAATTCTAGTTGAGCTATTTCAAATCCTAAAAGATGATGCTGTGAAAGTGCTGCACTCAATATGCCAGCAAATTTGGAAAAATCAGCAATGGCCACAGGACTGGAAAAGGTCGGTTTTCATTACAATCCCAAAGAAAGACAATGCCAAAGAATGCTCAAACTATGGCACAATTGCACTCATCTCACATGCTAGTAAAGTAATGCTTAAAATTCTCCAAGCTAGGCTTCAGCAATACGTTAACCGTAAACTTCCAGATGTTCAAGCTGGTTTTAGAAAAGGCAGAGGAACCAGAGATCAAATTGCCAACATCCGCTGCATCATCGAAAAAGCAAGAGAGTTCCAGAAACACATCTATTTCTGCTTTATTGACTATGCCAAAGCCTTTGACTGTGTGGATCACAATACACTGGAAAATTCTGAAAGAGATGGGATTACCAGACCATCTGACCTGTCTCTTGAGAAACCTGTATGCAGGTCAGGAAGCAACAGTTAGAACTGGACATGGAACAACAGACTGGTTCCAAATAGAAAAAGGAGTACATCAAGACTGTATATTGTCACCCTGCTTATTTCACTTATATGCAGAGTACATCATGAGAAACACTGGGCTGGAAGAAGCACAGCTGGAATCAAGATTGCTGGGAGAAATATTAATAACCTCAGGTATTCAGATGACACCACCCTTATGGCAGAAAGTGAAGAACTAAAGAGCCTCTTGATGAAAGTGAAAGAGGAGAGTGAAAATGTTAGCTTAAAGCTCAACATTCAGAAAACTAAGATCATGGCATCTGGTCCCATCACCTCATCGCAAATAGATGGGGAAACAGTGGAAACAATGGCAGACTTTATTTTTCTGGGCTCCAAACTCACTGCAGATGGTGATTGCAGCCATGAAACTAAAAGACACTTACTCCTTGGAAGGAAAGTTATAACCAGCATATTTAAAAGCAGAGACATTACTTTGTCAGCAAAGGTCTAGTCAAGGCTATGATTTTTTCAGTGGTCATGTATGGATGTGAGAGTTGGACAATAAAGAAAGCTGAGCGCCAAAGAATTGATGCTTTTGAACTGTGGTGTTGGAGAGGACTCTTGAGAGTCCCTTGAATTGCAAGGAGATCCAACCAGTCCATCTTAAAGGAGATCAGTCCTGGGTGTTCATTGGAAGGACTGATGTTGAAGCTGAAACTTCAATATTTTGGCCACCTGATGTGAAGAGCTGACTCATTTGAAAAGACCCTGATGCTGGGAAAGATTGGGGGCGGGAGGAGAAGGGGATCACAGAGGATGAGATGGTCGGATGGCATCATCGACTCAATGGACATGGGTTTGGGTAAAATCCAGGAGTTGGTGATGGACAGGGAGGCCTGGCGTGCTGCAGTTCATGGGGTCACAAAGAGTCGGACACCACTGAGCGAATGAACTGAACTGATTGCTTTCTAGAAGTTATGCATAACTTTTCAACGAAGGCCCTACATTTTCTTTTTTCCCTTTCTTTCACTAGCTGTTGCAAGTAATGTAGCCTGTCCTGCCCAGAATGTAATGTTTCTGGGTCCTAGAATCCAGATTTCATTTAGAACAACCAGGTATTCTCCAGCTACTTCTCAAGCTTCTGTTCCCTCACTATTTTGGTCTGTGCTGCTTTGATTATAAAGAACAGAATCCCCTCAACAAAAGGAAAGATAGATGTAAGGAATTAGTCATCAAATTTGAATCCCATGGACAAAGGAGCCTGGCGTGGCTGAGCAGCTAATGCTTTACTTTCTGGTGCCAGCCCCACCCTTGCATAGTCCTGAAACTGAGTGTCCCCATGGATTTCATACCCAAGATCTCATTTGCCTCACCCTCATCTGTCTCTGCTGTGGCCCGTGGGGGAACACATGGCCCAAGAAGAAAACACCAAGAAATAAAATATCCAAGAGCAGGGAAATGAAAAGTCTCTCTCTTCCTTCCTCCAGTCCCCACCAGGACTTGCCATGGGCTGAATGCAAATGGAAGTCAGAGGGCAAGGAATTTCTTTTAATGAAGACCTCAGAGATCAGCCCAGCTGAGTGGCTCTGAAAAGGTAAAATACCCAGCACAGGTTGGTAACAGGACAGACAGACAGACAATAATAAAGCTTTTCTAGTGTTATTACCACTGTGTATGCTATGTGTTTTAGTTCAGTCTAGAAACACTAAATTATTTTTGTGCTTTGCTACTTCCTTTCTATTAAGTTGAAAAAAGAATGAGTTTTTAAGGTTTGTCCAGATGAGTCAGGATTCGACCTCCTGAGAAGGCTAACACTTGGTATAGGGCAACTCATATGTGGAAGGTGACCTCCTCCGAGACAGTCATTTAACTAGCTCCTGACAGCTACAATTATGACTAATGGATCTATTCAGTGACCATCATGCCCTGCACCCACACCAGTTAAGATTTTTATGACCTTTACAGCCCAGAATGTAATACTGATTCCTCTTTCTCCTCCCTCTCTCTCTATATATATATTTAATATAGATGCTGCTCTATATCAGAACATAAAAAATAAAAATGAGAACAATAGGTACTTGTTAGTAATTGCTTCTTATCACTGGGAGTATTTTCTTGTACAGCATAATAATGCTGGAAGATAATGCCACTTTGCTTATATCAATACACATTTATCGAATGTTTCCTCTTGATTTACATTTCCATCTGAATAGGTTAACAGGATGTCCTTCAACTTGCTTTTCTTTTTGTATCTAGTTGTCAAAATGAAGTCATTAAAAATCAGATAATCCTTGGGTCATTTTTCCCCTTTATGATGAAATAAGTATTCAGTAATGAGCTCTCAAAGAAAGGAAAACAAAGAGCACCTTGTTATTACAATTTAATACCTCATTATAAAAATACTAAAAAGAGATGCAAATAAAAATGAATTTCTTCACTGTTATATTAAACCAGAAAATCCATTTATATACAGGAAACTATGCAATTGAATCACATTTCACTTTATTAGAAATATTTGGCTTTCCAGGGAAGAGTAGCAGGTGAAAAAAGTGCATGCCTTCTTCCCTGTCTAAATGCAGTTAAACTTTTTCTAGTGGCATCTATAAACAACTGAAAAAAATAATGAATAATTTGGCTCCATTGCTGTTATCTACATCAGAATGTTCTTTGTAAATACAATGGAGAAAGAAACCTTTCTTTATTAGGAAAATGAATAGTCTGGATTTTATCTTGGTTTGATGTTTTGTTTTTGTTTTGGAAGGGGTTTCTAATTTCTTTATTCTTTTTAAGTCCAAGGTTTTCCACACATAATCTTGCCATAGCCCAACCCTGAAGCATCCCTTATCAAAAGAGTGACCATGTACAAAAGATCTTTAGCTATCAGTTGTAAAGCACCTAAAAAATAATCGGAATTTCTGTAGTGGTTTCCTTGGTGATTCTTTTTTATCTCCTCAGGGATGGTCCTAGACCCCAGGCTAACATTACAGAATTAGAATGAAAGATTCCATTGTCAGAGGTGTAGCCAAAAGGATGGGATTGATTTTGGATAAGGTTAAAACACAGAAGATGGACACTTATTGAATATTGTTTTCCTTTACACTTTAAGTTCACAATTATAAATTATATAGCACATATTTCATCTCTTCCTTCTGGATTAATAAATCTGTAGACTTTCCTTTAAGAGCTTTCAACCAGAGTTATACCAGACAATTTCAATCTCGAATGAGTGAATGATTTTTAACTTTTCCTAATGTATAGCCTAAGATGACTTATCAGAATATTTTGAATGGTAGGGAATATTAAATTTTTAATTAATTTAAGATGACAATATGAGACATAACACAATATATGCATTTCACACAAGCATGTTTTCAATCATTATATAGGGTAAACAAAGAAACAACAGCTAGTTAGTGGTAGATTAAGTTGATTCACATGTAATCACTAGTAGCTTCAGAAAACAATGCTGGAAGCAACTACCAAATTTTCCTAAGTATAAAGTGACTTCAAATTTAAATCAGTCCCTTATTTTCCTAATAAGAAGGTGCAAAAATAGTACGGTATTGGGTTTGTTTTGCTCTACAAGAATATATAATATTTTGAAACTTTGAAGACATAGTAAAAAAATCATTTAACAATTTACACATGCACATATACTTATTTGGGCTTCCCTGGTGACTTAGCAGTAAAGAATCCACCTGCAATGCAGGAGCCGCAGGAGACACAGATTCGATCCTTAGGTCAGGGAAGATTCCCCCAGAGGAGGACATGACAATCCACTCCAGTATTCTTGCCTGGAGAATCCCATGGGCAGAGGAGCCTGGCGGGCTACACCCCATAGGGTTGCAAAGAATGGGACACGACTGAAGTGACTTAGCACCCACGCACCCACCCAAGAAACATGAGTTCAATCTCTGGGTTGGGAAGTTCCCTTGGAGTAGGAAATGGCAAGCTACTCCAGTATTCTTGCCTGGAAAATTCCATGAACAGAGGAGTCCATGGGACTGCAAAGAGTCTGACATGACTGAGCATGCACATATACAAATTTACAATACCACATTACCTAGCATTATTTTCAGATGTTTTCCTACTTATATATATTCATTAAACAATTTTATTCAAACTTTCCATGGGCATATCCATCATTAGTATTTTTGTTACCAAGAGAGCCACATTTTAAATCATCATAATTCTGTATCACACCATTTTCACTTCCATCTAAGTTGCTTAAGACTAGGCATTTATTGAGTCTGTATGTGAGCTGTAACTGGAAATTTTATTCTAAGTCATAAGTACCTATTTAAGGAAGATTAAGGCAGTTATTTTCATTCATATTATATATAACATTCATGATATTCACCAAGTAACCATTTAATAGAATGCTTAATAGTATGGGTAAATAAACAACCAGAGAGTGTTAGAGTATTTTTAACTATAACAACAATAACAAAAAAAATAAGTCTTGTGATCTCTCCTCCTCACCACTGACTCCAGATTTCTAGTGCCCACTACTTTCTTATTGGGTTAGGGTTTTTTCCTTGTTGTTTTTTCTCTTAGTATTCACCTTCCTATTTTCAAGTTGGTTATTCCAGTATTTCTTGATTTTTTCAAAAAAATTTTAGATGATATCTATTGATTTCCTACTTTGAAAGATGAGGGTTTAATCTCTCTTCTATTAATATATGTCTCCCTCTGCAAACTCTCTCTCTCTCCATCTTTTTAATGTAGTATCACAATTTGGAGTTAAACCAATACTCAATGTCTACATTATGATGCTTATATTAAGAGTGACAACTGGCAACATTTCCTTGTGTGCTATAATAATATTTCCATTATTGTATGATATTTTTGTTTTTCTTTCCTCTCACACCAGGAATAATGACTATGGTAAACCTGGTTAAATTTTTTGGTCTGCTCTTTAAAAAAAAAACAGAATCTATATATATATAGAGAGAGACATATCTATTCATTTATTTGTCTTTGGCTGTGCTGAGTCTTCATTGCTGAGAGGCTTTTTGCTAGTTTTGGAGAGCGTGTTGCCAACTCTCCAGTTGTGGTGTATGGTTTCTCATTGTGGTGACTTCTTTTGTCCTGGAGCATGGGCTCTAGTGTTTGGGCTTCGTAGTGACCATAGGTGGGCTTAGTTGTTGCAGCTCCCTAGCTCTAGAGCACGAGTTCAGTAGTTGTGGTGTACCGACTTAGTGTTCCATGACATGTAGGAGCTTCCCCCATCAGGGATCCAACGAACCAGTGTCTCCTGCATTAGCAGGAGGATTCTTTACCATTGAGTCACCAGGGAAGCCCTGCTCTACTTTTTTCTTTTTAAGTTTATTCCATTACTTAAACATCCAAAACTGTCATTTACTGAGGTCACTTCAAACCAATGGATCTTCAAAAACATAACTTTATAATTCAAATAACATGATTGAGAAATTATGTAATATGAGAAACTCTAGAGATGGTTGAATGGCATCACTGACTCAAGGGACATGAGTTTGAGTAAACTCTGGGAGTTGGTGATGGACAGGGAGGCCTGGCGTGCTAAAGTCCATGGGGTCACAAAGAGTCAGACATGACTGAGCGACTGAACTATACTGAACTGAATACAGGGAGATCCTTTATGATCCATGTGAGATTTGGGTGAAATTTTTTCATCTTATTGGGAAATATCTTCTATTTTGAAATAATATATTTCATTATATTCTAGATAATGAGAGCTTAAAACCTGGGGAAAGCAAATAAAGAAATAAATCCTTTTCCTTCAAGAAAAACTTTGTATTCTTTTCTCCTACTTTGATTTGTGTTTTCACACTTTTTGCCAACATACTCGCTCATTTCTTCCTTTTACTTTCATGTTCATGGAGTCAATTAGTTGTGTGAACATAGCATAAACATAAACACACTTAATCTGCTCCTGACATAACACAGGTCACATATAGAAGGAAGTGACTGTACTGTACCATTACTCATAATTCTCTAATTAGATAAAGCGATAACTTAGAGTTGATTCTATATTGAAAAAGATACAGAATTGGGCTTTATTGACTGGAGCCAATGTAAATCAATTCAATATTAATCACAACCTCCCATATAAAAATGTAAGTTAGGAGGTGCTTTAAGTTTTCGCTCTCACACTCTATCATCATGATCATTCTCGTCTGTAAGATTAGGAAGTGGTCCTCTCTGGTGGTCCAGTGGCTGAGATGCTGTACTTCTATTGCAGGTGATAAGGGTTTGATCTCAGGTTTGGAAAGTTCCACATGCCTTGAGGTGCTGCCAAAGAAAAAAGGGGGAAAAAAAAAAGGAGGGACTTCCCTGGTGATCCAATAGTTAAGACTTTGCCTTCCAGTGCAAGGAGTGCAGGCTTGATTCCTGGTTGGGGAGCCAAGATCCCACATGCCTTGTGGCCAAAAAACTAAAACATAAGCAGAAGCAATACTATAACAGATTCAATAAAGACTTTAAAAATCGTCCACATCAAAAAAGAAATCTTTAGAAAAAAGAAGAAAAAATCAAATTTGCAAACTTAAAAAAAATGATTAGGAGGAGAACTATGCAATTATCCCTCTTGGGAATCATTCTTAATCTTAATAAAACTTCAAGCGTAGTTTTTCTTTTTTCTCTAAGCCAGTAACTCTAGGTCTATAAAACCTTAACTATCAAAAATACTTAACTAATCTAGCAGAACAGCTTGTACTGAGGTACTTTTGGGGCTTTATGACTTTCCTTTCCTAACTCAGTCAACTGACATTGTCACCAGTTTATTCATAAAGCAGAATGCCAATTTTATAATGTCACTGCTTTAAAAACTGTAGTTTTTTATTATGCATCATATTGTATAAAATCTTCTTACATTGTTATTGTTAAAAATAGCTTTATTGAGGTAGCTTTGACATACAACAAACTGTATGTTTAAAGTGTACAATTTAATAAGCTTTGGCACAGGTATGTTCTCTTGAACCCATCACCAGAATTAAGGTGTTACCCTAGAATTCAAAGTTGAGATGATCTCTTCTTTATGGGATTTGTCTCTTACTGATTGCTTATTGCTTTTATGATTCTTGAATGTATTATAAACTCTTCAGAAAGACAGAGGAAGTCCTACTCATCTTTGGAACACTCACATGCTTAATAAAAACATGGGCTCAAAAAGAATAGCTATTTTTATTAATTGAGGCCTAATCTTGTAAGTCTTGAAAGAGAACTAGCTCTAATTGAAATACATTACCCATAACCTCCTTTAATAAAGAAGATATCTCTATGGCCATGCGCGTGTGCATTTGTGCTAAGTAGCTTCAGTTGTGTCTGACTCATTGCGACCCTAAGGACTCTAGCTCGCTAGGATCCTCTGCCCATGGGACTCTCCAGACAAGAATACTGGAGTGGGTTGCCATCCTTCCTCCAGAGGATCTTTCCAATCCAGCATCTCTTATGTCTCCTGCATAGGCAGGCCGGTTCTTTACCACTAGCGCCACCTTGGGAAGCTCTTCTATGGTCAGGCTAGATGTCAAATCACTGTCTATATCACACAGCAAATAGATGAATTTAATGTTACAAATTCTTCTTATATAAAGACTAAAAGACTTTCAGGAAAAAAACATACCTATGCAGTACTTCAATTACATTTTCTGCAGAATCTTGAAGAGAAAACAAGGCTTATTATCTTATTTCATTAATAACAATAAAAACAGCAATAAAGAAATTTTTACTTCATTGTTTCAAAAGTACTTTCAAATTTACTGTCTCACCTGTTCTCAGTAAGACAAAATAACAATACAAAATAGGTTACTGGGAAATGTTTTAAAAGATTATCTAGTAATGACATTAATGAAAATTTGAAAGGTATATAATCCTTACATGTTTATTTTCTAGTATGAGAGTGAGGGGGAACTACCATATGAAGTATATTTTGCAAGGATATTTGATATAATTTTTATCATAAAAAGTGTTTTAGGAAAATGGAAAATATAGAAGCTTCAAAGAAAATTTTTTTCAGTAAATCTTGATACCTGAAGTAGCCTCAGGTTTGAGGTTACATATTGGTCTTCTCAAACTACAATTTTAAAAGCTTTCTGGTAACATTATTCAAGTGCCAACTAAATGATGAGTCCTTTGGAAATAGAATCTTTCCTAGAATAGTTTCTGATACATAGCATTTAATATATGTTTACTAAATGATAAAAGGCAGATGATGGATAGATGGTCCCTGGTGCCAAAAAGGTTGGGGACCACTGGTTTAAACAACAGAAATTATTTTCTCACAGTTCTCAAGGCTAGAGTTCTAGGATCAAGGTGCTGTCAGGTCTGGTTTCTCCTGAGGCCTCTCTTAGTTTGAACATGAAACCCTATGCATGTACCTCCCTGATGTCTTTTTGTGGATGTGTCTAAATTTCCTCTTTCTGTAAATTAATCACCTCTTTAAAGGCCCTAACTTCAAATACAGTCACACTCTGAAGTACTGGGGGTAAGATCTGCAACTTATTAATTTTGAGGGACAAAATTTAGCCCCCATAAAAATCACATACAGTTAAGGGTAGAGTTAGTCCTTATAACATGTAAATACACTTATAATCTGGCCCTTTCAACTTTCCAGTTTCATCCCTTGCTATTTCTCTGCCACTTTATAGTCCAGGAATTCCAGACTGGACAGTTTCCCCAAACACCCCATTTGTCTGGTTCCTCTGTGTCGCCTACTCCTTTTGACTAGACTGCCATCCTACTCCCATCCTTGTCCCTGGTAAACTTTCTCCTTCAGACCTTATGCTGAGAATTTCCTGACATTCCCAAATCCATATATTAGCAAGTGATTTATTATGTTATTGTGTTGGTCTGATGGAATTTCATTACATTTTCTAGGGTAAAGATAGAACTCAGAGCATATCCTTTTTGCTCTGTGTTAGTGAGCCTATAGACAAAAGAAGCAGTCACAAAATATAAACTCTTGCCCAGGACCTGGGGAAAGAGAAGACATTCAGCACAGGAAAAGTAAAGGACTGCCCTTCTCAGCACTCCAGGCAGAGTGAGGGCGAAGCCCCAAGTGGACCTGGTCCCTGCACACCTGGCCTCCTGGCAGAAACTGGGTTTTACTTTGTCCATTCAAGAGAAGTCCATTTCTCCAGTACAGGAGAATTTATTTTTCTAACTTTAAATACATCAGGGATGATCACAGTCATCTTGCAAGGCATCTCTTCCCTTCCCTCATCTCGTAGACAGTGTCACTGAGTGATGACTTCCTCCTCCCCATACGATGCTGTCTAAAGCCGTAGTCCCTTCCCCGAGGAGGCAGTCAGATGGCAAGTGCTCCGGGGATGAGTGCCAGGAACTGCAGACCCAGGAGGAGACCTTCATGGAACACCCCCACCAGTGACTCGATTCCCATGCTTCTCTACCTCCAGACCCCAGCTATGCTGCTTCCTTTTTTAGAGGCATATAATACAAAAGATTTTTTAGTATCTTCCTGGAGATAATTCATACATGCAAAGCTAATTTACACTTAATTTTTCCTCTCATTTTTACACATAAGAGAGCATACTATACACACTATAGCTTGCTTTTTCTGATGGCGGAGTTCGTTCATATCACATAGAGGGTGTCTTCAAAGGAATGTATCATCATGTAGCCCTGTTATATTCCAATATAGGGATGTATCATCATGTAACCCTCTCCTGAAGAGCTATTTTGGCATTACAAATACTGCTGTAATGAGTAATCTATTCCATACATTGTTACATACATGAGTGAAGAAAGTCTGAGATAAATTACAGAAGAAGACCTGTTGGGTTGAATTGTTAATTCTGTGAGACAGTGCCTGATGTATATTCAATTTATATTCAACCAATGATGTATGAGAGCAAAAAATCTAGTCTAACCTTTAGATCTTTGCTAATATGAAAATTTAAAAGTAATATCCCAGTTTGTTTTATTTCTATTTTTTTTTTCGGTTGATAAATTTTATTTAAGTTTTTTTTTGGCCCAGTTTAATTTGTATTTCTGTTTCTTTAAGCAAGATTAAGCATCTTTTTATATGTTCATGGGTCACTTGTATTTTCTTTTATAAGAAGAGTCTATTGGTCTTTTTATTGATTTATAAAAGCTCTCTCTATATTAGAAAACTTATAATATAAGTTTTCTGGTGGTATAAGTAGCAAATACTTTTCCCAGTTTGTCATTTGCCTTTTTCTTTTTTTGTTTACTCTCTTACAGAATCTTATTTTTATTTTTATGTCATTCTTTATTAATCTTATCTTCTATGGCTTCTGAGTGTTGTGACATATGTAGAAATTACTTTCCCACCACATATTTTTTTAAAAAGGGAAGTTTCAATAATTTCTTCTAGCTTCCTTGCAGTTTCATTTTTTACATGTAAATATTTGATCCAACTGGGATTTGTTTTAATGAAAGTTATGAGATACAGATCCAAACTTATTTTTCCTTATTTTTTCTAGATGTCTATCAGTAGGCTGAACATAAATTATCTTTCCCATTGATTAGAAATTCTGCTTTTATAATTACTAAATTCTATTTCTCAATGTCCTCATTTGATCCATTGATTCTTTCCAATATATAAAAGGGTGAGACTATCCCACATTTATACACTTTTCCTACATTTTCTTAGATACTGTTGCTTGTTTCCTTTAAAAATAAATTTTAGAATCAGATTAGCTAAGATAACGTTCCCTTTGTATTTTTACTGAACTGATCTCTGCTAGATTCTGAATCATCCTATTCAAGAACATGGTATGTCTTTGCATCTATCCAGGGTTTTGAGGGGGCTTTAGCTGCAGTTTAAACATTTTTTAAAATAAATTTGGCACATTTCTTGTTATTTTCAACATGTTTCTCTTTTTTGTTGATTTTTACATAAGGTCTTTTTGTCCACTATATTTTTAAAGTAGCTAGTTGATATAGGTAAATAAACTTGCTGTTCATTTCTGCATGCTAATTTCGTATTCAGCCACCTTAGTGAACTGTCTTATCATCTACAGTAGCTTTTCAAATGCCTCAAGGATTTTAAGAATGCAAGAGCAACAGTGAGGAATAATTATAATTTTCCTCCTCTCTTTCCATTTTTTATATTTCTCAATTCTGTCACCTTTGTAGGTGTGATGGCTTCCATCTCCAGGAATGGTGAATAGTAGTGACAGTACATATTTTCATCTAGCTCCTGATTTTAATGGGATGTCTTCAGTTGTTTCCCATTAATATGATTCCAGGTTTTGGGATTAAATAGGTACATTTCATTAAGTTAAGGAATTATCTATCCATTACTGTTTTTTTTTAATTTTCTTTACTTTATTGTGTTGGTTTTGCCATACAATGACATGAAACCGCCATGGGTTTACATATGCTCCCCCTCCAGAACCCCCCTCCCTCCTCTCTCCCTATTTCCTCCCCCTGGGACATCTCAGTGCACCAGCCCCGAGCATCAGCCCTGGGCTGGCGATTGATTTCACATATGATAATTTACATATTTCAATGCCATTCTCCCATAACATCCCACCCTTGCCCTCTTCCACAGAGTCCACAAGTCTGTTCTATACATCTGCGTTTCTTTTGCTGTCTCGCATGCTGGGTTCTCGTTACCATCTTTCTAAATTCCATATATATGCATTAGTATACTGTATTGTTGTTTTTCCTTCTGGCTTACTTCACTCTGGATAATAGGCTCCAGTTCTGTCCACCTGAGTAGAACTGATTCAAATGAATTTTTTTTTTTAATGCTGAGTAATATTCCATTGTGTATATGTACCACAGCTTTCTTATCCATTCGTCAGTTGATGGGCATCTAGGTTGCTTCCATGTCTTGGCTATTGTAAACAATGCGGCGATGAACATTGGGGTACACGTGTCTCTTTCAATTCTGGTTTCCTCGGTGTGTATGCCCAGCAGTGGGATTGCTGGGTCATATGGCAGCTCTATTTGCAGTTTTTTAAGGAATCTCCACACTGTTTTCCATAGTGGCTGTACTAGTTTGCATTCCCACCAACAGTGTAAGAGGGTTCCCTTTTCTCCACATCCTCTCTAGCATGCATTACTATCTTAATGAGAGTTTTTTTTAAGCAAGTATTTATATTACACTTTATAAAATACCACTGTATGGAGATGCTATGATTTTATGTTATCTATTAATATAATCAGTATATTAACAATTTTCCAATATTGAACATCTTGCATTATTGGAATTAACTCTTGATAATAATGTAGTATTCTAATGAGTTTCTAGGGATATATACATAGGGAGAGAGAGAAAGAGAGAGAATGAGAGATTAAATATAGTCAGTATGTCATTTTTTCTCTTTGTCTTCTTATGGTATTGATATATTCCTCTCTTAAAAAAATTTTGTGAGATTTGTTTCCTATGTTCTACAAGGTTTTGTATAACAACAGAGATGTTTTTTCTTCAAGAATTTGGCAGAATTCCCTTGTGAAAACATCTCAGCCTTGTTATTTGCAAGGGTCTGGGAACAGCTGATAATTTTTGCAAGTATTTTTTTCTATTCACAGTAATTTGCATAGATTTTTAAAATCTTTTCTAGGCTTAGATTTAGTAAATTATATTTTCCTATGAAGTTATTCATTTCATCCAGATCATTAAATATATTTCCCTGGTAGATTGTTATATTAATGGCCCCACTGAATCTACCTTCTGGTATCCATGAATTTGGTTAGGAGGTTGATTTGGAGTTGATTTGGAGACACAGTTTTGTTAAGTACTTCACACCAGTGCTTGCCTCTTGGAATACCGCCTCTAGCGTGTGATGAAACTTGGTGAGTCTTCTTAAGGAGCAGAGACATCATAGAATGTGTGTGTGTGTGTGTGTGTGTGTGTGTGCATGCGCGTGCTCAGTCATGTCTGACTCTTTGTGACCCCATGGCTGTAGTCTACTAGACTCTTCTGGGCACAGAATTTTCCAGGCAAAAATACTGCATGGGTGGACATACCCTCCTCCAGGGAACATTCCCAATTCAGGGATTGAACCCATGTTTCTTTCACCTCCTGTATTGGCAGATGTATTCTTTCCCACTGAGCCATCTGGGAATCCCATAGAGGGAGAAGTCGTGTCATCCCAGCTTTCCCAGGTGAGCAGAGCTCCCTGATGATTCTCAAAATGCTGCTGCATGGGGAAGCCCAATCATAACTAGAAAACAAAAATCCGCTAGCAAATCTACAGAATGCAATAAATAGTCATTATTTTAAACCATTTTGGAGTGGTACGTTATGCAGCCATAGATAACTGGAACACCTCCATAGTTTAAAAAACCTGATGTACTCTTGACTGCCCACTGTGTAAGTGTTTCCCTGGCTCAGATAGTAATGGACCTGTCTGCAATGCCAGAGACTGGGTTCAGGAAGATCCCCTGGGTCAGGAAGATCCCCTGGAGAAGGGAAAGGCAACCAACTCTAGTATTCTTGCCTGGAGAATTGCACGGACAGAGGAGCCTGGAGGGCTAGAGTCCATGGGATTGCAAAGAGCTGGGCAGGACTAAGAGACTAACACTTAAATTTAAATAAGTAATGTAGTCATGACTACATTACTTATTTAAATGTAACGACTGTATAATGTAATCATTACTGGCCCAACCCCTGAACACACCACTACCATCACCCCATATTACAGGGATCAAACAAGCAAGGGAACCTGTTGTTTGTTCTCGTTCCCCTCCTGCTGCAGCAGGGCCCCAGTAAAGCCTCGCCTGAATTACTCCTCCAGCCTCTGATTGATTTTTATTGATTAAAGTGGTCAAGAACCCTGGTCAGTAACAAAGATGGGCTGGACTCGGTAGGTAAGTGAGGTGTGTTTAGGACATTTTCAACTTGGGATGGGTGTGTCTGGAGGGAGCCCCATGTAAATCCAGAAAGATCTGCAGTGAACCATTGGATCCTGAGAATAATAGGGTAAACGCTGTTTTTCTTTTGGTTATTTTGATTACCCAAGCTATGACATAAAAAATCCAACTGTTTGGCCAAATTTGAACTGTCAGCAAATAGTAGATGTATAGTTGAAACCTTCATGGAACTGCCATGTTGTCTTTTCCCAGGGGGCACATTTTGGGTATCTATTTGGATAATTTAGATAAAAGGAGAACTTCTGTAGTAGTTTATGGAATACTTTGCAGGACATCAATGAACTACTACAATTGTGAAGGGAAAAATCTTTGATGTTAGAAAAAGATTGACAGGCACCAAGGATCACTCAGTATCTCAAACCACACAGGCCAGGTACTTTAGAGAGTCTAGACAGTGGTAGCAGTCTCTCTGGGCATTTAAAAGTGCATATAACTTATATGCAGAGTACATCATGAGAAACGCTGGACTGGAAGAAGCACAAGCTGGAATCAAGATTGCCAGGAGAAATATCAATAACCTCAGATACGCAGACGATACCACCCTTATGGCAGAAAGTGAAGAGGAACTAAAAAGCCTCTTGATGAAAGTGAAAGAGGAGAGTGAAAAGGTTGGCTTAAGGAACTTGGATAGCATATTGAAAAGCAGAGACATTATTTTGCCAACAAAGATCTGTCTAGTCAAGGCTATGGTTTTTCCAGTAGTCATGTATGAATGTGAGAGTTGGACAGTGAAAAAGGCTGAGCATTGAAGAGTTGATGCTTTTGAACTGTGGTGTTGGAGAAGACTCTTGAGAGTCCCTTGGACTGCAAGGAGATCCAACAAGTCCATCCTAAAGGAGATCAGTCCTGGGTGTTCATTGGAAGGACTGATGTTGAGGCTGAAACTCCAATCCTTTGGCCACCTCATTCGAAGAGTTGACTCACTGGAAAAGACCCTGATGCTGGGAAGCATTGGGGGCAGGAGGAGAAGGGGATGACAGAAGATGAGATGGCTGGATGGCATCACTGACTTGATGGACATGGGTTTGGGTGGACTCTGGAAGCTGGTGATGGACAGGATGAACTGCGTGCTGCAGTTCATGGGGTTGCAAAGAGTCGGACACAACTGAGCGACTGAACTGAACTGAGTTGACACACTTAGAGATAAATACAGGAGGAAGGTTGGAAGACTGTGCATCAAGCAGTGGGTGCTGATTATATCTGCCATAAGTAAGGAGTGGGACAGTTTGGGGAATCTGGAATCTGTACTTGCTGCTTTCACATTCTTTGGGAGAAAAAAGTGGAGAATCTGAGTTAGTTGATCATTTAATTTAGCGCTTTGCTTTCTGTTTATTTTCCTATTTGAACAATTACTAAAAGTATTAAAAACTATTGGCACAAAGATTCAAGACTAAAAATATTTCAGAACACAAGTCTACAGATATTGATTCTAGCACTTTTCTAATTATTATGCCATGTTCTGGCCTCTGTTTTATTCTTATAGGTGAAGTATAAATAGCAGGAAAATGTTTTACTTTGGAAACACAATAAATAGGTCAAGAATGGAATAAACTCTCATGGGACAGTTGATATTTTCTAGAGTATTCACACTTCATGTTCACTGTCTCCTGCAGCCAACAGTTTAATCTACCATTCTTCCCTAGAGTTACAGCATTCAATTCCTTATCTCTGCAGCTGAGTCTGGAAATGTAAAGTGAGATCTGGTCTGGAGGAATAGATTTGGGAATCAACATGTGATAATCAAAAACACAGGATTAGATGAGATAATCCAGAAACATGTGTTCTAGTAAGAGAATATAAATAAACCAATGATGGGTATCTGGATAAAATCAGTTAGAAGGATAGTTGGAAGAAGAAAAGACTAAAACAGAAAATGAAAAGGAATAGCAAGAGTGAAAAGAAAACCATAAGAAAAATGTATCCTTGGGGACTTCCCTGGCATTCCAGTGGTTAAGACCCTGTGCTTCCGTTGTAGGGGGTGTGGGTTCAATCCCTGGTTGGGGAACTGAGATTCCACATCCTGCTTGGTATGGCAAAAGAAAAAGAGAGAGAGAGAAAATAAAAGAAAGGAAAACAAATGTGCTCTTGAAACACAGGGAGGCAAGAATCTTGAGAGATTGTTAACATCAAAATCTCCAGAGAGGTAAGTAAATATTTGACTGGAACGGTGTCATTGGGTGTAGGGTCTATTATGTGCCAAGTAGGATATTCCCCCCTTCATCTGGCCACAAATCTGCTTCCCTATCCCCCAGGGACAGGCACATGACTTGGACTGAGCCAATCACAGTAGCTCATCACAAGTTCAATAGTAAGCATATGACCTACTGGGCCAATCTGAACCTTTGCCTCGGGTCTTACTATCTGGCACTGAATCTGCCTGCAATGCAGGAGACCTGGGTTCCATCCCTGGGTCAGGAAAATCCCCTGGAGAAGGGAATGGCAACCCTTTCCAGTATTCTTACCTGAAGAATTCCAGGGACAGAGGAGCCTGGTGGGCTCCTTTCATCCATGGGGTCACAAAGACTCGGAAACGACTATGCCACTAATACTTTAGACTTTACTATCTGGACCAGTGAGGAAGGCACTCTTTTTTCTCCTGGATAATAAAAATATTAGAATGAGGTAAAAATACAGAGATATGTAGAGATGGGAGATGGGTAACATGAAAGACTGAAAGACTAATCTGTGTTTCATTCAATGGATCCAGTCATCCCTGATGCCAGTCCTTCTGGCATGTCTCCTTCTCTTGAAACTTAATTCTTGTAATTCTATGAGCTTCCTCAATGTCCTTTCAATAATTTCAGGTGCTTCCCTCTGTTTTTTTTAGTAACAGAAGAATTAAAATTAATAGGTAGAAGTCAGATTGTAATTGGTTTAAAAATGAATGATATAAAATAGCTCAGAAAAACCATAATAAGAAATGGACAGAAACGATATAAATAAAACTACAAAATTTTACTGAAGAACATAAAAGAAGACTTGAATAAATGGAAAGTCCTACCATGTTCCTGTGTAACAAAGACTATTATAAAGGTGTCAGTTCTTCTCAAATTAATTTATAGGTTTAATGTAACTCTAATCAAAATCCAAATACAATATCTTTTGGAGCTTGAAATGGTGATTTTAAAGTTGATTAGCTAGAAACAATAGAGACGAGCCAAGAAATTTGAAAAAAGACAACTGATGAAGGGAACAATGAATACCTACTGGGTGCCCTCCCTGATTTAAAGAACTCAATAGGGGTGCCTCTGTAATTGTCCCTCCTGTTCAAAGTCATCTTTCCCTCTGGGTACAGTCAATCGGTCTCTAGATATTCTCTTTCTTGCTTAAAGCAACTTTAGTGAATTTTTGTTACTTGTAACTAAAAAAAAAAAAAGGCTTATTATAAGAACTTTCCCCCAAATATATTAAAATGTGTTAAAACAGTACTTAGAGATTTCTCTGGCAATTCAGTGGTTAAGACTCTGTGCTTCCATTGCAGGGGAGCATGGGTTTGATCCCTGGTTGGGGAACTAAGTGCCATATACCACATGGCACAGGCAAAAACCCCACAAAAAGCAAAATCAAACAACCTGAAAACAGTACATAAAACAGGGTACTTCTAGCATAAATGTCTATAAGCATATTTTTTGAGCAGAAGAAATCAGTTCAGTTCAATTGCTTATTCGTGTCCGACTCTGCAATCCCATGAACTGCAGCACGCCAGGCTTCCCTGTCCATCACCAATTCCCAAAGCTTGCTCAAACTCATGTCCTTCCAGTTGGTAATGCCATCCAACCATCTCATTCTCTGTTGTCCCCTTCTTCTCCTGCCTTCAATCTTTCCCAGCATCAGGGTCTTTTCAAATAGTCAGCTCTTCGCATGAGGTGGCCCAAAGTATTGGAGTTTCAGCTTCAACAACAGTCCTTCCAATGAACGCTCAGGACTGATCACCTTTAAGATGGACTAATTGGATCTCCTTGCAGTCCAAGGAACTCTCAAGAGTCTTCTCCAACACCACAGTTCAAAAGCATCAATTCTTTGGCACTCAGCTTTCTTTATAGTCCAACTCTCACATCCATACATGACTACTGGAAAAACTATAGCCTTAACTAGACGGCCCTTTGTTGTCAAAGTAAAGTCTCTGCTTTTTAATATACTGTCTAGGTTGGTCATAACTTTCCTTCCAAGGAGTCTTTTAATTTCATGGCTGCAGTCACCATCTATAGTGATTTTGGAGCCCCCCCAAAATTAAGTCTATCACTGTTTCCATTATTTCCCCATCTATTTCCCATGGGACCAGATGCAATGATCTTAGTTTTCTGATTGTTGAGTTTTAAGCCAACTTTTTCACTCTCCTCTTTCCTTTTCATCAGGAGGCCCTTTAGTTCTTCTTCACTTTCTGCCATAAATGTGGTGCTATCTGCATATCTGAGGTTATTGATATTTCTCCTGGCAATCTTGAATCCAGCTTGTGCTTCATCCAGCTTGGCATTTCACATAATGTACTCTGCATAAGTTAAATAAGCGGGGTGACAATATACAGCCTTGACTTATGCCTTCCCCGATTTGGAACCAGTCTGTTGTTCCATGCCCAGTTCTAACTGTTGCTTCCTGACCTGCATACAGATTTCTCAGGAGGCAGGTCAGGTGACCTGGTATTCTCATCTCTTTCAGAATTTTCCACAGTTTGTCATGAAGCACACAGTTAAAGGCTTTGGCATAGTCAATAAAGCAGAAGTAGATTTTTTTCTGGAACTCTCTTGCTTTTTCAATATTTTTTGAACAGAATAAATATCCATAAATAAATACTATTACTTAGAAAAATGATGTAAATAATAAAGTTATAACTTTATAATGGGAAAAAGAGAAACTATTCTATAAATTAGCTAGCTAAGGAAGTTAAATTGTCAGTTTACAACATAAATTAAAATAAATTCCAGATATTAAATGTAAAAAGTGTTAAATATAAAGCAAACAAATAGAAATATTAAAACATGTACCTGAAACATAATCCTTGTGTGCCAAAGTCTGGTTTGAAAGCTAAAAGAATATTTAAGGAACTATTTAAATTATTTGCTTGTCCTTGAGCTGAACAAGGCGTAAAATCTAAGCATAAAATCAATGGGCTAAATCACAAAGGAATCAAAAACAAAGGTTTGAGTACATGAAAAATTTAAAAGAAACCATCAAAAATTGAGAAACAAATTACAAAGTAAAAATACCTGACAAAAATGATTAGCAGTTTAAATCAGGAAAACATTGAAACTTCAATGGAAAAAGGTACAACAACAAATGTGTAGACAAATCTCAGACACAGAAACATAAATGACCAGTATATATGTGAAATGATTTGTTGTTAGTAGTTACAAAGTAAAACATCAGTGACATATAATTTTATTTTACTGAATAACAAAAACCCTAAAATTTATAAAAAGTTATAGCTGATGAGGTTGTTTCAAAAATAAGCACAATCATACCCTATAATTGAGAGCCTAAGTTGATTATAGGGTATTTTTGGAGGAAAATAATTGGCAAAATATCAAGAATTTTATAAAGGGTCCATAGTCCTTTTCTCAAATTAGGTTCTAGGAACCTAAGCAAGTGTAATTGTTAAGAGCACAAATTGTAGCTCCTGCCCTCAAAGCATAAATATGTGTGAAAATGTAACACTGACAACCAGAGGAAAAGGGCAGGGAGAAAGTGAGGATAGCATTAAGTTCCTGGTTTTAGTCCTGGAGTTTCCTAGAACAGCCCAGTTTCCTTGGGCCTCTTCCAATGAATCCTTCCCTCACTTTCCTCAATTCCTGTTCCTTGCACAAGAAGACTATTAACTAAGAGCCACTCTGGCTTGAAATGGCTATCATTTATTTCTGCTATATTAATATACTGTATAATTTTTGGTAAGAGGTACACAACTTAGTGGGGGCTTCCTCAATGGCTCAGCATAAAGAATCCACCTGCAGTGCAGAAGCTGCATGAGACACGGGTTCTATCCCTGGGTCGGAAAGATGCCCTGGAGGAGGGCATTGCAACCCTCTCCAGTACTCTTGCCTGGAGAATCCCATGGACAGAGGAGCCTGGTGGGCTACAGTCCATGGGGTCACACAGAGCTGGACACAACTGAAGCGACTTGTCAGGCACACAACTTAGTAATTGAACAAAGCAACAGCTAATTCCTTGGAGTCATGCTAGGTGGTTTTAGTCCAGGCTTAATTAACTTGGAATCAATTCCCTGGTGGCTCAGATGATAAAGCGTCTGCCTACAATTCGGGAGACCTGGGTTGGGAAGATCTCTGGAAAAGGAGATGACTGAGCGACTTCACTTTCACTTTTAAAATGGATCCAATACTGGTACCTTCCAGGGTGTCTACCTAAACCCAATATTAGATTGCCAAAATCTTTCACAGACAAGAATTGTTGGTGAGATTTTTTAACAAAGTCAAAGCAGTGTTTACTAGACCCAAGTAAAAGAGAAACAAAAATGAGAAGACATTAACCATACTTAGTTGTAATTAAAGAGATAAAATTAGTTCATGTGGTGCTGAGTGTGATTTCATATCACTGAACAAAACAGTGAAATTCAACATCCCGAGGGGATCCTCTTGAATCTTTCCCTTTATTGATGGATCAAAGTCTTTGACACAGTGGGCCATTCCTTTCTTGTCTTTTTCCTCAGCCTTTACAATTCCATACACTCCTGATACTTCTCATTTTTCACCTTCTCCCCTGGCTTTAAATAACAGTTGGATTAGTTCAAATAGAGAATAGAATGCTGTAACAAAAGACAAAAAATACTTAAACAGATAATTCTTATGTAATATTTTATGTATATGGTCCATGAATAATAGGGTGGCCCAATGATTTAGAGAACTCATGATCCATTTAAATTACATCTATTTGGTACAGCCTTCATGCAAAGGGCTGGAGTTACTTCACTACCATATCTGTATGCAAGTCCACGGAAGATGGGAACTATGCTCCTTTCCTATAAAGGACATGACCTAGAAATTGTGAACACTGTTTCTGCTAAATCCCATAGGTCAGAACCCAGGCATGTGGCCACAACTAGCTACAATGGAGGCTGGGAAATATAAATCTCAATTGAGGAGCCCTATACCTAGCTAAACCTCTATCTTATAGAAAAATAGCACTCTCTAAACCCTTTCTATATACACTCATGTTTACTAAATATATTTCTTTAGCCCAGATTTCTCTTCTGAAATTCAGAACTATTTTTTCATCCATTTACTGAGCATTATTTATTCAACAAAAATTTAACTGAGCAGCTGTGTTACCAGTCACAAGAAAACAGAGGCTTCTTCAATTTAGAAGTTAGCCGGAACGCCACCATGTTCAAAACCAACCTTGCCATATTTCCCAAATCCCCGTCTTTGCTATCTCAGTCATCTTCGCCATCGTCCAACCAGCTGCCCCAGTCAGAAATGAGGGTACCTCTTACTTATATTCTTGGTCTAACTCACCCAGTCATCAGGCGTAATCAGATTTACCACCTAAACATGTTTTCATTCAAGCCACTTTTCTCCATACCTCTTAACTCTGTATCTAAAGCTCAGTCCCTCCATCTCTACCTATATCTCTATCTCACATCTTTTATTTCTTTTTTCTCTCTCTTTTAAACTTACATAGATGTAGTAACATATGTAAAGCATAGTAATATACATGTAAACCTTTATGAATTTTACATATGCACACACCCACCATCCAGATCAAGATGCCCTTCAAAGTTCTCTGTGACCTTTACCTGTCAAACATTATTTCTTTTAGTTAGGTAATTGTACTAGCCTTTTCAGTGATTGAGTGTATTACAATAAACTCACTGATCATCTTTCAATTTCTTTCTCTTTTTGTCTCTCTGTCTCTGTTTCTCCCTCTCTCTCTATATATATATTTTTTTTTTCTTTTTTCTTTGCCTCTGGGACTTCACCCCTATTCTCCCTTATCCCTTTTCTCCTGGCTAATCCTGCTATGATTCAGATGCAAGTTTAGACATCCCTTTTTGTCAAGAAGCCCTGTTACTGATAGTTGCTGGTATGAGGCTTTGCTTAAATAGTTTTGTTATGGTTATCTTAGCTTGGGAAAAGGGAGAAAGAAAATTCTTGTTGAACATGATTTGATTTGGAATATACTGTTTTGGGTAAGTGAATTAGAGATAATATTATACTGGTCAGCAAGACCTGGTCACAAAAATATTTTCATTCCTAATATTAAATATTGCTACTGTAAGTTAGCTATCACAGCAAATCAGTAATATTTAAGCCCTAGTTCCTCTGAGTGCTTCTCAGGATTAAATAACCAATTGAAAAGTAAGTTCATATTTATTTTTAGTTATCTAATTTTAAAATAAATTACATGCAGTCAAGTGCATACATCTTAGAGTAGTATACAGTTTATGAGTTTTGACAATTGTATATATCTGGGGAACTAACACCTCAATTTTGATGTAGAATTTTTCCATTATTCCAGATAGTTCCTTTGTGACTTTTTAATCAATCTCTCCATGAGGCAGCTGCTGTTCTGATTTCTGTCAAAATCCATTAGTTTCATAGGTTCTTGAATGTCAAGGAAACACTCATATGTTTGGCTACTTTTGCTCAAACTATCCATGTTGCTGCATATATGAGTAGTTTATCCAGTTTTCTTACCAGTTTTCCAACATAGTGTATGTACAACTTGTTTATCCATTTTTAATCAACTCTCGTGTTGTTATAGAAGCATTATAAACATTCCCTGATAAGTCTTTTTGTAAACACGTGTTTCGAATTTAATTGAAAACCTAGAAGTTGTATAGATGGATCATAGAAGAGGTGTATTTTAATTTTTGTCAGAAACTGTTAAACAGTTTTCCAAAGTGTTGGTACCATTTTATACCGTAACTAGAAATGTATTCAAGTTCTAGTTACTCCACATCCACACCAAAATCTGATGTTGTTCTTTTTAATGTTTGCCATTTTGGAAGTATGAAATGGTATCTCGTTGTACTTTTAATTTGCATCGTTCTGAAGACTAAGGAGGAGAAGGCAATGGCACCCCACTCCAGTACTCTTGCCTGGAAAATCCCGTGGACGGAGGAGCCTGGTGGGCTGCAGTCCATGGGGTTGCACAGAGTCGGACATGACTGAGGCGACTTAGCAGCAGCAGCAGCAGAAGACTAAGGATGTTAAGCAGCTTTTCTATGTTTCTGTTCTGGAATCCTTAGGATGGGGTCTCCATTCTCATTCTTATAAAATGGTTGCAGGAGTTCACTCTGAGTTGTAGGCAGAAGAAAGAACAAAGGATCCAGGTGCTGAAGTCCTGAATCTGCTGAGTCTTTCCCAGAAGACTACTTACATCTCATTAGTCAGAATCCTGTCACACGGTCACTCCAATCTGCAAGGAAGGCTGGGAAATGTAGTTTAAAAGTGGGTGTTCTGGGTGTCTATCGCTATGCAACAAACCAACTCAAAACTTACTGGCTTAAAAAGAAGACACATGCTTTTCTCACAAAAATGCCATTTGAGCAAAACTCCACAGAAATGTCCTGTCTCTCTTCTATTTGGCATCAACACTTATAGCAGTTGTTGCTGGCTTCCGGCCAAGCAGACTCACACAGTTGGAACTGTGGTTAGCATACCTACACATGACCTTTTCATGTGGGTGCTTGGCTTCCCACACCACGATGGCTAAGCCCCAAGGGTGAGGGTCCCAAGAGAGACCGAGGTGGAAACCATATTGCCTTTTATGACTTAGGCCTGGAAGTCACACAGCGTCACTTGTGCTGTATTCTATTCATCGTGGCAAATACAAAAGACCGCCCAGGTTAAAGGGGAGGGGAAATAGATTTTACCTCTAAATGTAGGGGTGGCAAGTTCTAGAAGAGAATGTAGGATCAAAATATTGGTGTGGCCATTTGGGGAAAATACAATCTGTTACAACCCAAGCAAACTGGGGTTCTCTTAACAGGAAACATGTGGTAAATAGATATTGGTAAGCAAAGTGAGTTTCTATCATGTTCTTTACACATCACATTATCGATTTTTTTTGCCAGTAGCCTATATTCTCCATGAAGGAGTAGCCAGGTTTGTCTATTTTGCCCATTTTTGGTTCTTTGAGGCCTAAGGGGGAAAAAATGTATTCAGGAAATATTTGTTAATGAATAAGTGTTAAACCAAATAAAAATATAGAGAGATTATTTGTTTTAGAAAATAAACTGTGATGCAAACATTAGGAAAGGATAAAATGTTTGACATTTTAAAAGTTAACAATGTACAAAAAGTGAAATAAACATATATGCTAAAGATTAAAACAAATTTTCTCCTTCCAACTTTTAAAAGAGATCACAAAGCAAAATGTTACCTTCTCAATTAGAAATCTGTGCATGTGGAAAGAAGCATTTCTTTAAAAAGGATAAAGCATGCTTCAGGGAGGTGATAAGAACCTCTAGTCAGTCACCATGATTTTTGTTTATGTTTTTTCCAATTGATTTAGAATACCCAACTATTGACCACTATTTGCTACAGCTGGGTATGGGTTAGAAACTGCAACCTCCCTAACCCTTCCTGAATCAGTATTGAGGTCAAGAACTTGTTCCTTTATTAAGCTTTTTCTTCTTCATCCTTAAATACACTGTTAGTTCAAGTGGCTTAAAATATTTTCTGATTTATTTTCTTTGATATGTTTAAATCTTTTTATCATTTTTATATTCCCTTTCTAGGAGATTGTCAAAGTTCTTTTTAAATTTTTTCTGGTCCATTTAATAACTAGGTTACCATTAACTGTGTTTTTGCATGACACATTCCTTAGGACACTGTTTGACAAACATTCTCCTACTGCAATCTTTTTAACATGCAAATCTAATCATTTTAGTCCTTTGCTCAGATGGTTTCAGCAGCGTCCTACCAGCACAGAAAAATGTAAATTTCTTAGCACAAGGCTCTTGAGGAGCAGGCTCCTCCCCTCCCACTGCTGTTCTTCCTTCTGACAACCGAGAACACCATGCCCTCTCCCGTCTGTGCCTCTTCACCCCACCGCTGCCTAGCGTCTCTCCAGGCTGAGGGAGGACTATCCGTTCAGTGTTTCCTTCAATTCCCCGCAGCCTCCCCCCAACAACCCACCAATCCATGGGAAAAACTCTCACCCTTCAGTTGAGCTTCCCAGGTGGTGCAGTGGCAAAGTGGCGGCATTCTTTGCCAATGCCAACACAGGAGATGCAGGTTCAGTTCCTGGGTTGGGGAAGATCCCATGGCGGAAGGAATGGCAACCCAGTCCAGTATTCTTGCCTGGAGAATTCCATGGACAGGAGCCTGGCGGGCTGCAGTCCGTGGGGTCTCAAAGAGTCAGACACGACTGGGCAACTGAACACGCACACGTGCATGCGGCAATGGTCAGGTCTGCTCTCCAGCTGCAAGCAACTGATGCAAATTAACTTCAGCACATGCTGGAGTGTTTATTGGGAGATTAGGTGAGCTGAAGGTGAACTTTTCCAGTAGACCCATCACGTCACAGCCAAGATTTCAGGTTTGCTTTTGTTTGGCCCATTCCTATGCATGGCATTTCCACATTTATTCGAGTTATCACTGCATTACCGTGAGGGACACAGCACATTAGTAGCACGGATTCCGGAGTCACATTGCCAAGGCTTGAATTTTAGAGTGACCACTTCTCCTGGTTTTCCCAGGATCAAAGTTTCATGAGGATGCAGGCTTGTCGATAGACATTCTGGGCAAACCAGACAGTGGGTCACCCTAGTGGGTCACAGATGGCTGTGTGAACAAAGTATTTAACCTCTTCGGACCTCAGATTGCTCCGGCCTAGAATGGGGGAGTAATAATAATATCCTAACATTATGGATGTATTAGGTCAAAAAGTTAACATTTGCTAAGTGCTTATAAGAGGTTTAGGCATATATAAGTATTTTTTACATTAAAAAATTAAGAAAGACATAATTTTCCTCTGGGCAAAAGCTCAGTGTTCATGCATGGATTGTATTTTCTGCCTTTATTTTGGGGACTCACAACAGTGAGTTTTCTCATTTCTCTATGTATATATATACAACCATAGAAACATTCTGACCAATCAAGTTTTTATGGTCTGATTTTCACATACAACAATTCATTCTCAAGAACATTTTCTTAATAATGTTGAATGATAAAATGGTGCTATGTGATGTTAATAAGAAGGACCACTGATTGTGAAGAATCTCCTCCAAACCCCTGGCCCCCTTTCCTTTCACTCTCTTGCTATTTTGAACAAAGCTCCATTATAATAATTGCTGTATTGTGTTAGAATTGTTCAAGTCTCCTACCACAGGAGAGAGCATATCCAAGGGGTAGGGTGAGCACAGAGGGAGAGCCTGCACTGCAGCTGTCAGCAGGGAGGGAAAGGACAGCATAGGCCCGGAGCTGTTAACACCAGAAACGAGAGACCCCACGACTGGCAGACCCCACCCCTCAGTTTAGCCACCACCCTCGGAGGTCTCAGAGAGTCGGACGCGACTGAAGCGACTTGGCACATACGCAGAGTATTCAAAATTACATATAAGGCCTGCATCACATCCTTTTTTTTTTTTTTCTGGACAGTACAGTTTCAGACAGGGGTCAGCAAATCGTCAGACAGAAACGATTTAAGGCTTTGTGGTCCATGTAGTCACGGTCACAACCACTCCCTTCTGTCCTTGTAGCACAAAAGCAGACATAGATCAAACATACTAAAAGCTTTGGTATGTTTCAAATAACACTGTACTTATGGACACTGAGATTTGGATCTCAGTTTTCACATGTCATGAAATATTCCTTAACACTTCTATTTGACTATTTAAAAATAAAATATTTTCTTTAGGCTTAAAAGGCTTGAAGCCTGATTGGAACTGCTGGACATAGCTTGCCCACCAGAGATTAACCACATCTGTTCTAAATCAAGAGTGCGATGCTACGGATAAGATTATCTTCACTGACACAGCAAAGGTCTGAAGGACTAGGCCAATTGAATAAATGAGTGAAATGCAGAGAGCAGTACTCTAGGCAACCAGAAGAGGACAACCTAGTCTATTGGGGTAGCCTACATTTAATGTCAACTGAGTTCCCATTCAGAGAAGTGAGCCTTGGATGACCAAATCTACTGATTGTTTTTCCCCAGGAGAAGCAGGGGATTACAATTTTATGTAAAAATTTCCAATTACTAATTGTTTTCCCCCTCCCCATTTCTGATATAATTCCCCAATCACAATTTTATTTTTTGAGAAAATATACTTTCCTGAAAAATGGATTTTAAGTGACTCGTAGATGATAATTATCATGACTCAAATAAGACCTAATTTTTATTCTAGTTTTACTGTGATTGTTTCACAGAATGAATACTTAGAATACTGTGTGTTCACTGAATGAAAAAAAAAAAACTCAACATGAAAAATGACTTGGGGTTTTAAAAAAAGACTGCTTTTCTGTTGGTTTAACAGTTACCTGGGGGCCATCTTTATTTCTAGTTTAAACAAATTTTATGCTATTAGTAATCAAAAGTTATTCTGAAATTTTTTTCTATTACCACAATAGAATAAGATGGCTCAAGTTGCCAATTGGAGGCAACTTCTTGATGTCAAAGAACTTCCTTTTTGAGAAATGTTTGTGTCCGACTCTTTGCAACCCCATGGACGGCAGCACGCCAGGCCTCCCTGTCCATCACCAACTCCCAGAGTTTACTCAGACTCATGTCCATTGAGTCCATGATACCATCCAACCATCTCATCCTCTGTCAACCCCTTCTCCTCCTGCCTTCTTTCCCAGCATCAGGGTCTTTTCCAATTAGACAGTTCTTTGCATTAGGTGGCCAAAGTATTGGAGTTTCAGCTTCAGCATCAGTCCCTCTAATGAATATTCAGGACTGATTTCCTTTAGGATGGACTGGTTGGAACTGCTTGCAGTCCAAGGGACTCAAGAGTCTTCACCAATACCACAGTTCAAAAGCATCACTTCTTTGGCATTCAGCTTTCTTTATGGTCCAACTCTCACATCCATATATGACTACTGGAAAAACCATAGTTTTGACTATATAGAACTTTGTTGGCAAAGTAATGTCTCTGCTTTTTAATATGCTGTTTAGGTTTGTTAAAGCTTTTCTTCCAAGGAGTAAACGTCTTTTAATTTCATGGCTACAGTCACCATCTGCAGTGATTTTGGAGCCCCCCAAAATAAAATCTGTCAGTTTCCACTGTTTCCCCATCTGTTTGCCATGAAGCGATGGGTCCAGATGCCATGGTCTTAGTTTTCTAATTGTTGAGTTTTAAGCCAATTTTTTCACTCTCCTCTTTCACTTTCATCAAGAGGCCCTTTAGTTCTTCTTCACTTTCTACCATAAGGGTGGTGTCGTTTGCATATCTGAGGTTATTGCTATTTCTCCTGGCAATCTTGATTCCAGCTTGTGCTTCATCTAGTCCAGTATTTCTCATGATGTACTCCGCATATATGTTAAATAAGCAGGTGTTAAATACAGCCTTGATGTACTCCATTTCCTATTTGGAACCAGTGTGTTGTTCCATGTCCAGTTCTAACTGTTGCTTCTCGACCTGCATACAGATTTCTCAGGAGGCAGGTCAGGTGGTCTGCTGTTCCCTTCTCCTGAAGAATTTTCCAGTTTGTTGTGATCCACACAGTCAAAGGCTTTGGCATAGTCAATAAAGCAGAAGTAAATGTTTTTCTGGAACTCTTTTGCTTTGTCAATGATCCAACAGATGATCAACAGATCTGTACTTGGCTCAGAATTACTTATGCCCCCAGTTTTGCCAAGTGGACTTGCTTATACCCAAGAATTAAACCACTCTGTCTTTGACATTAGGGAGCAGTTTAGCCAACTAAATAATTAATTCTTCTTTATAGAATTTTCCATGTATATTTACATGAGTTCAATGAACTCTTGACTCCAAACATGTAAAATGAAATAATGAAGCCTTTGCAATTACCTTCAGACCTACTTTTTCAAGCTGTCAACCCATGAAACACTAAGTAGCTTTTGAATATGACCAATTTTATCAAATACTAGAGTAGCAGGGAAAAGAGTTCAGTTAAAAACTGCTGCTATAATAAATTCAGGACCAAGACTGTTTTAACTTATCCCAATAGTAAAAATGAAGTCTGGTGCACCTCAGCTTTGAGGGCATTTGTTCATAAAAACAGAATCCTATATAGGGATTCTGGAGAAGCCTTGCTTCTCCATTCCCAAGTTTTTTGAATTCTAACTGTGCTCATGGTATCTAATTCATACTGTTTCTTATTTCTTAACAAGTTGATTTAGTCCAGGAAATATGTCATCTTGAGGAATTAAAAAATTAAACACTTGTAAATTTTTCAACATTGCCTTTTAGCAGATTTTCTTATTTATTTGTTTGTTTGTAAGTATTTCTTTCCTGTACCTTCCCTTTTTTCTCCTCTCTCTCTCCTTTAACCAACATTACTCCACCTAAATTGCCTTCCTGATTAAATTCTATTTTCAAATTATTTGTTTATTTTTGGCTACACCGGGTCTTTGTTCCTGCCATGGGCTTTCTCCAGTTGCAGTGTGCGGGCTTCTCACTGCTGTGGCTTCTCTTGTCGCAGAACACAGGCTCTAGAGCACTTGGCCTTTAGGAGTTGTGGTACTCAGGTTTAGTTCCCCGGGGCATGTGGGATCTTCTGGGACCAGGGATTAAACATCTGTCCCTTGCATTGGCAGGTGGATTCTTACCCAATGGATGACCAGGGAAGCCCTTTCTGATTGAATTCTATTCTAAAACTACAAAGCTTAATTCTGTGTGTGCTTTGTGTACAACAGGGAAAGAGAAGGTGTAAGTCGCTCACTTGTGTCTGACTCTTTGTGACCTCATGGACTATAGCTCGCCAGGCTCCTCTGCCCATGGACTTCTCCAGGCAGGAATACTGGAGTGGGTAGTCATTCCCTTCTCCAGGGGATCTTCTCCATCCAGGGACTGAACCCAGGTCTCCTGAATTGCAGGCAGGTTCTTTGCTGTCTGAGCCACCAGGGAAGCCTTTACATATAAGACATGTACAATAAATATCTGTTTAAACAAAGCTGTTAGGGAAACACTTTTCTTATAGAGCCCATCAACAGTTTTAGAGATTGGTGGATCCAGGAGCAGAAGCAATGTCATACACTTATATCGTAACTGTCACTTTTAATAGGGGGCTTCCCAGGTGGCACTAGTGGTAAAGAACCCCCTGCCAATGCAGAAGACATAAGAGCCATGGGTTCCATCCTTGGGTTGGCAAGGTCCCCTGGAGGAGGGCATGGCAACCCACTCCAGTATTCTTGCCTGGAGAATCCCCTGGACAGAGGAGCCTGGCAGGCTACACAGTCCGTAGGATGGCAAAGAATTGGCACGACTGAAGTGACCTAGCATGCATCACGCACTTTTAATAAGATTAGAGAAGTCATAATTTCTTCCCAAGATAAAACAACTAAAATCAAAACCTTGGGTGTCTGACAGTGAAAACAGTTGTACCAAGTTGTTGAGTCAAGGAAAACAAAGCGATTTGAGATATTTTGTACTGTGGTCTGGAAACTTTACATTGTTTACCTGCCAAGTGCAAATGATCTCAGCCTTCAAGCTCTATGGAAGTTTTTGACTTGTAGGCCAATGTGTTGATCTTTAATCAAAATGCCTGGGGTATGGCAGGCTCAGTATACAGTTGTATGTGTTTGTATAAGAGAATTAAAAGTCTTAACTGAAGGAAAAGTTAAGAGGTATGACATTTCTGAAGGATGATCTGGTGCCTTTTGTCTACAGAGTAACCACAGTTTGGGTAAGAACCACAATATAACAACGAATTAATTGAGAAATTATATGGACTATGTTATATGCAGTCATAGCTACTACATTGGGGTTACTGAATCAAAATCAAAATCCATCTCTAAAATCTTTACCCTTAAAGAAATTTTTTACAGCAAAGTTATCTTATTTATAATACCCATACATTTTGTTTTGTGGTTTAGCTTTTCTCCCCCTTAAAGTGATTTGGATTTATCTTGTTTATGTGTCCTTTATTTGCAGTCTGATGTTTTTTTTCTCCACTTGTTTCTCTTGATGACCTTCTTTGCTCCTGACTGACATTTGGAGGCAAGAGGGGTGTCTTTGTGTACTCTACTTTCTCTGAAGTTTGGAACGGAAACACAGAGGTCTCTGCCTTGCTTCTATTTTGTCTTCTCTTACCCATTCCTCTTTCTGGTACATGGTTGACAATGACAACAAAAAATCATCACTAGGATCCTGGCCCTAAGAATGAAAGCCTGAAGAATAATTTATTAATCTATTTGTTCAAAACTGCTGTCCAGTCTTTAGACACTGCATAGCCTGTACTGGATCAAGAGAAGGTCCTATTCCTGATTCTGAGAAGTGCAAACCTGACAGGTGTCAGAGGTAGGTGACCTTTAAAGAAAATATTAACAGAGAACAAAAGTATTAGATGGTTTCTAAATGAGCCAAGGCTACTCACCCAGCTGCCCTTGAGCAATAAAAAAGGAAAGTCAGGGCATTATACACCGGGTCAGTGATAAAAGCCATGAAAAAAATAATCTTTCTAAGTTAGACAATGCTGATATTGGCAGTCCTTGAATGCTATTAAACACACACACACTTCTTTTAGAGAAATGCTTAATGGTGCACAATTAAGCGATCTGTAGAACTGAATGACCTTTAAATTGCTGTAATCTCATGAAGGAAACCTTTCACATACAGCATCTACTTTTGAAAGAACCTTCACATGAAAATATTGCCGCTAATTCAGCAGGGCATGCCAGACTCATATCCTGCATCTTGCTCCCTTTTGGAACCCTTCATTACTGGAGAAAAGCTAATATCACCAAAGATGCTTACCTTAAACATGTTAGTCAACCAAAAGCCATCACACTTTTATAATACAAAAACAAATTTGGTGATACACATAAAGGAAAGATTATAAAGGAAAGATTATAAAGGATCGAGTGCCCCCCTCACCAAATCTGATCTTCTACCTTTTCTTTCAAACAAAATTCTTTTGATTACAATATTTTCTCTCTTTATTTCCCCTATTTTTGTTCTTGTTTTTTTTTAGGAAACAAAAAGACATGCTGTTGAAAACCCTTATACTGAACTGTGAATCCAGAATCTTGAGGATCATTTTCCCCAAAAAACTCACACTTTAAGAAAAAAACAAAACAATACCTACAGAAAAATTAGTGCGATGATCACTTCAATTCATTTGTATTCTCTCTTGCTCTCAACATATGATTGTGTATAACAATGGATTTATTTATTATTTTCATTAATCTACTTGAGAGTAAGTTATAAGTTAGACATCAGAATACTTTCCTAAACACTTCAGCCTGTAGTTCCTAAGAACTAGGAGAGTCTTCTGTATAACCACAAAGTCATTAGCACATCCACTTAATTTAACTTTGATACCATATGTGTGTGTGTGTGTGTGTGTGTGTGTGTGTGTGTGTTAGTACCTCAGTCGTGTCAACTCTTTGCGACGTCATGGACTGCAGCCTGCCAGGCTCCTCTGTCCATGGGGATTCTCCAGGAAACAGTACTGGAGTGGGTTGCCTTTCTCTTCTCCATGGGATCTTCCCAACCTAGAGAGCGAACCCAGGTATTCTGAATTGTAGGCAAATTCTTTACCATCTGAGCTAACAGGGAGGCCCTGCTACCATATATATAGTACATATTCAAACTTCCCCAGTTGTTTCAGGAATTTCCTTAGACTGTTTCTTTGTTTATATATTTGCTTTTGGATCTAGAATCTAGTTAACTATCAGGTATTGTATTTAGTTGTCATATTTCTTTCATTGCCTTTAGTCTGAAACATTTCCTCACTTTTTTAGGAGAGAAGTCAGCTATGATATTGATTTCTGAAGAATTCTGGCCAGTTATCTTGTAAAAATATCACACATAACCTGGATTAGTCTGATTTCTTCCTCAAAGATGCAAACATTTTTGACAGGAATATGACATAGGTGATGCGTATGCTTTCTATTAACCGTATCAAGAGGGTCAGATCGTCTTATCATTGGTGATGGTCACTTGATTAAGTGATCTCCACCAGATTTCTCCATTGTAAAGACTCTTTTCTTCTTTTGTAATTAATATGCAATCTGTGGAATGATGCAATGAGGCATGATATCACTGTGAATAATATGTTTTCCAAAAATCTTTCAGTCTTTATTTTCAACATATATTGATGAGTTTGACTAACTCTATTACTGCATTGGTTGCTGCAAAATAATGATCTCTCAAAGTCTATCATTCCTTTTACATACACTAATTAGCTAGTATTTTTCTATGAGGAGACAGTTTTCTTTTTATCTGCTTGCTAGTTTTCTCACAGTATCATTATAGACTCATAGATTCTTCTTGAGACTCAAATTGTCCCAAATGGACCAACTGTAGGCTTAAAAATGAAATTTTGATTTGGAAGTACACTTGGTACCTGTTTGTGACCTTAGTAAACAATTTCAACCATGTTTTCTTTCTTCCTTTTCCTTTGTAAGGATTATTGCCAATGTCATAGCTAAATCTTTCTTTCTTATAGAGATATAACTGAATAACAAAGGTTTATTGTTACATGCTTAATAACATCTTTTATTATTTGTAACAACTTATCAACTCTAAGGAAACAACTATGAAATGGCTTAAAATAAATGATGGTGTTAAAGGTATCCTGTACTTGTAGCCTGATTTTTCAGAGGACCAAGAACAGTGGCTGACGGCTGACCTTCAATGGACAGCCAATAAAAGTTAATTGAATGTATTGAATTAATAATAAAACGAAAATGTCAAAGTCATGAAGCAGAAGCCAAAAGATTGAAATAATATATATTAAGGGTATAATTGTATAGAAATAAGCAAAGTCCTTTTTACTCATCAGTGACTTTTATCTTCTTGTTAAAACTTGAAATTTCCGCCACATTGCTACCACTACAGTTCAGAAGATAGTCCTTCCCAGAGAAAGACAAATATTGTATGTTATCACTTATACATGAAATCAAACGAATAGAATGAATGATGGTAACAAAAGCAGACTCACATATAGAAAACAAACTAGCAGTTACCAGTAAGGAGAGGAATGGGGAAGGGGCAATATAGGGGTAGGAGATTAAAGAGCACAGACTACTCTATGTAAAATAAATAAGATACAAGAATATACTGCATAGTATACAAAATATAGCTAATATTTTATAACTTTAAATGCAGTTTAACCTTTAAAAACATTGAACACTATATTGTGCACCTGATACAAATATTGTAAATAAATGATATTTTATTTTAAAAAGATCATCCTTCCCTATTTTTCCTTTATTTGATTTCATGAAGAATACATATTAGAACTATATAAATAATAATAGCCCCTAGGAGTTCTTTTGATTCACCACACTGGTAAATGTGTAGCCCTTCTTTACTATCAATTTCTGTTGCTTCCTAGACCAATAGCTTTTGCCAAATAAGTCTATCTCTGGTATAACAAATTGCTTAGAAAAATTAGAAAGTGGAGTCCAAAAGAGTCCATAGTACTTTGACTATGGACAAAGTACTAAAGATAGGAAATATGAATTTCTCTATGAGAAAATTATGAATAGAAACTGACCAATAGAGGCAGTCATGCACATTTTGTACAGTTTAAAAAAAAATCTGACTAACATAAATTTACATTAACAACCCCCCCCCCACATAAATTGTGTCACTGAAGATTATCTACAAAGTGGATAATATGCTCATGGATTATTCAGAGCTGACTGTAAATAGTTTAACTCAACCAGGATACTTGATCCTACCAGAAAGTAGTAAATCACTCACTTCTCAGAGGCTTAGTATTATTTCAAACCACTCTCAAGTCATTTAATACAAGAAAGGGAGTAATTTCTTCTTCCTAAATTTCTTTTGCACTTTTGATTGAAGTTTTACCTGTTGACATTAGTTCATAGGCCCAATATTTTTCCATTTTATCAAATAAAGCCAAATACAGTTTATGATTTTAGGTTGCTTTAACTCTCCATTCCTATTGTAACATATGAATGGGAGAGGTGAAATCATATATAAAAACAGAATTTGCACTGAAAATCAAGGAGGTTAAATCATTCTTTAAAGAAAGATAGGAAATTGTGCAGTGGCCTTTGAAGAGATGCCAGAGACACATAGAGTAAAATGGTCTTCTTTTTAGATAGCTTGTTTTATAGCAAGCAGATTCAATTTAACATGTATTTTACCTATAAATATTCCACTGGGATCCTTATATATATTAGGAAGACATTTTCAATCACACTATATCAACTGCCCTCCAATATTTATCTTGTTTCATTTATAGGTCTTATATAACATCCTTGATTAATTTTCAGGCCTTGAGGTGCTATTTATTAAATTAGGGACACAACCCACTAAATTAATAAATTATTATTGCAGAGGCACTCTTGTATTCTGAATGTATAAGTACACTGCCTAAATTACTCTCAGGGAATAATTTACACATGAAGAGGCTCTGGTGGTTAAAATGGCTTTGTGTGTTTCTTATCTCTGGACTAGGTGTTTAAGTGGGTATCAAAGTAGTTGTTTTTTCAAAGTGGTAATGATTTGTACTATTCAGGGGTTCCCAAAACACTATTCTAGAACTATGAATTAAATGTAATGTTAAAAAATAACATTTTGACCAAAAATTTCCATAAAAAACAGAGATTGTTTTAAATGAGAAAATATGCCCATGATCTTGAAAGGCTTTCTTTGACTCTGAGTTTTTTTTTTTTCCTTAAAAGAGCTGCAATAAGGTGAACATAGAAAACACTTCAGATCAAAGAAAAAGAAAATAACTTGGCTGCTGTTGCAAAAATGATGCTATTCCCCATCTACCTTATTGAAAGGTGGAAATAAGGACAGTGCTCCTGGGATTCTAATCTTGTTTCAATCTTTTTCCTATCCTTGGGATGTTTGAGTTAAATTTGCATGCTGCTTGCTTATGTGTGACACATGTCTCTATCCCAAATTTAGGCATTATAAAATTTAAAACAGAGATAAGGTAAAGTATTTGGTAAAGTATCTCCCTTGGGTCATAGACTCTGAGAGAGCGGGAACCCTGTCATTCTTATATTCTTAGAGCCTAGCTCTGCCTGGCACATGGAATAGGAGAAATATCATTTTGGTGAATGAACATATGGGTGAGTATACAGGAAAAGTGCACTATTACGGAAAAAAAATCCTCAATTATTCTGAATCTAATATTTGCAAGATGTTTGGTATTGTGTATCCCATTATCCATTTTTTTCCCATGCATTATTCTTCCTTTCCCCCCAAAATCCAGACAGCAAAGAATGAGCAAGGGTTAATTTTAGTTGATCTGATTATTGGAGTTTATACATCAATAATCTTTCACAAGTAAGTAAAACTGTATTAAGAAGCAACACCCTAATTACTCTTTAAAGGAGTTATGTGGGGCTAAAACACCCAAACTGGCCTCAGCTTCTAAACGAAACAAATCAATTGCAAATACAAGGACTGGAACCAGAAGATGATGCAGGGCCGTAGCCGTGGTGGTAGCAGTGATCCAGTAGTGAAGATCCATCCCAGACATATTCCTCTGTTATTCTCCATCAAGTATTTTATTTGATATGATGATGTCAATTGCTTTTCTTTTCTCCCTCTCAAAAGTAATTCTATGGTGCTTCACACTCTGCCAAGCACTGCAGTATGAATTTTGGTAAGACAATTGTTTTTTTGATAAATAAATGGTTTTATCCCTCATCACTTCCGTTTAATTTTTGGGGGGTGGTATTTAGAACTGAAAAAATTGGTTGAAAAACTTATTTGCAAAATACTTTCTATAATTACATTGTCAAGTACCCAAAGGGTTGTTTCACATTTGTACCTCACCTGAAGTGCAAAGAGTTCAGATATGCTGAATACAAAATTAACCTGCTGTTAATTCTGTTTGGAATCCTTTTAATTAATAGACAGTTTCTAGAATTGGCTATAAGTAATATACTTGCATAAATTGAAAGACTGGCATAAATTCCTTTGCTCAAAAGTAGAATCTGGAGTACTCAGGGTTGTATTTTCTTTTCTTTCTTTTCCCCCATCCTGGGGTTTTTTTTTTTGTTGTTGTTGCAAAGAGGTCACATAAGGACGTCCGTGGAAGGGCTCCGTGCGCCATCTACTGACGGAATCTATACTTCCAGGGTCCGGAGAAAGAATTACCCTTACGGTTTTTAAAGCATTCTTTGAGAAAGGAGAAATAATGGTAAAAGATCCTCTCTGACTCTATGGATTATGACTCTTGGAATAAATCTGAATTCTGTGAGCACGTGATTCCGAAGGGAGCCATCAGTCCCTCAGCGCAGTATGAATCATAGAGAGAATCCCGACAGCTGTGATGGCTTTGGAAGAAGTTAGCCAAACCTCGAAGTCAACTCAAGTGAAGAATGGATTATTATTTTTCACCCGTGTGCTAAGCTAGACTCGCTGCCTAATGATTGTGCTTTATAGGAAACAGCTTTATTAATGGCACATCCAGATAGCCATCAGTTTTCTATCTTATTATTCCAAAGGACTTCTTTCCAATTTGATTATTTTATTTAAAATTTAATAATGCATAGCAAGTAGGTCCATCCTTCACTTAGATCCTAACGCACAGTTTGTTTGGGTGCATGTCAACTTAGTTCTTGTACACAAAAACAGACACTACCACACATATGCCTGCAAGATGACATGCATCAATGTACATGTGGGTCAGTTAAGAATCTAAGCTCTTGGACTTGGATTAAAATGTTTCTATCTGCAACCGTTCTCTCCATTATTTTACTAGGTCCAGGTATTTTACTAGGTCCAGTAAAAGGGTGAGAGGAATTGGTATCCACCGGTAAAAGCAGCTTTCTTGGTTGTAAGTGGGAGAGAGCAGAATATCAGTTTTAGGGGCTCAAACTACTCAAGTTGGAAGCTTGCAGTGGAAATTAAAATTGGCCCGAAGCAGTCCGATCTGATTATCTTCATGTGATAATCTTCATGAAACGGTTATCTTCATGTGAGCAGCTGGAAGGACTGACAAACTAACATCGAGGATCCCTGATGTCCCAACTAACTCCTTTCCTTTATATCGCTCTCTTTAATCCAAGGGCCCAGACAACTTGCTTTCGTGGTTTTAAGAAAGAAAAAAATGAAAAGAAGAAAGCAATATAGGTGAGCCAAGAGCATAAAAGAGAGGTAAGTAAAGAGGGAAGACAGGGAGAAGAGAATGAAACAAGGGGAAAGATTCGGAAAGAAGTTGGGAGGTAGGAAAAAGGGGAGAAAAGAAAGAAGATAAAGGGAGTAAAAAAGGAATGAGGGCTAGGAAGATGCAAGGATCCTTCTACAACGAACCGAAGTTACACCCATCTTTCACTTTCAAATCAATCGTCTAGCTCTTATCCGTTTCCTTTGTAAAGGTTGTCTGTGTTGCTAAAGGAAGCTAGTCAGTCCTCCTACCCCGCCCCACGCGTGTCTGCGCTGTAATACCTCGGCCACCGAGACCAAGTAAAATCCGAGTGGAAACCTTTGTAGAAGCGCGACTCTGGGAACACTCCTGCGACTGGTTATCACCCGGGAGCCTAACAGGATTAATACCCAGAGATGGATTACGTTGGCTGTCACCAATACGCCTAAAGATTATAATCCAATTTATGCACATTACAGTCAGTATTAACTTTATCTGCTATTTTAAGACTCCCAGTTGCCCCTCGCGTCCTTAGAGGACAATTTTTCACATTCTGATGCAACCCAGCAGGCTGTCAGGAGTGGGAACCTCCCCCCAAATACAACTCGCAGCCTGGTCCCGGAAGGTCTGCACCCAGCATTCCCAGGTATCTCGAATTCACCTGGGCACCGCTTTGTGGGGCCTCCCAGCTGTGGGTTACCGACGCGGGAGGCGTTCCCTGGGGAGGAAATAGCCTTCTTATTTCGTGCTCTTGTTCATTGCATTTTAAAATTTTCGGTAGCGGTAGCAGAAGGGCGGGGTGAGTGGATGGGAAAGGGGGCCAGGGAATGATTGCCGGTTATAAAACCGAGCGATTGCTTTTAGACGCCGTTTGAAAGGGTGGCATTTCTCTAGCTCTGTCTTTAAATAAGTTTGTTTGGGTGTGAGTTCTTGCCTTTTCAGCACAAAATCGTAAAAGAGACGTGGTGGAAAGTAGAAGAAAGCCCCCTCCCTTCCCGGAGCGTGCTAACTCAACGCCAAAGACTTAATTTAACACCCTTTCTCCGGCGGCGGCTGGGGGCTCTAGGCAGTGGCTACATTCCAAGCAGTTTTAATCCGTTTTTTATTGTAGGGCGAGAGGAGTTTACACAGAGACTGGGATGGCTCCCCAGCTGGCCGCTCTCCCCACCCCAGGGCCCCCCCCCCCCCCCCCCCCCCCCCCCCCCCGGAGGAACCTGTTACTTTAAGCAAGGCGTTCCAGTGTGGCGGTGCTGGCAGCCCGGGTTTCGGGCGGTGGCCGGTGATTGGCTCTTTCGAGCTCCCCCTGGCTCGCTCGCTCGGCCTCCCCGCGCGCTCCGCCCCTCCCGCGCGCCGTCCCTCCTCCCCGAGAGGCTCGGAGCCCCGGTGTCAGGCGCCACGGCGCATGCTCCGGAATCTCATCCTCTGGCCCTGGAGCTGCTGCTGCTGCTGCTGCTTTTGCTTTTGGGGCTGAGTTTAATAAGCGAGCGAGCGAGCGAGCGAGCAAGCAATCGCGGGGGGAAAAAGGCAGAGAATGTCCGCCATCTACCCTCCGCTCCTGGGCGCGCTCTCATTCATAGCAGCCTCTTCATGAATTACAGCTGAGGGGGGCGGGGGAGGGGGGTACCACACAACACCCCAGCAAACCTCCGGGCCCCCAGGCATGGCTAGCTCGGTAAGTACCTGCAAAAATAATAATAAAAGACCCCCCATCCCCCGCGCCTTTCCTCCCTCGCCCTGCGCCGCCACCGCAGCCCAGACAGCGCCAGCGCTCAGCGGTTCCAATTAGAGAAAGGTTGGTACGGCTTGCAGGGAGCTGCTGCCTCTCCCTCAGCCTTCGTTCCCCTCCCTCTCACCCCCCTCCCCGGCGCGCGCGCGCACACACACACACACACACACACACACACACACTCACACACTAACACACACTCGCCCCTCCACCCCCCGCGCCTCCCTCCCTCCTCGCCTCTTTGCAATCGCAAGAAGCGCACTCTCGCTCACACGCGCGCACTCACACACACACACGGTGGAAGGAGGCGAATAATAACTCAGCCATATTTCAGCCGCCGCCGCCGCCGGGAGCCGCGGGCACAGTCGGGGGACGCGGCGAGCAGCCTCGCCGGCCGCTACGATGGTGCGTTCTCCGCGGCGCGCGAGTGTGAGCCGGAGTGAGCGGGCTGACAGCCGCGGGGCCGCACGCAACTTTGCCCCCGCGCCCGGCTGTGCGCAGTCGGGGCTCCGCGGCTGTCCGCCCGCCGCCCTGCCTTTCTGAATATCATTTTTTGGGGGAGGTGGGAGGTACTTTGGGGCCACTTTGGCTCCTGGAAGTGTGTTGCGGGGGCTTTCTTAGGCTAGCCTCGCCGATCGCGTGGGGCTTTTCGCTGGGGGGTGCGGGGTGCATTAAGTTATGGACGCCTCGGCGTGTTTTCCTGCGGGCGTGTGTGCGTGTGTGTGTGACGACGTCTCATTTTTGTTGTGCACAAACCCCGTGTTAAGAACACGGGAGTTTGTGCCCATCGGCAGAGGCTGCTTGTAGTTTCCATTCCGCCTGGCACAGCGCTCCACACGCACGCACACACACACGTACACAAAGACTTCCTCGGCGTGTGTCTGTCGCCGCGGCACTTTCGGGGTGGGGGCTCGCGAGAACCCCCTTCGGGTGTCCCAGCTACCTCCCCTCCCACGCCGGGCAGCGCCCTGGCATCGCCTCCTAATTGTCTCTAATTTGTTTCCGATGCATTCGTTGTTGTGCTTGTAGTGACTGAGTGTGCTCGCTCCTCTTAACCCTCCCCCCCGCCCCCCGCCCCGACAACCGGACCCCCTTCCAGATCGGGGGTAACATTCCGTTACAATCCCGTCCTGTATGGATGCGGGCCCAGGGGTGCCGGGGGCCGGGCAGGCCGGGTAGGCTGCATTTGGGGGGTGTGGGGTGTGCGCGCCCACGCGCGTGAAACGTGGATGCAGAGGGCACTGCCGTTTCCTTTTATGTGCGTTTCAAGAAGGAGGAAAAAAAAAATGCCAGGCGCAGTGTTCAGTGTCGAACGGTCGCCTTCCTGTTGTTCACGGCTGTCTCTCCTCCCCCCTCCCCGCAGTGTGCCGTGCAGGTGAAGCTGGAGCTGGGGCACCGCGCCCAGGTGAGGAAAAAACCCACCGTGGAGGGCTTCACCCACGACTGGATGGTGTTCGTGCGCGGTCCGGAGCACAGTAACATACAGCACTTTGTGGAGAAAGTCGTCTTCCACTTGCACGAAAGCTTTCCTAGGCCAAAAAGAGGTAGGGCTCGAATACAAAAGGAGCTTGATAAAAAATGTCTTTGCCGGCGGTGGAAACAATCGCTGGGTCCGGGCGGTCCCCTGCCCCTCTCCCCGCCCCCCGCGTCGCGCTCGCCGGCGTAGCTCGGGACCCGGGTGCGCGGCGCCGCGCTGGCCAGGTCCCCGCTCCCGCCCGCGCGCGCACCACTTCGCCTCCTTGAAAGTCACCGCAGAGAAAGAACCGTCAGGTGTCGAGTGTTTATTCATCCCAAGCCAGCTCTCACCGGTCCTCTGGGGTTAGCCGCGGGTTCTGCGGGGAAACTGCAATTAGTTGCTGGGTTTGGAGGCGTGGGGAGTGGGGCTGGAGGGAATAAACAGCTTGCACTTTTTTTTTTAAACCTAGATATACCTGTGTTGTTAGCAGAGGATGCATGGGATGTAGTTATTGTTCCGTCTTGAGAAGTCGCCTGTCTTTAGGATCCTCTCTGCCTTCCTCCTTGTGTGAGGCGTTAGGTACCAGTTGTCATAGACTTTTCTTTTCTGTGGGTTATCCACCCCGACCTCCCACCTTCAGGATTTTATGTTCAGTTGGGAGTCGGGGGGGAGCGGGGCGCCTTGGCCCCCCGATGGCACTTGATTGCAAATTCAATTTTGAGCCACGTTTGTAAGTGTTTGCCCGATGTGATCTGCAGGGGAGAAGGTCCCTGCCAGAGGTCGAAGCTAAGTTTCAGAGGAATGGCGTTGTCTTGCCTTCTCCTGCAGCCCTCCCTCACCTTGGTTTTTAGCAGCCTTGGTGTCTGGTTTGCATAATTCTGCTCAGCCTCTGAGGTCTCAAAACATTTTCCATAAAGGACAGTTTTGGGAAAAAGAGGAACGGAGTGTTATTTTACAAGACATTTAAAGAGGGTTTGAGAAATCCCAATTTCTAGTCCCTTCCGCCTCTGGAAAACTACTGTCCTGTTGTTTTAGTTGGATTAGTGGAGGTAACAGTACAAATACAATAAGGTGCTTTGTTTGTGATCAGGTTTATTTATCTAAGTGGACACAATGGTTAGCAGTTATCTTCCATTTGATCCATAATCTTTATTGGCATCTAGAACTCCTGCAGTTTCTTAGCTTAACATCATAATAAATCCATTCTGCTTAGAGCTATGGTGGAAATTATTGAACATCCAAGGGCTTGAATAAAGAAAGGAGAAACGTGTGCCTTAGACGTGGCAGAGGTTTGTGTTGACGCTTATTTTTGTTCCCAGAGTTCCTCTAATGGGTCTTAGGATTGTATGTTTTGCCTGTAATGGTTTGTTTTATAGCTGCTCTTGAAAACTCCAACAGTTGAATTTGATGGGCTTTGCTGGTTGGTTAATAAATGAGTCCAGCTTCTCACAGAGGGATAGGGATATGCATGGCCTATTGGAAATAACGTTTAGATTTTGTTAGCACTTTGTATCAGAAGATAGCCAGAGACAGTACAGTTAATTTTTCCTCTGAACTGTGATGAGTTCAGGTTTCTTTCCCTCTGTGAGACTGGGTCTGATGCTTCTTGGGATCTTGTTTTTCGTTTTCCATCTGTCCATAGAGCCACAGCAGAGGAGTTCAAACAAAAGAAACCACCTTCTAAGATCCTTGCTTGGTACATGCTGTTAGGACTACTTGGCTGTCGTTCACTTCCAGGTGAAACACCCTTAACAATAACAACAAAAAAAGCAATATTTATTGTATTAGGAAAACTAAGCCAGTTGGCCGAAGATGTAGCTCTTAAGGTAACTTTGTTTAGGCTCCTTAACAATCCGCAAATTGGCATTATGAAATTAGAGGTGATCAACCTCTCCACATTTCACTACTGTTTCTCTGCTTCAGTGGGTGTGTATGGTGATGTCTCCTTTTATTTCCCATACTTAATGATTTTCTCGCCAGCCTGAGGGAACAGGAGAGTGCTGCCTACACAGCCCACACCTGGGAGTTTTGTTGCTAGGTGTGGTAAGTGGCTTGATAACACCAAGGTCTTCTCAGACGCCTCTAGTGAGAGATGTCTGCTTGTTGGTAGGGTTCTTCAATTTTTATTCTCAATTGTGGAGCTTCTTGATGTAGTCTATAAGCCATTGTTTCAAAATGTTTATTTTTGGATTTTTATTTGTATGTGTGCTTCCCATGATGTGACAAGTCCTGGGAAAAATGCCAGCTTACATAGCCCAGGAGAGACCTTGTCATACTGTAATTACACATGATTCAGATTGCAAGAGAAGGTTTCTCTGTTCATTGAGAATAGATGGTTGTAAATTCAAGTAACACCAAACATGTCACTTAATCCTGGGGACTTATTTTTTGGCTTATGAGGTCTTTTGAAATGATAAGAATAAATCCAGAATAAGAATGCCAGGCATTTCTAAGTCTACTTCTGTACCTTTTAAAATGCTGTATTTTTGATATTATAGATCTATAAATAAGAGGATTGAAAATGGGAGAAACTGCAAAAATGGTTTTTTGCAGTGAGAAATCTGAGTTACAAGAAATGCATACTGTAAACTGTAAATGGCTATTCATAATACCAGTTTAAGTTACTTTCTAAATGTGTGGTAGTTGATAAAACAGAAGTGGACTTGGATCTGACGATGAACTGCTCAAGCCATTCAGATGGATGAGTTCTTAGTTTCATAAATCTTTGGTTTGGAAAAGCAAATTGATTTTCATGTTGATTTCCTTTATTCCATAGTAATATTTTGAGAACTTGTAGGGGAAGAAAATTACAGTAAATTCAACTTGTTGCCCGTTGAGAATTACGTATGTCATTTCAAAACTGAACTAATTGGTCTTGAATTGATAAGGTTTTACTCTGTCCTAAAGACAGTTTCAATTTAAAACTACTAGCACAAAATCCTAGAAAGGAGATTTTGATGAAATAGTGCAGCCTGGAATATCCATTAGCCATTACAGAATAGGCATGTCAAACTATAATGCATTTTAAAACTAGCTGCTTGCAAAAAAAGACTATATCTTATTTATTACTATCACAGATTTATAATAGTCTGATATGACTGAAATGAATAGTCACATTCAAAACATTTCATTTAAAATATTAATGTTTTCATTTTCAGTATGATGTGAACTTTCCTTTCAATTACTGCCATCCTTACTATTGCAATCTGTTCCAGTGACATTTACGATATGAAATCTGTTGCTTATTATTTTATGTAAGCTAATTTGGCCACTGGTATGATTTGATAGCTTATTATTTGTAGCCTTAGTCCTTTGAGTGGGCAGATAAAGCGCAGTAAATCTATACTTGTAACTTTCCTTTAAATGTTTGAGCCCAGTTTTATTGTGTAGTTCTGATTTGTGTTAGTCTTCCGAAATAGTTGGAATAACTTTTTATCAGGGTATCTAAAATTTAAGGGCTTACTAGTCGAAAATATTGTGTGCACCTGGTGTATTTTGTCTCCTGAGATATTTAAAAGGTTTATAGAAGAAAAAAAAGGTGGGTGACTATACTGATACAGTCAGTGAGTGTTACGAGATTTGTGTAGAATTCTGTATGGAATTAAGATGACCAGTGAGAACAGTTTTACAGCTTGACATTTTGAAGCAACATAAAGTATAATTTACCAAAGTGCACTTAAAAAGCTGAATTGCTAGAGGAAATCTCATGTGCTGTTAGTGAGAATGTAAATTGGGCATGGACATTTTGCAGGACATTTGGCAAAATCTATTAAGATTTTAAATGTTTATGCACGTCGACCCAGCAATTTTACTTCTAGGAATTTTCCAACAGATATGGCTTTACAACTCCACAGAGTTACAGCATTTTTTCTTTGGTCTGTATTTTGATAGCAAACATTTGGAAGCAATCTATAAAAGGGACCTCAGTGGGGTACAGCTAGATCTTGGTGATCTATTTAAAAAAGATGCAGGAAGATCTTCAAGAGATGTTAGGTGAAATAAGGTAATCAATGTAATCCCGTTTTAAAAATGGGCTTATACAGATAAAAAGTGTATGTATGTATGTGGATAAAATAAATTCTGGATGAATGACTATCAAACTCTTACTAATAGTTTTCTTAAGTGGATGCTATGGTATTGGTGGTGATGAGCGGTGTTTTTGTTTTTGTAGTGTTTGATTTTTTTAAAGATAAATGTTTATTCTTTACATTTAAAGCCTTCAAATGAGCAGTCATTACTTTTTAAGACAAAACAACGAAAGTGAAGGCCCAGTATATGCTACTGCCTTTTGGACATGGATTACCATGTAGTTCTCTAAAAGTTCTCTTGAACTTTCTTGGGTAGATATTGTTGACCAGTGGTGAGGAGGAATTAGATTTAGGAATTTTTATGTAAATTGTATGTATTAGTATTGCCTGTATTTGAAATTAACCAGAGATAGTTTAAACAAATTACTTACTAATTTAAGAATAACAGTCATCAGCCCATTTGGTGAGTGTATAGATATTATTTTAATGAAAAATTATCTTCTAAAACAAAAAGAGAAGTGAGAAGAGTAGCATCATTTTATTGGTGTTTGTATGCAGTCTCTTTAATGTTTTGCTTAATAGAAGACAACTGGGTCTGCTTATGTCTTCTGTATTTGGTCTGTTGTGTTACCACTCATCATGTAGCCTTTGGAAAACTCTGCTGTACACTTATGAGAGAACAAGGGTGAAAAGGCAAATAAAGTCTTAGAGTTGTTATAAAAATAGTTTTAATATTGCCAGTTCCTGGAAAAGGTTATGGGTATCCTGGGATCTGCAGACTTATACTTGGTGAACCTCTGATATAAAATAATCACAATACTATGTGACACAGATAAACAGCTCTGTTAAGATGTGGAAGGTGATTTTCTTTGTAACCACTATTATTGTTGCTAATAAAAATACTTATTTAATGGAATGAGAAAGGATAAATTTTCCAAGGTATTTGCAAGGTTAAATTCCAGTGCAACAGTATCTAACACTTTTTTTTCCAAAAAGGAAAATCCAAACTTGGTTTTACTGGCTGTATTTTGTAGTTAACATCACTGTCCATTTTATGATGCAGAAGCCTTTTATATCTATTATTTTAGGTAACCCTCTGTAGAAGTACCTTTGGGAGGTAGACAGAGCTGGGAGATCAGTCAGTTTTATAATTTTTCTTTAAAGATTTTTTTGTTCCTTTTCTTGGCTCTTTGAAGTTTCCTTCTATTGGTCTTGCATGGACCAACCTGAGCCCTTTAGGTCTTTTCCTGATCATCTAATACAATGATACCCAGTCTTTAACACAGCTTTTACAGTTCTAAGATGTGGAACTTTTTTGGTATTTTTTCTTTTTTTAAATCTCTTAGTGACTTAAGTCTTCAAAAGAGAACTTGGAAAAGTTTAGATACTTGGGAACGGGGGAAATGTTAAACACAATTATAGCAGTTATGTAATTAAACAAGGACTCAATATAGTACTGAACTTACTGGACTTCAATCTTTATTGACCAGATTTCAGGATATTTTTGATTTCTAAAACAATGTTTCACACTGTCCCAATGGAAATAATACAGAATTCTGTAGTTTTTTTTCCCTCGGCTTTTGTGTTTTCACTCCTCAACTAAGCTGCTAATATGTAGGAGAGATTCTCTTGTCTCAGTGATACAAATTTATATTCTTTTAAAACACTTTTTGTGTGTGTGGCCAGAATCTCTTTACTTCCTTCTGTTCCTCATAACAGATATTTTAATCCGTTAAACTTGTTTTCTGTTATATTTTGTGGTTCTCATTATTTTGTAGTGTTATATTCGCTTTTGGGAAAAGAGTTTTTGGGTAAACAGTTTCCCATAGATGATATTATAGGTAATTGGCAAGTTTTTGTTATGTTATCATGGAAACTGAGATATTACATTGCACAATTTTACAGTTTAGCCTTTATGAAGGATGCATATATTAATTTTTATATACAAATTAAAATTATATTTTCTAATTTATACATATATGTTCACTGTAGACAAATCAAGCCATAGAAATATCAAGAAAGGAGTTACCTGAAAATTCTTCATAGATAACCATAATTAATATTTTGGTAGGCATCTTTTTATAATTATGTTTATATTTGTATACACACAAAAATTAACTTTAAATTACAGTTTATTCAGCAAGTGGTTTTTGAAGCTCCTATCATGTGCCTAGAGTATTTCTAGAAGTTGGGGATAAAACACAGATGAGCATTCCTGCCCTCATGGTATGTGGTGGGATATCTTTTTAAAGCTGAATTTGATGGTGTCACATTAAATATAGATTTATTTATTTGAAAATTTATATTCTCATGTCTAATTTGTTATGAATAATATTCTGATGAACATCCTTGACATTCATTTTTATGATTTTTCCAATAATTTCCTTATGTATATAGATTTTACATTTTGACATTCATTACCAAACTTCCCTTCAAAAAGATTGTACCAGTTTATACTTCCTTAGGAGTTGGGAGACTGCCCATTTCCCCACATGGCTGCCAGTATGGGGATTAAAAGGTTTTTTTTTAATCTTTGCCAATCTGCTGCATGAACTGATACCTCATTTTTATTTGCATTTATTTGATTAGTAATGCCACATATCTTTGTGTATACATATTTACCATTTGCTGTTGGTGATAATGCTTGTTTTGTATTCTCAAAAAAGGGAGATATAGGAAAATACAAAGGAAAGAATAATATAATAAACATTCATATCCCTTTACTGAGAATGAACATATATTTACATTTTATCATATTTTTTTAACTTTTTATTTTATATTGGAGTATAGTTGATTAACAATGTTGTGATAGTTTCAGGTATATAGCAAAGTGATTCGCTTTTACATATATGTATATCTCTTCTTTATTGAATTCTTTTCCCACTTAGGTCTTTACATAATAGTGAGTAGAGTTCTCTGTGCTATATAGTAGGTCCTTTTTGGCTCATTTTTCTTATTTGACTCCTTGTTTCATTTGAGGGAATTAAGTATTATAGATATGGCTCAATTTTTTAAATGATTACAATCTTTTCTTCCAAGTCTTCAATCTCTTCCCCATCTATCTATGTACATTTTCACATTTATACTGCTACAAGTGATAGTATGGTGTGTCTTAAAATCTTCATGAAGTGTATCATACTGAGTGAATGGTTTTTTTTATTTGAGATATAATTCATATACCATAAAATTCACCTTTTTAAAGTAGAAAATTTAGTGTTTTTAGTATATTCATAAGATTGTGCGAAAACTATTTAATTCAGGGCCATTTCCTTGAGTAAATCATTTTGTGTCTTGCTCCCCCCACCCCTCTTGGCCTCAGTACATCTTGAACCTTTCCTCATTTTATCTTTAGAGACCCAATTCATTCCCTTTAATTTTTTCTTCTTAGTATTTTGTTTAGGAGTATGTTCTATATTAACTTTTCTGTTCTATTAAACAATATATGGGTCATTTTCTGTCCTGGGTAGTGAGTACCTTTGTACTTGTTACCTTGTGCAAATGAGCAAGATTTTGGATATAGGTCTAGGATACCAGCTGTGTGTGTTTCCATTTGCAATAGACATTGTCAGATTGCTCCACAGAGTAGTTGTGACAGTTTATATTCTGTCAGGGAATGAGTGTCATTTTCTCTACATCTTTGCCAACATCGAATATTTAAAAATTTCTCATTTTTGTTATTAGTTGCAGTAGTATCTTTTTATGTTCAATTGCATTTCTCAGTTTCCTAATGGGGTTAAGCATTTTCTATATGCTTACTGACCATTTACATTCCCTCTTTTGGAAACAGAGGAGAAATTGCCTATATTGATTTCTTTTTATATCCCCTGTCTTAAAAAAATAAAAAAGATTTGCCTTATCTGTGAGATGTTAATTCTTTGTTATTTGTGTGGAAAACATCTTGTCCCGTTTTTGTTTCTGTTTCTTGGTAGCTCAATGTATGGTATCTTTTTGTCATACATAAGTTTTTAATTTTGTCAAATTGATTTGTTTTATTTTGTTTTCCTGTCTGGTTTTGGGGTTTTGTGGAAGAATATAATTTGTGGGCATGGTAATGTGCTTAACCAACAGGCTTTGTATGTGCAGGATACAGTGAAGACTGGGGGAGATGTAAATAACAGAAGGAGGAGGTCCCTGCCTTCAATGTGCTTGTGTCTTTCAGAGTTGGCAAGGACTCTTGAGATTCTTCATCTTTGTTTACCCTCTCATTTTACTTTTAATCAGAAGTCTAGAAATGTGAAGTGATCCTGCATGTAGACACAATGAGTCACGAGTGTGCTGGTGCAAAGATAACTAGTAATAAATGGTGGTAAATGTTTACTTTTAAAACACTGAGTAATTATTCACTTATGTTAGCAGACAAATGTTCAGCCATAACTGCTTTTGTAGACATGATCTAGGACTTAATTAAGTGGTGGTAACCATGGTAGATGCCATTTAAAATGAAGAGGTTCTCTATAACCACTTTTGGGTAAAATCAAATTCATTTTTTGGATTAACTTAAGGTTTTCCTTTGAGATTAAATCATTAGGAAAAATTGCACCTGAATGATAGATATTCCTTGATATTTTCCACCCCCACCACCTCCATGGTAAAATTCCATCTCTTTAAAGGATACAGAACATTGTTTTAAGAAATAAAACTTAATCCTTTTAACTTAAGTGTGTTAAGTTTGTAGTGATCAAGGCCCAAAGAGTCTAGCATCTGGGTGTGATTTGCTTGGTATGTCAGTAGTTAACAGTTACCTTTTTTGGATAAAATCAATGCATCGTTTTTTAGCAAAGAAAATTATGGCTTATACTGAGGTTAATTCTGAGGTCCATTTATTTGAAATAATGTTCATAAGTGATTATAAAGATGATCAGTTGAATTTAATTAGTTTTGACCCATGTTAGAAGATTGATATTCTCAGAGCAAATAAATTTTAGTATATTTAATTTTGCCAAATATGAATGTTTTTCTTTGTTCCTTTCCAGCAGAAATCATTAGTTAGTTATTTTCCCATCAATACTAGGCCAAATGCTATGTATATGTATTGATTTTTAAGAGCAAAATATACATGAACAATTTCCTAAAATATTAATACAATAATAGTGGCCTAGGCAGTGGAGAGATTTACCTTCTCTTAATGTTTCTGGATATAAATTTAGTCTGCATGATGCCTTTACTCTTTGCAGATAGGTTTTGTAGTCTTCTTCCGTTCCCTCCCAGGGTAGTATTGGGGAAGATTAAGGTCAGATGATTCCATGTGTCTATTTATTTTGACAAGCATTTATAACATTTGGAATGTTTAAAAACAAAGTTCATTTACATAGAACCGTGGAAAAAACAAACAAACGAAGGTTCGTTGTAGACTTCGTGTCATCCATACCTTCTACCCAAAGTACTCCATTGATATGAGCTGCTGAATAATGAAAGCTTCTTTTGTGTTGAAGAAATATTCTTCTATTTTATGAAATGTTTTTCTTCCTTTGGATTCTTTCCTTGTTCCTATAATATAAGCAGCTGTTTTGTGCTGACTTTTATGGGAAAACAGAGTTCAGGCCATTGGGATTTGGTTGCTCTTATTAATAGTGGGATGTGTGTGTGTGGCTCAGCTGCGCCCGGCTCTTTGCGACCCCATAGACTGTACCCTGCCAGGCTTCTCTGTCTATGGAATTTTCCAGGCAAGAACACTGGAGTGGGTTGTCACCTCCTACTCCAGGGGATCTTCCCAACCCAGAGATTGAAACCGTATCTCCTGTGTCTCCTGCATTGGCAAGCAGATTCTTTGCCACTGAGCCACCTGGGAAGCCCTTTAGTAGGATAAGTTATGCAAAATGTTGCCATAGCTCCAGATTGGCTAATCAGAGATGCTTGTTTTATAGTTTTTCCTACTTCTGCCCAGGAGTGGGGAGCTACCTCCTTCACCATAGGGAGCACAAAGCAGGCATTACGTGTTTCAGCTAGTCCGGTGCTCATCTCTCCTGTGTGTGTATCTGTTGTGCTGCCTTAGAGTTACACATCCAAGGGGCTGGAACCAATGTGATCGCTGTGGTTAGTGCTCATACCTTTAATCAATGTAGGCTAGACACGGACAACAGTATAATATCAAAGAGGTTATCGCAAGTCGCAAAGAGTTAGAATCCTGATTAAGCTTCCCCTCCTCTAAGTGGTAAATTATTACTCAGTCTTGTGAAACTTATTTCCTCTGTACCTCTAATAACTGACTTCATGTAAACAGAACCATCACCTGAATTTAGCAAAAAAACAGTGTGCTGGCCCAGAATCACAGTTTCTAGAATTGGTTTAGCTTAGTAGTTATAGGCAAAAGTGAGTTTTCTGCTTTTCTCTTTCTTCCCTACTTCAAGTGCTTATTTAAAAACTGGACACAAATTTGAACAACTTGGCCAAGTCAGTCATCTTTTTTCTTTTTTTTTTTTTTATTACTTAATCTGTGAAATAGAACTAGCCTTTTAGCTTAAAAATAGGAGTCAGATGTATTCCAGTAACTGGTAGGAGCAGTATTTAGCAATACAGCAGAAAAGACTCTGGCCAGGGGAAGTAAAAGGGATATGTTTGGACTGAGTAAGCTCTGTGGGCTTTTCCAGCTCGAAAATATTATTTTCCTTGGTTTTTAAAAAAGGATACATTCTGAGTGTGTCATTGATTTACCTTTTTTTTTTAAAAAAAAATAATGATGTGATACCTACCACTTATTACATTCAGCTGTATATTGGTTATCATGCTAGACAATAGACGTGTTGATGTGTTTAATTTCTCACTTTTCATAAGTGTAGCAGTTTGGAGAATGATTTAAAAAAAAAAAAGACCAAAATGTTGACATGAACTTCAGTATATTGGAATATTACACTACTTAAATGGTGTGTGAACAGTGAAATGGGTAAAAGACTTGTTGACCATCAGGGAAGTAGACGATATTGTGGATAATTCACCAAGTAGCTGGTTAAGTTTTGGTTATGAAAAGTTACTTTCTGACTATAATGGTGCCATTTATACCTACTATCAACTACTTCTTGTAGGTTGGAGCAGTCCAGGAACTTATGAGACTGTTTATTTGCAACTTCTCCCTCTAATATGGCTCTTGACCAGGTCATTAGATCATTGGGTTTTTTCTTGAAAGTTGACTGATAATTTAAAAAAAAAATTCATACAACATAAGCCAGACCTTGAAATTTTGTCACTTGTTATGCTTTTTGAAAATATTGTGTTTCAGATAACTATTTATATATCTATTATCAATAGAATAATAAGTGGGGACTTGGACTTACATTATCAGGTGAACAGGTTAGAAGAAAGTATGTCAAATCTTTGATCATTCAGCGTATTTGCAGGACTTTCGGTTTAATAATGCAGATGCTTAATTAAAGTTGCCTTGAAAAGCAAGTACCCTTTCAGTCTTCACTTGCAACATGCTACATAACTTTAAGGTTAAAGAAAAATAATTCTAGTTATCACTCCAGCTTGTGAATGGGAATTGTTGAGTGACCAACTAGAGCCAAGAATTTAATTATACAAAATACACAAATGCAGATATTTTAAAAAGAGTAGCAAATGAATGAGAATTTTCTTACTTGTAAAGGCTGCACAGTAGCTTGTAGTTAATGCTACTTGGTTTAGTATTTTTCTGTGGAGTCGTTTTTTTTGGATTTATCATGATCATTGATTTTAGTACGATTTAGTTTATTTTCTTTATGAACTAAAAATTTCTGGCGAATGGCCAGAATTGTTCATCTTTATCCACATTTGGAGAATTGTATGACAGATAAAAATACATCAGTGAAAAGATGGGAAGAAAATACTTCACACAGTGTTAATGAAAAGTTGTCTCTGAGAGGTGGAATATCAGGAAATTCTTGTCATCAGTAAAAGTTGTTGGATTTTTCAAGCTTTCTTGAATGATACATACTACTTATGTGAAAGTTAAACTAGATACTTAAATGTACATAAGGATATGTTTACAATAAGCTTTTTAGTTTTTTTTAAAAAGTAATCTCACTTGAAGCATTAACAGAAATGTCTTCCCCAAGGAACATTTTCATATTTTGTTATTTGAAATTTAACCACCTTGTCATTCTGAGTGTTTTCTTTTAGTATTACCATGAATATATGTATAAATGTTTCATAAGTTGATTGTAACCTTTAAAGAGGTATATGTAAATCATATTCTTACCTTTTGTAACAATTAATTGTGTTAAGGTGTAAAACTAATCAGATTAACTTGATGTATAAGTACTTGATATATGTATAAATTTTTCTTTGTAACAGAAAGACAACTATGCTTATTATCACAGTAGAACATACACTTTTGGTGTACTTAGGAATGTTTTGAGAAGTTTGACCTTTTTTTAGCCTGTAGAATTTTGATAAATATAACTTTGTTGATTAATATGTTTATCTTGATGTATAGTGGTAGAAAAATTTTCAGAGCCTACATCTAACTTAAAAATTGTCTGCAAATGAAAGAACTGTCATGCTTAGATGTATGGTGATGTGTTAGGAATAAATGAGACCTATAGTTGGAAGTAAATATCCACTTCTTGTTTGTGAGTCCCTCGGAGGAGGGCATGACAACCCACTCTAGTATCCATGCCTGGAGAATCCCATGGACAGAGAGCCTAGCAGGCTGCAGTTCATAGGGTCACACAGAGTTGGACATGACGAACTGACTTAGCATGCATGCATGTATATAATTTGGAAGTTAAACATTAAATTATGAGAAATAAAAGGTACAAAAACAATTGCCAAAACCAAGGCAAAAATAATGTTTGGGGCAGGGAAGTAAGTAGTCCTTTTTGGATGGAGAATTGATGCATAACTGCATAAACATAAACAGTATTTAGCATTAAAAGGCGTTTCAATACTGTTCAATATATAGGCTTCAAAAATCACTAGAAGTTAAAAGAAAATAAAGTGTAATTTCATGTTTTATAGATAATGCAGATAGATTGATATGAATATTCCTAAATAATTTCTGCAAAATGAGGGAGTTGATTTTAGTTGTCTTAAAAGGTCTCTTAGCGGTCTTGGTTTATCTGATTAAGTCCACAGTATTATGATTAGTGGGAAAACATCTCTGCCTTTTTAACATTAAAAAATCACTATTACAAGTATATTATACTCAAATGCATAGCAAAACTGTATGTCAAATAAAAACAAACCTTTTTCCTTTAGTGTTAGATGCTTTTACAAAAAAAATTATATTCAGTAGTTAGCCAGATTAATTCTAAATGTAAAATATGAAAATTGCTGTTGGTGATTTGAGCATTTCTTTATTAGCTCCTTGAATAAGATTGCCACTTTAAGTTCTATTGGGTGGCATTTGGAATAACAGTATATTTCACAGAGCTTTAATTTAGTTCTGCTGATAGATTTTTATTTAACTATTTCTGGTCTTTTTGAGAGAATCCTAAATGGGATTCAGAGTGGCCTGGATTCCTTAAGGTGTGTATGAGAATGAGGAAAATCCACTCTTTGGCACCTTGATTACAACTTACCATGTTTGCTTCCTGTTGTTCTAATTAAATTAATTTACGTAGATGTCTTCATTGCAGATATAGAAAATACAGTGACTGTTTTGAAACTGTTTTGAAAACTTTAAAAGAACACTTAGGGGACCAGACTGAAGACTTGAAAGTTTCAACAGTACGAAGACTTGGTTTGAATATTGCAGATTGTAAGAGCTTCCCAATTTGGCATACATTAAATAAATATACTCATAGAATTTTATTATAGGACAGACAAAGCTGTGTTCGACCAAGAAAATGTGTGGCTGGCTCTTATTTGGAGCATATAGAGTGGGAGCATGTTTTGCACTGAAAGGGAGACTAAAGGACAAGGTGTTCTCTCCTTGTAAAGACCTCAGAGTTTTCTTTATGTTATTGTAGAAAGACATTATTTTTGCTTTGGCGTGCTTAAAACTAAAGGGCAAATGATCCAAAAGAATAATCTTGAAATTCAATAGCAAGAAAACTACTTGACATTGTGGGCCGGAGGCCAGCAAACGTGTTGCTTTCATTGAATGCGTGGGAAATGGGGCAGGCCTGGAATTTAAAGAGACAGGGCGCAGTACCCTAGAAAATAAAAGCCCTCCTGTATGATTTGCTTACTTGGAGGAAAAAAATAGACTGAAAGTTTCCTCTAAAGGATCTTTATTGGATCAACTCTTCAAGGCATTGAAAGACATTGAGTGAATTTTTCCTAATGCCACCTCCCATCTCCTTGGTCATCTTCTCTTGTCTGAAACTGGTGCAGAGTAAAACTGTTTATAACAGAGGAGAAGCTGCTTTTCAAATAAAAGTACTTTGCAGCCTGTTCAAATGGAGTATAATGTAATTCTCTGAAATTGAGCACTTATTACTTTGTTTACTCAGTTGTTTAAAAGGAGGGGCGTGGAATAAGGAAGGGGGATACCATAGGAACCTCTGCTTTAGAAATTGCTGTTTTTTTTCTGTATGAGTTTTTCTGCCCCATCCACTCATGAATCCCTTCTCTCCCTCCCCCACCTCCCACAATCCCTCAATAAAATAGTATTTAAAAGACTTGAATAACTAGTCCTATGTACCCGCTTCTTGCTGGAGGCAATAACGTTGTACTATTTTCAATGGGTGGTCTTGAATCTCCATGGGAGATTTTTTACAGGCAGTGGGCTCCAAGACCCACTAAATGTATTATATTGAACATAACTAGTTAAATTCCCAAGCCATAGAGAATATACAGAGGTACTTTTACACTATTGAAGTCCCATCGTTAATTACTGGCAAACCAATTTATTTGAATTTTATCAGAAGAATTTATGGCTTAAATCCCTAAAAATGACACATATTAACTCAGTGTTTGAGTTCTACTTTTTAAAACAAGTAAGACATTTGTATATATGTCAATTCAGTAACACTTATTTGTGTGTATATTTTAGTTCATAGGTGTCTTTTTGTTTGTTTTAATTCTCCTTCTTTAGGAAACCAGCACCTAGTGGTCGTTTCCAAATGTTTATTAATTGAAGCCTTATTTCTCCTTATGGAGGTAGTGTAAAATGATAGGATCTGTTATAATCAGAAAGCATATCAAGTATTTTTATAATCATTACCTCTTACCTGTGGCAAGTGGCATAAATGTATTCTACCCTGAAATTTATGACCAAAATTGCTTTGGGCCAAACCTTTTTGTAGAAACACACAGGATTGGAATGATACATTAAATACTGGGTTAAAATTGCTTTTTAGAAAAAAATTCTTTTTACTTAAACTTGAATAAAACAGTACATGTACTTATGCTCTGTAAATATGGAAATGGGGAATGTTGCACTCATGCCTTATTCCTACATAATTTAGTTTAAAATTACTTTGGAATATGTAGTGTAACTCTCTCATTAGTGATAACATAACTTTATTGGGTTATTGATTTGATTACTTTGTTTTCCTTATTCACATTCTTCACGAAATTAATCTATGGAGAATATTGAATTTCTATTTAAAATAAATATAAGTCCTGATTAGTTCTAAGTCTGACCTATCTATTTTCCATAGGCTAAGTAGAGAATTTAGGAGTAGGCATCTCAGATATATTGATAAATAAATGAATGACGATATATAATAAGAGAGCATTATTATTTGTTTTAAACAATTTCAGTAGTTTTAGGTGGAAAATTGTAATTTTTAAAGAATTTGTTTCTTTTACAAAAATTAGTGTACACTTGCTTTAGGTCATATAAAAATGGTATGAATTCTGTAGTTTTCTTCACTGATAGACTCAAAGCTCTGCTCAGCAGCTTACAGCAATGACTAAATGTTTGCCTTTTCTTTTTTAGCTCAGTACTAGTCCTTGAATAGCTAAAAAGTTTTCCAGTAGTTTTTACAAGTGGGTTTAAAGAAGTCATCTGAAATTTATCTTGTGTAGCCAGTATTTAAAAGTTATTAAGATTGTCTACACACAAAAAAAGAAACAGCTCTTCTGGCTACATATGTGAATAAAAGTTAAAGGTTGGTGAAAATTAGCTTGTCAAGTAAACTTACTGACTGAGGAATAATTTTGTTTTCATTATCCAGTCCCCTGGCTGAAAATGAAATAGAAACGATCTGGTTACTAAAGACCAGCGCTGTATTGGATCACTTCCTTGAGCTTTTGCTATGATCGTTAAAGGCAAAGTTAGACAGCTGCTGTAGATTTTGCCTGTGGTCTCACAAAAGAAATTGTTTAACCCTGTTAGTTTCAGACACTATCATTTCTACTTTGCAGATATGTTTACTTTCTTCAATATGAGTGATATACTTGTTGTGTTAGATATGAGTATCTGTGATTATGATTTGAACTTCTGATTATGGGAAGGCAGCATAGCAGAAAATGAGTAATTTTAGCACTCTACTACAATAGTTTCATGTCTTGAATATGACAGAGCTCAACATTTTTGCTTATATTCAGACAGATTTAAAAACTTCAGCTTTTACCTTTCAAAGTTAGACTTTGCATTTGTATCTGAAGACCTTTAGGGAATTCTAAAAATTGTGAAAGTTGAGTGTGATTTATAATCTGTTATAATTGGATATTTAAATATCCTTTTTGGGGCCCGAAATTCAGAGGAAATACCAAGTCCTCGACTTTAAAATCTCATTTTGGATAAGTGTAAAATTAGAACAATGCCATCTACTCCTGAAATTGATGTCATAATGTTAAAAATCCCAATGATGTTGAGTTCTTTTGTATAATGTGTTTGCATTATTGCTAGAGGTTTAAAGGGCAGGGAAATACTTTATTGTTCAGGCTAAAGAGGGCAAGATTTGGAAACCTACCGCTATGTGATTAAATCAGTGTGTTTGCCCTGAGGCTTGAGCCATTCAATCTGAATTCATAGTTTAAAATTTTGGATTTCTCCTCTGAAAAATAATACTTCTTGAAAATGTTAAGACTGCTCTTGCTTGCTCACATGAAAACTATTGAGGCAAGTGATCAGGGTTAAGAATTTCTTGCAATCAAGACTGTAGGTACATTTCAATGTTTTAAAGAGAAAGTTCACAGCCATTTTACATAAAATTTTACTGGGCTTTTCATTAATCTAAAATAACTGGTCTATAAGTACTTTATCAGTGAAAACTGCTCAGCATGTAAAACGAGGAGTAGAAGAGCACAAAGGCTTCCTGCAAATTAAGGGCACAATGAGTACTAACGGACTTTCCAGCCATCTCCAGCTGTGAGATTATTATAGTTTTTGCAAACCCTTTTCTCTCAAAACTAAATCAAGAATGGTAGAGACCTGATAAAAAAGAAGTGTAGAAAAGCCTAACTAATCCTTAGATGAGTTACTTCAAACGTGCCAAAATAGAATAAAATCAGTTAATAGCATGGACTAAAGGTTACTTTTAATGCATTTTTATCATTCATGTTGAGAATTTTGTTGTATGTCAATGCATTTGGCCTAAGTTAAAAAAAATCCAGAAGGGGAAAAATATAATTAAATGTGAGAGATTACATAATCATATTGTTATGAGGAAATTTAGTACCAATGTTAGGTGCCAGATTTGACCTATGAGATAAAAGCTATGTACTTGAGATGAGAGCTGTAAACAGGTGGCTGTAATTTTGAGTGGTAAGTTTTCCAGTTATAATGAGGAAGGCTCATCTTGATTTATTATGTAGATGTAAAAAACAACATGGCTTTCTGTCTTTGGAAAAATATGTACAAGTGGTTCCCTGGATAAGGTCATGGAAGGGTGCTGAAATCCAATCTGAATTGATATTTTAAAAGTGTTTGATTTTTTCAGATGGTAAAAGGAAGGAGAAATAAGAGGCAGGTTTGAGGTGTCAAGGTAGTCTTTACTATTTATGCAGTGTCTGAAATGATCTCTTTTCAAATATAGAAGGATACTATCATTTATACTTTTGATTCAGAATCATGTTTGCCAGCTACTTAATCTGTGAAATACTTTTCCCACCTAACTGGCATATGGTAGAGCTGCCAAAAATATTGGGCTAAGGGAAAACTGATTTGGCATGCTGCTGTTGGTAGGAAGAATTAAAAAAAAAAGTGATGTCTTTTTGGGTGTATATTATATAGGTATAGATAAAAGTTTGTGTGTTTCTATCAACCTTGATAAAGTTTAATTATATGATCCTGGGTAGTGGGAGATTTTATAATCATATCATATTTGTCACTCCTCTAAGATGCCCAATTAGAAGTTTCTCTAATGGAACTTAGCATTTATTTCCTTGTAATAGACATGTATATTGATTTTCCTTTGGCTCAGTAGGAAATAGGCTGACTGGCACTCTGAGCACATGTGTGTGCTATGTATATTAGGTATTTGTATGTGCCATCCCATTTAATTACAAGTAGTGATTTTTCATAAGTCATGTGGTAATAAAATCCTGTTAATAGTCAAAATGTACAATCACCCATAAATTTCCTCTACTTGATATTCTGACCAGATTTAACCTTATACAAAGATATCTTAGCTTGAATGCATTTTGCAACATTGCACAAATACTGTGATATACAGTTATTTATGTGCTTAAGAAGCTGAACTTTTACCTAAGCCTAGTGTGTTCCCATAGGATATGTTATTCTAGTGAATCAGAAAATTTCTTTGAAAGCAAAATAATTCTTAATTTTTGGTGGCTTGAAAATGGGGATATGCCCCGATGCATGAGGGGGAAAAAGTCTAGTTGACTCTCATTGCTAAAAAATAATTCAGAGTGCTTGGCCATCTTACGTTCCTTTGCTGGGAAGAAACCCACACCACAATGCTGCTGAATTATTTTACTTCTGTAGTTATGTCTTTGTGTGTTTATAGGTGTGGGAACATTTTATCTTCTGGGTTTCTGTTGAGGTTGTTTCTTTGCAGTGCCTCAAGAAAAGTCCTGGAGGCTAGCTTTGAAGCCCTTTGGACAAGCTGGATATCAAAGAGCCAGAGGAATTCGGCAGTAATTGTTTTATGGCTGGCCAGAAATCAGACCTATTTGTATAGGTAGCACACAAAATAGCTGTGATTTGACAATTTGGTGCTATTTATACCTGCCATAAAAAGAGAAAAGAAAAAGTTAAAGGGGTATTTTGGAAACAGGAACTAAGCTGTAAATGCAAATTGCTTCACCATTTTCTCAAAGGAACAAAAAAGGAAAGGGTTTAGGAAGTTTTTATTGAAGCTACGTTATTGAGGAACTGTCTGCTTTTAGGACATTTAATATTGGACTCACACTGAAACTATACTTCTTTCTGTTGGCAGTTCCCCCCACCCCCATTCCCATCTGATTAAAATTATTTTTGTGGAGCAAAAGAAGTTCTCTGGAGGAGGGACAGTGAAAATCTCAGAGCTTCCCATTCTCTTAACAGACCTGTAATATTTCACTTTACTGTTATTTAGCTCGGGGTAAGAGGCATTTGCTGCTGCTGCAGTGAATTTTTTCTTTCCAAATAAAAGTTATATTTTCAATAAGCAGTCACAGGTTGTTTACTGTAGTAGTGGGTGAGGATTTGCCAGGTAAATTTTCCTGGCTTTTAGGAAACATGCAGGAGAACTTTTGAATGACTGTTCTTAATCTGTCAGCTCATAGAGGTCTTTCTGAGTAAATTGGAGTGCTCACCTCGAGTATATTCCAAGCTCAAGGTGGGCAGTGTATCATGATGTGACTGTAAGTCAGTGAGCAGCCCAAAGTGGAGTTTGTTTTACCAGACTGTCATTCAGACCTTTTGAAGTTGTCAAATGCTTCATTGTTTTGCCTTGAAACCCCCCAGTCCTGAGAGCAGTCTGAGTCTGGGGGCAGCTGTGCAGAGAAAAAGCAAACATGTCTGTGATTGACTACAGTTTTTTTTTTTTTTTTTTAAAGAAACCCTAGAAATGCCTTAGGGACCCGTGGGGCTTTGTTACAATTTAAAACCATTTTACCACTGGAGGCAGTTAGGGCTGTCAAATTGAGACTGTATTAATTTGCTTTTAATTTTTTTCATCAGATCCTGATCCTCCAATAATGAGGAGATTGGTCTTTGTTAAGTGTACCTTAATTTCTGGGGGGAGGCCCTGTAGTTTTGATTGGACAAAGAGAATTCACGGAGGGTAGGGGAAAAGCATGGGAACCCATAGAGATAAATCTGGTATCGGGACAGTCAGTTTTGTTTTTACTTGAATGAAGAGTTACAATTTAGTAATCTGTGGGAAGGATCAGGAGTTATCTTAATAAAGATTTAAAATGGGAATTTTCTAAAAGGTTTCTAAAATTAAGGTTTTCTAAAAACCTTAATTGGATTTCAAGATGGATTCCCTCTATGGAAGTGGGTGAAACCACTCTATAGAGAAGAAACAGTCTGGGTTTCTGGTACTCCTCAGGAATATGAAAACTCAGGTAGGGACATATAAGGACATAGGTAGTTACAGATCAGCTTTATGGGTTGAGGATGTACTGTGAGGTTAGGGCTGGCTAGTGAAGAGTTGTATTTCTAAAGCAGTCATCATTTATTCAGCCAACTCTGGGTACCTAGTATGTGACAGGAACTTCTTCAAACATTGAAGATAACAATAGGAAATGAAGCAGTTTTCATCTACTCAGGGCACTTAGTCTGGCATCAGGCATGATTTGCCCCACCTCCCTGCCATCCCCCTGCCCCCCCCCCAAAAAAAGAATGCTTTTATGAAGCTACAAAAAGCAAAGCTGTGGAAACAAAATTTTGAGAGATTAGTTCTACTAATCAGAGATACCAAAATTTGAATTAAGCTAAAAAAACTGCAAATGAAAAGTCTAATAAAAATTACATGGGTTAAAAAATTATCCAGTATCTCTCACACGATTGGTGTTTCTGTGTGATGTTTTCAGTTTCTGAACTCTGGGTTAGCATGGTAGAATATAGGGTTATATAGCTGAACAGGAGTAGGAAGGCAATTTATAGTTACTGAAGTTTTAATTCTGTACCCTGTTATTCACATTTTACAGATGTAGATCCAAGACTCAATATTAAATAAGCTGTCCAAGGTCTGTATGGCTTGAATACAGTGTGACATTATGTCCTGTTGGCTGGGGATAGTCCCAGTTTTTGCCTGTTGTCATGTCTCACTCTCAGAACTGGGGCTTTTTCAATAATTTGTTGTTGTTAAGTCGCTCAGTTGTGGTCGACTCTGCGATCCCATGGACTGTAGCATTCCAGACTTCTCTGTCCTTCACTGTCTCCCAGAGTTTGCTCAAATTCATGTCCATCATGTTGGTGATACAATCCAACCATCTTACCCTCTGTCATCCCCTTGTCCTCCTGCCTTCAGTCTTTCCCAGCATCAGGGTCTTTTCCATTGGCTCTTCACATGAGTTGGCCAAAGAATTAGAGAGCTTCAGCTTCAGCATTAGTCCTTCCAAAGAATATTCAGGGCTGATCTCCTTTAGGATTGACTGGTTTGGTCTCCTTGCAGTCCAAGGGACTCTCAAGAGTCTTCTCCAGCACGACAGTTCAAAAAGCATCAATTCTTCAGCACTCAGCCTTCTATATAGGCTGTATGATCACTCTGTTTTTGAGTGGCGTAACGAAGATTTAAACTCCAAATCTCAGGCTCATCACTGTTACACCCTATTTCTTCTGTGGTTCTAGGTCATGACTCTAACCCCATGGCTGGTCTGATGAGAAGGGTGCTGAGACATAGATCTGATCAGTGCAGTACTCAGTACTTTGTTGGTGGTGCTTATCATGGGTGAAGGAGAAAAACATAGTAGTTTTCATGCTTCCTTCCTTCCTCTCTCTTTCTTTCTAAACATCCTGTTACCAAAATGTTGTAGAATGTGATTTAATTTTCCCTCAGAAATTTCAAAGGAAATTTAGGCATTCAAGAAACTTCAAGTCTTGGGAACATATCTGTAAATATCAGTCATCATTGCATGGTACTAGTCAAGAAAATTCTGGTGACTTATGTCTTCTGGATAAATGGAAATTTGTTACATCTCTTGATCACTGAACATGTTGCCTTTTCCTTTAATTTTTGTTCCTCTCCCCCACCTAATCAGAAGCCTAGAGTAGCAGAACAGTGCTTGAGGAAAGTAACTCTAATTTGGAAAAGAAACTAGAAAACTTATGTTCTGATTTGCACAGATGGGTCAGCTTTTCCACCAGCTTTGCTCGATGAACACTGAGAATGTCACTTTTATTTGGTCCCATTTAACAAGGCTCAACACTTCAGCGGGGTGAAGTTTTAGATGTGTACTGTCTATCAGGTAGGTTAGCTAAAACTTAAATAGATTGATTTTACTAATAATTAGTTCTGGTAATTAAAGAACTTTTGTGTCACTTCTCTTACATGCTGTGTCACTTAGACAGTGTGATCTGAGCTGTACCTCGCTGAGGCTGTAGTCTTTTTCACTAGAAGGAAGACTGATATCAGCTTTCTGTTAGCCTTTGAATCACATAGAGGGGTAGAAGCAAAATAAAGCCATTTTCAAAAACTTCTGGGATAGGTCAGGTTAGAGTGGGATGGAAATGTCCCATGTTGCTCTCATCCTACTTCTGGGCCACATTTAAAATTCTGTGCAGTTATATGACTTCTCTGCCCTTGAAAAACCTCCAAAACTTGTGGGGAGAAGGGTAGGTCGACTTGTAAGCAGATACTGAGATACATTTCAGTATAAGTTAAGAATTATAGTTGATGTAAGAATGGAGTTTTGTGGGAGCATAAATGGGCAAGTTGAGATTGAAGGTGAGCGCAGTTGTGTTTCCATTTATGTAACATGTTTCAACCTGAGTCTCTTTTCATCTTTTGTACCATTTTTGGTTTATAAAGCATTTTATGTTGTTTTGCATTGTTCCCCCCCCCCCCCGCCCCAACCCAGTGACAGTTTATGACCCAGCTTGAACAATACAATGAAATTCTTCTTTACCTCTAGCTGTTGTGGAGCCAGATGTAGATCTGGGCTGAGACTGGACTTTGTGGCACAAATTTTGGTTTGTAGGTTGTGGCTGTTATTGTTCCAACAAATAACTGTAACTTTAAAGTTATTTAGAAGTAAAGCAAATGTTGCTGAGACAAAGAGGGGCCTGGCTGATTTATAAATGATGCTTTAAAACAGTAAGCAGGTGTCTCAGCTTAAAGGGCTGTTTGGAATGAAATTGTTTTAGAGAAACAATACTAGTAAACTTCTGTGGGATAGTAGGATTGGAGACTGAAGTCCTGGTGGATTACTACCTGTTGTAATCCCCCCACTCGCCCCCTTCCCTGCCTCCCCATTTCTGTTTCCCTTTTCTGGAAGTTCAAAAGCATGAAATAGATTTCAGAGAATGAAAAGAACAATGATACTAATTGGAAGACACTAAAACTTTCCTGTCATACTGGTCAGGGGCAGGGTAGGAGCATTGCTCTGCAACCATACTGTGTTCCCAAGAAGTATGGAAGAGTCTGGTCAGAGGCATTGAAATGGTGTGCGTGCATGAAGGGAAAGGAGGGCTAAACCTCATTTGCATGATTCAAAGTAAGTAATAGCTTCCTGAGCCTCTTCAAGAGTGTTTGAAGGCAAATTTGTTGCAAACGATAGCTTATCTGAACTTTGAATGTGTTATCTATACAAATCACTTGAGGGACAGGTAGGATCTATTTCTGCTCTTAGACTGCTAGTTCATTAAGGATAGGATTTTTTTCTTTTTCTTTTTTATCACTATATCACTCACACTTTTGTACATAGGAAGTGTTGAATAAACATTTTATAGTGAGATACTTTTGTAAAGTACTTAATATATAAAAATACTTTAGTAATAATAGCTGGTATTTAACATATACTGCATATTACCTAAAAGAATTACCTAATTAATCTAGTGGTCACCCTATGAATTGGAACACTACTAGTACTACCCCCATGATAAATGAGTTAATCCAGGTTGTAGGATACAAGATCAGTATCCAAAAGTCAGTAGCATTTTAATACAGTCTCTATGAATATGCAAAGAATGAAATAATTCTGTTTATAATAGCATCAAAAGAATAAAATACTTAAGAATACATTTAACAAAAGAAGCATAAAGCTTATGCTTTGAAACTATAAAACATTTTTGAAAGAAATTGAAGAATATATAAGTGAAAAATAACCCATGTCCATCAATTGAGAGTCCAGAACTAAACCTAAGTGTCTCAGATTAACAAGGGTGCAAAGACCATTCAGTAGGGAAAGAATAATCTTTTTGATATATGGTGCTGGGCAAACTGGATATCCACATGCAAAATAATGAATTTGGATCCTTACCTTATACTATACATAAAACTTAGCTCAAAATGGATCAAAGATGTGAGCTATAACTGTAAAACTCTTAGAAGAATGCATAGGAATTAATCTTCATCAAGGAATAGCCTTGAGTTTGGCAGGGAATGCATTCTTAAATATGATACCATAAGTATAAGCAACAAAAGAAAAACTAGATAAATTGAATTTTATAAAAATTAAAAGCTTTTTTATTTTAATGGAAACTTTCAAGAACATGAAAAGACTGCCCATGGAATGGGAGAACATATTTTCAAATCATGTATATGATAATGGCTTGTATCTAGAATACATACACAGCTCAGTAATATGACAACCCAGTTAAAAATGGGCACAGAATCTGAATAGACATTTCTTCAAAGAAGAGGAACAAATGGCCAATAAACATGTGAAAATATTCTCAATGTTATTAAGGAAACACAAATCAAAAGCACAGTGAGATACTATATCTCCTAGGATGGGTATTATAAAAAATCAGTAACAAATGCTGGTGAGGATGTGGAGAAATCAGAACCCTTCACACACTGCTGCAGGAAAGGTGAAATGGAAAACAGCTTGGCAGTTCCTCAAACAGTTAAACATAGAGTTACTATATGACCCAGGAGCTCTACCCCTTGACATCTGCTTAAGAGAAATGAAAACATATGTCCACACAAAATCTTGCACATCAGTTTTTGTAGCAGCGTTACTCACAGTAGTGAAAAGCTGGAAGCAGGCCGCATGTCCATGAAATAATGAATGGATAAGTAATATGTGGTAAATTCATACCATGGAATATTATTTGGCCATATAAAAGAATGAAATACTGATACACGCTACAACATGGATGTGTATGTGCTTGGTTCCTCAGTCGTGTCTGACTCTTTGCGACCCTATGGGCTGTAGCCCACCAGGCTCCTCTGTTCATGGGGATTCTCCAGGCAAGAATATTGGAGTGGATTTCCATGCCCTCCTCCAGGGGATCTTCCCAACCCAGGGATCAAACCCAGGTCTCCTGAGTTGTAGGTGGATTCTCTACTGTCTGAGCCCCTAGGGAAGCCTACAACATGGATAAACCTTGAGAACATTGTGCTAAGTGGGGGGAAAAAAAGTTGCAATCTACATATTGTATAATTCTGTTTATATTAAAGGCTTAGAATTGGAAAATCTATAAAGGCAGATAGTAGATTAGTGGTTGCTATGAGCTGGGGACTTCGAGGGGAAAGAGAAGATGACAGCTGAAGAATACAGGATTTCTTTTTTTGAAATGAGAATATTGTAGAATTGTGATGGTTGTACATATCTGAATGTACTAAAACTGTTGAATTGCATGTTTAAAAAAGGTGACATATAGTGTGTGAATTCTATCTCAATAAGCCTGTTATTTCATTAAGAAAAATGCTGACACAAGCAATATTTTTAGTTATACATTGAAGTGAGAGTTGCTCAGTCATGTCCTATATAGTTCCTGGAATTCTCCAGGCCAGAATACTGGAGTGGGTAACCTTTCCCTTTTCCAGAGGATCTTCCCAACCCAGGGATCGAACCCCAGTCTCCCGCATTACAGGCGGATTCTTTACCAGCTGAACCACAAGGGAAGCCCAAGAATACTGGAGTGGGTAGCCTATCCCTCCTCTCATGGCTCTTCCTGACCCAAGAATTGAACCGGGGTCTCTTGCATTGCAGGCAAATTGTTTACCAACTGAGCTATCAGGGAAGCCCTTATTGGAAGAATAAACTTTGATGGTATGTCTTTTCTCTTGATAAGGTACATGCCATCATTTCAGGGCTGTTGGTTGCCCCAGTATGGTTTATTAAAAGAGCTTTGCTTCCTGGGTTGAACAAGACCTAATTCAAAGTGTATATCTGGCTGCTTTGGTGATTTTACTCTAAGCTATTTTATATGTATATTTGCTTTGTTTCCATTCATCAAAAATTCAAGTTTTTAGTTGATAGGAAGTGGTAACAACTATTCATTGAAGACTTACCATGGGTAGATACTTTTCTGTGTGATTTTAATGTGTTATCCAGTATATCTCACAATAATTCTACAATGTAAATATAGCAATTTTGGGTTTAATGATAGGGAAACTGAGGCACAGGATTTAGATAACTTACTCAAAGTCAAATAATAGGTAAGTGACAGAATATGGTACTAGGTAGCAGCAATGTTTTGTATTATTCTGGGCCAGGCGTATTTTACCTTATACGATAGATGTTTCTGGCAGTGTGTGTTTAAAATAACTTTTTGTAAGTGAAACCATATTTTTAGTGTGCTAAAGGAGCCTATTATTTTAAATGAAACCTGCAAATAAATCAGTTCTTTTTTATCAGTCTTGACAATTGTGACATCTTAAATCAGGGCACTCCTAAACATTTGATTGAGTGCAGTAATTTCTCTGGTAATTCTATTGATTTGGGGTAGGTTTAAAGCTTTATTAGTTTCATTCTGCAAACTTTTATTGAGGACCTATTTTTTGTAGTCAAGAAAAAGTGCTGTAAGAAAGTCCAAAGGAGGCAATTCCCGATTTAGAATTAGCTGGTGATAAAAGCTTATAAAATACTTTTCCCTGAAACCTGTCCTTAATTTAAGCTTGTAAATTATATTGCCGTTCATGCCTAGATTTTTGTACATATGCTACAGCTGCACTATCTAAAACAATAGCCACTAGACATGTGTGGCTATTTAAATGTAAATTAATTAGTATTAAATAAAATGCAAAATTCTGTTCCTTAATCACTAGCCACATTTCAAGTGTTTGATAGTTGTGTGTAACCAGTGGCTGCCCTATTGGACAGAACAGGACTAGAGAAATGATAACATCCACTCTTTTTACAGGAATTAAGGTGGCCCATGTGCTTTTGTGGGGAATGAAAAGTGGAGGGAAAGGATCTGATGGGACTTTTTATTTTAAAGTATACATTACACTCTTTTTTCCCGACAGGGTGAAAGCATATAAATAAGTTTTATGTGACATGGGAGCCTCCATAAGGAAATGAAGAGCCAAAGAAACAGAGCTGTGCATTTTTACCCAAGGTTTAATAAAAGATAGGTGGTCACGAAGAAGTAAGCTAGATTGGGGTGGATGGGTAGCGGTAGTAAACTGGCAGAAATTGAACAGGGCCTGTTTGTTGAAAGTTCTTCTCTGCCCTTTGTCCTCCTAGGTTAGGGTGCTTCCTCCTTCTGAGTATAGGGAAGCCTCCTCTTACACAAGGTTTTTATGTCCTTTCTAAGCTTTTGGCCTCTTATTAGTTAACCTTTTTGCCAGTTCAGTTTTTAAGTAATTTTTTCCCCCTTTTCATCGGCTGTTTTCACAGTGTTGTCAGTGTATCTAGTCTATGTAGATTATCAGCTTATATAAAAGGATGTAAGTCAGGAACAGCCAGGTGGAGGAGATGCCTAGGACAGGGAAGGGGGAAAGGCGTGGAGTTCTTTCCCTGCTCCCTCTAAGCTCACCACTCTCCCTGAATCTCCACGTGTTCACCAACCCAGAAACAATACGTGTTACATTTTTTTAAGACCTTGGAGTATCTTGACAATGTCTCTTCCTAACTGAAAAATAATAGGTAACTGAAGTGTTGGTAAATAATATTTTAAAGTATTAGTTACACTGCTTTTTAAATGGGATTTTGTGTTGTTAAAAAGTCCCCCCTATATGCTCCTAAGAATTTAGTAAGCTATTCATTAAGTGTAAAAGGAAATGTGAAGGCTTTGGTCATATATGCTTTTTTAACATTTAACTAGGATGAAAAGAAAACATATGTTGAGAGAATAATGAAGCAAATGTTCATATGCCACATTCATTAACATGCAACCATATTTGGTTGTGCATGTATCACTTAAAAGTGAGTTGCAGTCACCATACTTGAGCCTTTAATACTTAGCACACACATCCCCTAAGACCCAGAATGTTATCCTGGGTAACAATATTATCATTATCACTCAAGAAATAAATGATCAATTTGTTCATAATACCATATAATGCCAGGTCTATTTAAACATCCGGTTGTCTCCTAAATTTCTCTTTTCCTAAATCAGGGTGCCATCATGTTTTATGCAAGTCTGTAGTTTTGAGCATCCCTACAACTTTTATTTTTTATTTTCATGAAATTTCAGCTTCCTCAACTGTATTTTGAAAAATTTGAAACCTACAATAGGTTGAAAAGTAGTACAAGGAATGCCCACATTCATCAATTATTAATGCTTTGCTTCATATACTTTTTCTCTTTGTTTATATTTATACCTTTCAGCCATTTGAAATTAAATTACAGATATCGTGGCCTCTTAACCCTAAGTCCTTAACAGTGTATCTCATAAGAACAATAATTTTCTCCAGTGAACCACAAAGCCACTGATTACATGTAAGATTTAACATTAGCCTTAAGATGTCATGTTTCTTTGGTATCCTTTAATCTAGGACATTTCCCCTGCCTCCACCTTCTCCCCACTTTTGATCTTAACATTGTTGTCTTATAGATGGCTAGGTCAGTTGTGTTATAGAACCTCTTACAGTCTGGATTTGTTTGATCATTTCTTCATAGACTCATTTAACTTGAATTTTCTATCCCTTTTCTTTCCTGTGAATTGGAGTTAGGTCTATAAGTTTTATTACATTTAGGTTAAATATTTTTAGCAAGACACTTCCATAGGTATTTCTTGTTGTGTTTCACATCAGGAGGCACTTAGTGTTGATTATCCCAGTATTAGTGATAGGGGACTTTATCACTTGGTGGAAGTGGCAAAAGCTGTTGAAAAGATACATTTTTCCTCTTGTAATTACAAAGTGGCCTTGTGATGATACTTTGTATCTTTCACATGTCATATTACACAGCCCAGGAATGGATCCAGGGAATCCAGCATTGCAGGCACATTCTTTACCAACTGAGCTATGAGAGAAGCCCATATTACACATTAGTCTTTGTGTAATGTTTTAGCATCTGCTGATGATCCTTTGTGATGAACCTGGTTAGTTATTTCACTGGGATTGCGTATTGGTTATTCTCTTAGTTTTGTGGTACTTATGTTTAAGAGAATAGGGATTTATTCTGTCACTCTGCCCCCATTTTTATACATTGCTATGTAGTTTTTGAAACAGTTTATGTCTTGGCAAATGCTTTCTGTCTAACTATATATGGTTTAGAGAAATATGTGATAATATAAAGTTTTCTGTGTACTCTAATTTCTCCAATAATTTTTAAATGTTGAGATCTAATGAAGGTGAGTCTAGGGGGAGGGAACTAATTCTAGTCAAATGTTTATGGTCATTTTAATTTACAGTATTGAAGCCCTTGTTTCTTGCTTTTAAATATGCTATGGCTTCTGAAGAGTTATGCTGTTTCAGAAGAAATTTGTGCCTCTGTAGATTTAGCTACAGTTAGGAAAATTTTGTGAGCTCTTATTAAGTTCTGGGCATGGATATCAAGAATGCCATCATACTCGTAACAGCTTTGGAAGCAAGTGGTGGAATGTAACTATGTCAACTCCCCCCACCCCCCAACCCCCTTTTTCTTTCTCTTTCCTTGCTTCTTTGGTTTTATCACCAGGGATGGGTGTGAAAGCATCTTGTCTGAAATTTTGTTGCCCTTAGGGAGTGACTTAAAATTCCCAAGATAGTTTTAAAGCTGATTCTTGATCTTGGAATGATGGAACAGACCTCTTGTAATCCTCTTCCTGAAGAGAGCATGAATTCTAATAGGGGTCTGAGGAGTCCTGAGTGTAATGGTGGTTTTCTTGTTGTTTGTTTTTCATTTTCTTTTGCTGGTGAGCTTTATTAAGGGAATTTTCAAACTTTCTGAAGTAATGTTTATTTTAAATGAAAAAAACATGTCTATAGCTAGCAATAGTGTTATTGTTTGAATTGTGTCTTCCCTCCTGCCATATTTTTATGTTGAAGGTACAACCCCTACACCTCAGAATATAACTGTACTTGAAGATAGAGCCCTTAGAGAGGCAATTAAGATTAAATGAGGTTATTAGGATGGATTCTAATCCAGTATCATGTCCTTCTAGAAGAGGAGACTCGGAAACAGGCCTAAAGAGAAAAGACCCTATGAAGACACAGGGAAAAGATGGCCATCTACTAGCCAAGGAGGAGGAGAAATCAGTGTGGCTGATATCCCGATCTTGGATTTTTGGCCTTCAGAAATGTGGCAGAATAAGTCTGTTATTTAAGTCATCTTGTCTATGGTATTATGGTATGGCAGCCTGTACAGACTAATGCCATATGATCCAGCAATAGTGCTGTGTATTAATGCATATATATTACATTTAATTTGTCAGAAATTATTTGTGTATTAAAATGTAATGCATAATTATTCTGGTTTGTATCTAAAGCTACTTACAAAGCAGGGGAGGGGCAGTATAGGTTAGAAATAACCAAAGGCTAAAGTAAAGATGGATTGTGAGCTTTAAAATCCAATTTCTCATCTTCCAGTTGGCATTACTGAGATATGTGATTAGAATAGCTAAACTGTCCATCTGTGAACTCATCCTGTTTTCTCTCCGATATAGGTCATCATTGGTTTCACCTGGGAACAGAAATATGGTAATAGGATTTGGTAGCTCACCAGTTTCCATTCATTCTGTTTCTGTAGTATCTCTTTAAAAAAAACACTCTTCCTTTCTGTTCCATTGGAGAAGTCATTTTCCTGCTTTCAGCTTAATCTTCCTTATACTGTCCTTCACATTTAATACACATCCAATCATTCACTTCCTTGCTTAAACACCTATGTCTTAAAAACCTTTTTCTGTGAAAAATTTTACAGGGCAAGATACTTCTCAGAGACTGAGCCCACTGTTTGGACACTGGTTAATTTTCAGATGATTCTTTGTTCCCCAAACTTTTCAGTATTTCATTCCTTTGTGTAAGTTGTCCCCCCTGAGTTTGGAATGCCCTTGGTGCCTCACCTGGAGTCAGTTTCCTTTTTATGGCCTTCAGTACTCACAGGTCATTGTAAAAATGTCTGTTTATAAATTTTTCCTGTGGGCCAGGGTGAGTCCTTTTGTGGTAGCATCTGCTGGACACACTTGTCAGATCACCACCTACACTGGAATCATCTTAAAATGTTGCTTCCTGAACATTCTCCCAGTCATGTTGACTTGACTTAGAACCTTTTCAAGTGCAGCCTGGGGAGCTGCGTTTTAAGCAAGCTCCTTGGTGATTCTGAATTGGAGCACCTCCACTGTGGAGTAGGGGGAGCCACCTCACCCATCTTCTTCAGAGTCCTGCCCTGGTAAGTTAGGAAAAAACTCAATAGATTGGGAAGAACAATACACTAGATTTGAAAAAGAGGTCCAACAAGTTGAAAAGTGCCACTGTATTTACCAGTGCCAACGTTATTTAAAAGTAATATGGATTTATAAGGCCCCTGAAACTCAGTTCTTCAAAATGGTGATATTATTTTGTATTTCACTAGAATAGATATATTTTAGGTGTGGGGGTGGTGATGGTTAATGTGATTAAATGTCTCCTGTAGTCTTTTTTTTTTAATGTCAGGATAGCAAAGAAGTGTAGGGACTGTCCTTAATTAGCACTAATGTAAAAGGGGATTTGAAATTCCTAGGACATAACTGCCATTTCTGTCTATCCTGCCTTCTTGGGTGTTTAGAAGCTTGAAGGGAGTTGTTGCCCATTGAAATGGATGTAGCAGCTGTGGAGGCTTATTAGGTTAGACTGCTTAAAAAGGGAGACAGAGGTTTTCCAGCTTCTAACAACTGGCATAGATGACTCTGCAAACAGGCTGTTCATTACCTGCAGAGTGTCTTGTGCTGGCAGATAACTTGCAATGTAGAGGGCTGCCTAGGAATCATCGATTAACGCCATAGTCTGAAATGTTAGCGCTATTAATATTACAGAGGGAACTTGAGAGATACAAAGCTAATGAGCACAATCCTCAAATTCTTTTTAAAAAAAGGTTTCCCAATATACTCTAAAACTACATTATGATTTTTTTCTTTGTATCTTCTAATTTAAACATTTTCATAGTATTGCAAAGTGGAACGAGTAGGGGGCTTCTTTGTCTTGGAGATGGAGTCCTGGGTTTGAATTCTGGCTTCCCAGTGTGCTCAAAGCCATGTACTGAGAAAGCTTCCCTGATCTCCAAGAGACTGCTTTCTTTTATGTAGAATGAGGATAGGCAGGTCAGCTTTCTCCACTTCACTCAGAATAGTGATAATGGGATTGAGTAAAAAAGAGATTATGTATAAGAATGTGTTGTAAATGGTAAAATGCTAATAAATCAGTGATGTTAAGAAATTTATTACTATTTGCTGTTACCAAAAGAATGTTTAGAGTAAATCGTCTGATTTATAGTTGATTATAGCTTAGTGTTTTAGCCATGAAAGAAAATCATTTTAATCTATTTTGTGTCTTACTGGTTTTTTAAAAAAGTTTTCTTTGTAGATACGAACCTTTTGGGAAATAATTTTCCCCCAGTTGCTTATCTATTGCAAATGTGTAGCAGTTAAAATACCAACTTTTACTGTTGAGATCAAAAGATAGTATGTAAATTTGCAACTATAAATTAAAAAATCAACTTTTGTTTAAAATACTTAAGAGATATTAATATATTATTATTGGAAATGGCAAAATCAGGGCTTTTGTTTTGTACTTGATGTTTTAGTGAAGAATCAGCTGGCTACTACCTAGAAAGTTTGGAGAAAATTAATCAAATTTACTACTCAGGAAAGAATCATGCTTTTGGTTTAAGAACAGGTTAGAGGTTTCATTTCAAACTTAAAGATCTAAATAAAGGATGTAGAATATAGATAAGAAAAGAATATTATGCTAGGAAGCTTTTATTCTCTTACATTTTTGCTTTTTCTGTTCCCCACCCCCATCTCTCAGAAAAGGGGCCACTGTTTTTTTTGCTGTCCTCACCAGCAAGGCCCACTGCTTCACTACTTTTTCTCCCTTCCTTCCTCTCCTTCCTTGGAAGGAAAGAAGTAAAAGCAAAACAAAACAAAACAACCAAAACTCTTTGAGGCTTATTAGGGGCTTTAAAAATGAGTTTGATTTGTGACCTGTCATAGTTTGAATAATTTGCTTCCATGGTATTTTGCTTATCTCAGCTTCCCAGCTGCATGCCCAACTTCTGCCTCTTCTCTTTCTTGGCAGGTTAGTTTAGCTTCTTTTGAAGGAGTAGAACCAGTTGTCTCCCCCCACCTCACCCCACCACCCCCACCCTGCTTCCAGTGATTTTCCTGGGGGATTGAGGTCAAACAACTCAATTCCTATTCTGACCGCCCTTTTTTCATCATGAGTAACCTTGGCTTCCTGATCATGGCAGAATACCCATCCGTATTACATTTATTCTTTTTGAAAGAATTTGTCAGCTTCCAGTGAGGAAAAGATAAGGATGCAGGTCTCTAACAAGTCAGTCCTGTAAGAGCGAGGCTACCCACTGGTGATTCTTAATCAGCGTCCTCTCCTGTCTCCCACTGTGTGTCTGTCCCTGTAATGTTTCTCTCTTGAAGGTATTAAGAAAAATCTTTGTTTAGTTGCTAAGTCATGTCCGACTCGTTTGTGACCCCGTGGACTGTAGCCTGCCAGGCTTCTCTGACCATGGGATTTACCAGGTAAGAATACTGAAGTAAGTTGCCATTTCCTCTTCCAGGGGATCTTTCTGACCCAGGGGTTGAACCCAAGTCTCCTGCATTGGCAGGTGGATTCTTTACCACTGAGCTACCAGGGAAACCCAAGAAGAGTCCGTATGTTAATGTTGGATGGGGCCCAAGCTTCTTCATCTCTCGCAGGCAGCCCAGGTGATCCCAGTCTAGAAGTGAAAGTTGCTCAGTTGTGTTCAACTCTTTGTGACCCTATGGACTATATAGTCCATGGAATTCTCCCAGCCAGAATACTGGAGTGGGTGGCCATGCCCTCCTCCAGGAGATCTACCCAACCCAGGGGTCGAACCCAGGTCTCCCACATTGTAGGCAGATTCTTTACCAGCTGAACCACCAGGGAAGCCCTAAGGTGCCTATAGGACCACACTTTGGAAAACACACATTTAGAATAGTGAACAGAATATGCTGCAGACATACAGATGGCAAGTAAGTAAGTATATGAAAAGAGGCTCCAAGACATGTGTTATTAGAACATTTCAAATTAAAACAGCATGAAATACTACTTCCCACCCATTAGAATGGCTATGATCTAAAACCCTGACAACACCAAATGCTAACAAGGATGTGGAGCAATAGGAACTCTTATCCATTGCTGGTATAAAATGTTACAGACACTTTGAAAGACAATTTGGAAATTTCTTACAAAGCTAAATGAACTCTTAACATGTGTTATGGACTGAATGTTTGAACCCCCTTCAGGTTTGTATGTCAAAACCTCAGTGTGACTGCATTTGGAGACAGAGCATTTATGGAGGTAATTAATGTTAAATGAGACCCTGATCTGATGGTATTAGTATCCTTATAAGGAGAGACTAGAGCTCTCTTACCCCACCTTCCACACCTCAGTCATGTGAGGATCTACTAGCTCTCTACCAGCCAGGAAGAGAGCTCTCAGTAGAAATTTAATGAGCTGGCACCTTGATCTTGGACATTTTAGCCTCCATAACTGTAAGAAATAAATCTCCATTGTTTAAGTCACCCAGTCCATAGTATTTTGTTATGACAGCCCAAGCAGACTAATACACTATACCCTTCAGCATTTGTGTTCCTAAGTTTTTACTCAGATGAGTTAAAAAATTAGGTCTACACAGAAAAGTGTACATGTGGATGTTTATAACAACCTTTATTCATAATTGCCCCAAATTGGAAGCAGCCTAGATGTTCTTCAATAGGAGAATGGATAAACAAACTGGGGTCCATTCATACACTGAAATGTTATTCAGTAGCAAATGAACTATCAAGCCACAAAAAGATATGGAAGAATCTTGAATGCATATTACTAAGTGAAAGAAGTCAGTCTGAAAAGCTTACATATTGTTTTGTTCCAACTCTATGACTTTCTGGAAAAGGCAGAGCTTTGGAGACAGTGAAAAGATCAGTGGTTGCCAGGGGTTCTGTGGGGAGGGAGGGGACTTCGAATAAGTGGAACACAGGGAATTTTTAGGATAGTAAATGGTTCTGTATGATACTGTAATGGTGGGTACAAAACTATGCATTTGTCAAAACTGGTTAAATTATCACACAAAGAGTGACCCCTAATGTAAACAATAAACTTTAGTTTTGGTGCATCCGTAGCAACAAATGTCTCACACCAGTGCAAGATGCTTAAAATAGGAATGTAGTGGGGTGAAGTGAGATGGAGTAAGGGAATATATGGGAACTCTCTGTATTTTCTGCTCATTTTTAAATTATAAACCTAAAACTGCTCTAAAATGAAAGTTTATTAATTTTATGGAGGACTGAAATTAAGGTAATTAAAAGCATTCAAAAAAAATTTTTTTTTTTGCCTATTGAGTATCAGATACAAGACTCTGTTCTGTTGTTTTAAAAGTGAGAGAAAAACAAAAGAGAAAAATGGAGATATCTTCCAACTGGAAGGGATTTACTGTCTTTCAGCAGTGACAGACATCCTCAAATGTGTTTCTGTTGTTGTTTATCATTTAGAGAAAGAACCAAAGGTGATAGTATTTCTCTTACCCAACTAAGGGTTAAAATCTGTGAAGAAATGTTGGGTGTGAAATATTTTCCTGATGATAAAATTGTGTAGTATTTCCCTGTCATTGAGGGACTGAGTATCTCTTAGCCAGGGTCCTAAGAGCTTGAGCGTTTTAATCAGTGGTCCTTGTTCCTGAACCTTTGTTTGAGATTTGTCTGTTAGAATAGAGCCAACCACCCCAAGAGTTGAAGGTGAATCGCATAGCCTCTTTTTGTTGAAAAATAATTTTATTCCTCCAAGAGAATTTTTGGTGTGAGTTAGGGCTCTAAGACTTCTTCAGGCTGCTCTTTTAATCATTAAAGTAGCCTCTTAGAACTCCTGATTTGATGAACCGGATAAAAATGTTTTGTAATTAGCAGATCAAAGCTCTACTGTGGCTGCTGTTTACATTGTGAGTATGTAAATGGAACTTCTAAAGGGAATGAAAAGAATTTGTTTAACACCTCTTTAATTTTGTTTATGTAATTCTTTTGCTTAAAAATCTCCCCCACTACCACTTCACATTGATACTGCTAAGGTAAACATTAACTTCTCCTTCTCACTTTAGTATCAAAGAACTTGAGAAACAACAGTGTCTTAATTGTCTAGGTTTGCTGCATTTAAGTCAGGGATTGAGTTCGACCCTCCTTTGAAATGAAACATCATCTTTAAAGGTTTGTCCATTAACCCTAAGTCATACATGAATCTATTGATAACTTGAATTTAAAAAGCACCAAAAAGTATTGGGCGTGCCTATGATAATCTTGAATTGGAATCTGGCACTATCCTCTCCTGTGAATAAACAAATGCAGCGTAGCATAGCTTGTTGGGAATATAGTGTATATTTAAAAATAAAGTCTGGTGACAGCAGCTTTTCTCTTTAGGTGGTTAGGCGGGCTGGCCCTGTGTTAGTTGTAGGTCTGATCTTATCCCTCAAGCTAGAGGGTGGGGTACTGTCTCTTTCAGCACTCTGATATGATATGATTAGAATGCTGTGTCTGATACGGCAGCTCTTCTAAATAAAAATGAGCATTGACTACTTTATTCCTAGGTGCTACCTGGGCATGTTTGGGGAAGGGGTGCAAAAGGGAAGCATTGGTAAGGCTCGCCTGTCTGAAAGGAAAACTTCAATTGACCCATGAACAATGTGGGGATCAGTCCACATATACTTTATAGTTGGTTCCTTGGCGTCATCGGGTTCAACCAGCCACAGATTATGATGGTGAAAAAATATCTGTTATAAAGTGGGCACACAGTTCAAACCTGCATCGTTCAGGGGTCAGCTGGTACAAGGTATTTCAAGTCATTCCATCCATGATTGCATTTGATTGAAACCTTGGTCTCCTCTCAGACTTATTATATGCTGAGTTTTCTGGATAAAACTGCTGAAAGTAAGTGGATTAAAAAGCTGTCCTAAGAGAGCCTAAGAACTTATCTTATGAAAGATTGTAGCTTTATGAGTGGTGGGCCCCAGTCTGAATTTATTCAGAACGGAAAAGAGTGCCAGTGTGTCTGTGAAACAGTATTTGTCAAGAGATTGGTTTAACAAGACTTACTATTTCTTTTTCCAGTTCAACATGAAAAAAAATAAAGCTTACCAACTCAAGGCAAGGTGTTAGATGTAACTTGTCTCTGTCTAGTTATGGCAATGGATTTACTTTGGTTAACTTCCCTCAATGGAGAGAAGAGATGTGACCTTTCTGTTTGTTTTAAGGACTGACCAAATGTTCACAGGGAACAAAGAGGGTGAAGAAGGAGGTGGGTGGCATTGTGTGCCAGTCCATGCCTGAGATGGGTAGTCTCTTTCTGTTGTGAGACTGTAGTCGCTAAGCCAGAGCACTTGGGTCTCACTAAGGTGACAACAAGCAAGGGCTTGCTTTTTTGGGGCCTCATTAGTATAACTGAGGACCGCTTTGCTCCCTATTTACCTCACACAAGTCTGGTGAGATTTAATTAGTTGTACTTAGAGAAAGCTACCTGGGGCCTGCTTGTAAGGTGGATCCACCCCATACCTGCTCCTTGCCTGAAGAAAATAAAGCCATTGGCCCACCCTTTTCCCTCCCCACGTGTCCCACACTGACCTCTGTAGGTCAGCAGGCAGGACGCCTGCTTCACACTTAGGGTATTACTGTGTCCTGTCTGGTCTTCCCTGCGTGTCCCTAACCTGATTTTGGACTTAGTCCTAGGTAAAAAGGGTAGGGTTGGAAGGCAGAGCTCTTTCACTCTAACCACAAGACTACATTTCCTCATACCTTTCGTACTTTGCTATTTTGTGGAATATTAACTTTGTGTACCCCCATAATGGCTCTTACCAGCTTCCTGCTAAATTAAAAAAAAAAAGATTTATATGTTAATGCATAGGTCAGAATTCTTGTGAGTAAATTACTAGGATACTTAAATGTTTAATTTGGAGGGATGCTTTTTTGTTTTTCATTTTTAAAAAATTTCATTTGTATTTAAAAAAAATTTTTTTTTGTATTTTCTTTTTTTGGAGAGATGCTTTTTAAGTCTCCCCATGGCTCTTTATAAAAGCATGTTTCCTTTGTTTCTCTGTGATACTAATTTGATTTATCCTTATTCTTAACTCTGTTTTCAAAAACTGTTAAATGTTTTACAACCCTTAAGGTAGCACTGTCCAGTAGAAATAGAAGGCAAACCATGGTTGTAATTTTAAGTTTTCTAGTCATCATATTAAAAAAAATAGAAACAAGTAAAGTTAATTTTAACAATATAATTTGTTTAAGAACCAGAGATCAAATTGCCAACATCTGTTGGATCATCAAAAAAGCAAGAGAGTTCCAGAAAAAATATCTACTTCTGCTTTATTGACTATGCCAAAGCCTTTGACTGCGGGGATCACAACAACTGTGGAAAATTCTTCTAGAGATAGGAATACCAGTCCACCTAACCTGCCTCCTGAGAAATCTGTGTGCAGATCAAGAAGCAACAGTTAGAATTGGACATGGAACTACAGACTGGTTCCAAATCAGGAAAGGAGTAGGTCAAGGCTGTATATTGTCACCCTGCTTATTTACTTATATGCAGAGTACATCATGAGAAATGCCAAGCTGGATGAAGCACAAGCTGGAATCAAGATTGCTGGGAGAAATATCAATAATCTCAGATATGCAGATGACACCACCCTTATGGCAGAAAGTGAAGAAGAACTAAAGAGCCTCTTGATGAAAGTGAAAGAGGAGAGTGAAAAAGTTGGCTTAAAACTCAACTTTCAAGAAACTAAGATCAGAGCATCTGGTCCCATCACTTCATGGCAAATAGATGGGGAAACAGTGGAAACAGTGAGAGCCTTTATTTTCTTGGGTTCCAAAATCACTGCATATGGTGACTGCAGCCATGAAATTAAAAGACGCTTACTCCTTGGAAGAAAAGCTATGACCAGCCTAGACAGCATATTAAAAAGCAGAGACATTACTTTGCCAACAAAGGTTCATCTAGTCAAAGCTATGGTTTTTCCAGTAGTCATGTATGGATGTGAGAGCTGGACCATAAAGAAAGCTGAGCCTTGAAGAATCGATGCTTTTGAACTGTGGTGTTGAAAAAGAATCTTGAGAGTCCCTTGGACAGCAAGGAGATCCAACCAGTCAATCCTACAGGAAATCAGTCCTGAGTATTCATTGGAAGGACTGATGCTGAAGCTGAAGCTCCAGTACTTTGGCGACCTTATGTGAAGAACTGACTCATTGGAAAAGACCCTGATGCTGGGAAAGATTGAAGGCAGGAGGGGAAGGGGATAGCAGACAATGAAATGGTTGGATGGCATCACCAACTTGATGGACATAAGTTTGAGCAAGCTCAGGGAGTTAGTGATAGACTGGGAAGCCTGGTGTGCTGCAGTCCATGGGGTTGCAAAGAGTCAGACATGACTGAATGACTGAACTGAACTGAATATATCCAAAATGTTATCATTCAATATGTAATCAATATAAACAATCACTAAGGTGTTTTACATTTTTTCGTAGTGAGTCTTCCAAGTCTGGCTTGTGTTTAAATTTCATAAAATATGCAGTTGAAAAGGTAGATTCTTGGTACTACCCTGGTGGTCCAATGGCTAAGATTCCATACTCTGAGTGCAGGGGGTTCAGGCTTGATCCCTGATTGGGGAATCAGATCGCACATTCCATAACTAAGGATCCCACATGTTGAACTAAGACCCACCACTGCCAAATAAATAAGTAAATAATTTTTTTTTTAACAAAAGCAGATTCGTATACTTGAATTGTTCCAAATATTTTCAAATTTTCTTGTTATTGGTCAGTTATAAAAAATGTAGTTCCTCATTTGCACTTAGTCACATTGCTAATGCTCCATGGCCACATGTGGCTGGTGGCTGCTGTATTGAACAGCATAGTTTTATCTGTCACTCTCTCTTTGATGGGTTTCCCATTTTCAGGTAATGAATCAGATTGTTAATCAATCACTCTTTTTCATTATGCTCTTATAATATTCAGAACACATACTGAGGGAAGGGGTGATTTACCTAGATTTATTTTTAATCCATCTCAGGTCAGTCGCTCAGTCGTGTCCAACTCTTTGCGACCCCATGAATCGCAGCACGCCAGGCCTCCCTGTCCATCATTAACTCCCAGAGTCTACCAAAACCCGTGTTCATCGAGCCTTCCAGCCATCTCATCCTCTGTTGCCCTCTTCTCCTCCTGCCCCCAATCCTTCCCAGCATTAGAGTCTTTTCCAGTGAGTCAACTCTTTGCATGAGGTGGCCAAAGGATTGGAGTTTCAATTTCAACATCAGTCCCTCCAATGAACACTGATCTCCTTTAGGATGGACTGATTGGATCTCCTTGCAGTCCAAGGGACTCTCAAGAGTCTTCTCCAACACCACAGTTCAAAAGCATCAATTCTTTGGCGCTCAGCTTTCTTCAATTCATCTAGCAGTTCTTAAATTCCTACTTAGTGAAAATCAGTGCAAGAGTCTGGGGTAGAATCCAGATCTTCCCAGTGTTGTCCATCTCTTCCCTTGTGCTAAATTCTACTTATTCCCCTTGCTATGGAGCATTTCCTTTCACGAGTGATAATAAGTTGAAAGGAATCCATTTCTGTTTAATGGCATTGACCTGTTGAAACCTGTTGAAATCACACACTCCAGCCAGGTTCAGCAGGGAGGGATTTAGTATAGGATATTACGTCCTCTTGAATCTTGGAGGAGCTGGAAGAGCAGGCTCTGGGTTGAATTTCTAAGAAAGACTCTCAGAATAATATTGTGAGACTGGCTAGCCAGGGAAACTGCCACCTGGGCTGTAATAAAAAAGCTGAGCAGGCAAGGAGCCTCCCATATTACAGCAGCTGGGGTCAGGACCTCATAACCTAAGCTGGCAAAATGGTGTGGGTGTTGGCTGTTGGCTTTGCAACTGGGGACTGAACACCAGGACCTAAGCCTTAGAAGCCCAGCCCTGCCTGACAGTGCTCCCTCCCTCTTCCTTTCAGATCTGTCTTGTGTGTGGCAGAAGCTCTGGCAGTGCGGGCTTCTCTTGTTCTATGTTGTGCAATCTAAGGGCTAGAATAATGTGAATGAACAAGTGTGTTGTAGTTGCCCAAGTGGTTATTAACTAGATAATTTTATTGAGTGAAATTGAAGTGTAGTTAATTTACAATGTTGTGTTAGTTTCAAGCGTACAGCCAAATGATTCAGTTACACACACATATACTTTTTCAGATTCTTTTCCATTATAGGTTATTTTAAGATATTGAGTATATATGTATTTTTTTCTTGAGATCATTTCTCCATGTCCATAACTTCTGGAAAGTTACGGATAAATGGTAATAGTCCTGGACCAAACTTGATTATTCTGTAATTTGAAAATCTGAGAGTTCAATTCTACATAAATATATCAGTGTTGTCTAAATATTTATGTTAGTATTCTTTCCTACTTTGTAATGTTTTTGTGTGTCTGAACATTCAAGATCTTTAAAATAGGAAAGAGGAGAGAGTACATTGAAACTTTTGCCCTACTCTTGTTCTAACTGCGATTATTAGATATATCAAATATGAGGATAAATCACTATAAGGAGCAGAATGTAATTTTGGAACAGACAAGTAGAAAGAGTTATGTTTCCATGGGATTATTGTGGGTCAAGATAATAGACATTGGGCCGTGTTACAGAATTAATCCTGGTTGAAAATACCATACTTTATACTACAGTGACTTCTCACAGAACACTTGTTCTTCATAATGTGTATAAATCAAATAATTTAAAAATTTAGACACTGGAATTAGGTTCAGTTATACCCAATTTATCATTCTTTTATTGCATCTCTGGGCTTCCCTGATAGCTCAGTTGGTAAAGAATCTGTCTGCACTGCAGAAGACCCTGGTTCGATTCCTGGATCAGGGAGATCCGCTGGAGATGAGATAGGCTACCCACGCCAGTATTCCTGGGCTTCCCTTGTGGCTTAGCTGGTGAAGAATCTGCCTGCAATGCGGGAGACCTGGGTTCGATCCCTGGGTTGGGAAGATCCCCTGGAGAAGGGAAAGGCTCCCCACTCCAGTATTCTGGCCTGGATAATTCTTTATGGACTGTATAGTCTATGACCTCACAAAGAGTCGGACACGACTGAGAGACTTTCACTTATCGCATCTCTAAATATTGAGTGTATCTCACTGTGATCAGCATAAGCAATGGGTCTCTCTATGGGATCTCCAGCAGCAGCATCACCTGGGAACTTGTTAGAAGTGCAAATTTTTGGGCTCCACCTCAAACCTATTGAATCTGTGACCCTGGGGGTGGTGCTCAGCACATGGAAATCTGTGTTTTAACAAACCCTCCAGGTGATTTTGATTTTCAGTTTAAGAACACAGACATTAAATGATTCCATATTCTTTAAAGGGGTTGCCGGTCACCAGTTCTTCCTACCCCAGGTAGTTCTAAGTAAAATTAAAAAAGTAAAAGGCAAAACATTTTGTCCTTTGGCCTCTGTATCTTAGTTTTCTCTCCTGTGAAATGAGAAAATGTATAGTTTGGTGTTTTGGGGAGGATTACATGAGATAGATGATTGGTATCATGCATAGAATAGTTCAATAAATACTACTATGATTATTGCTGCTATAGCTCATTTTTCAAAAATACTTTGGATGTAGCAACTTGATTCTGGAGGAGGGCACGGCAACCCATTCCTGTGTTCTTGCCTGGAGCATCCCCATGGATGGAGGAGCCTGGCTGGCTGCAGTCTGTGGGGTCTCACAGGGTCGGACATGACTGAGCGACTTAGCACCGCACAGCAACTTGATTCCAGGTTCCCAACGGGACACAGGATGGAAATATATCCAACCTGCTTGGTTTAGCCCTCTTCTGTCAGAGTGTATAATTTATATTTCAGATAGCATTTAGCTTATTGCAACTTTATTTTTATCCAGTTTAAAAATTTAAAGTTATTTGAATTTCTTCTAGCTTATTTTCTAGGCCTTCTTTCTGTTTCCATTTTAGTGGTGTTATGTGTATCATATTTCTGTAGGTTTTTGAAAAATCCTTTTTGACTCTGACCTAGTTTTCAAACTTGGTGGGCAACATGAAAAGATCAACAGGAGAACAAACCAAAAGCTTTCTTGAGACAGCACCCTGGAGATACTTCTTTTTGTGAAGTGTATACTTTTTAAAAAAGAAAACACTTTGAGCAAGAAGAGGTATTCTGATTTTAATTTTCTTTCAGATAATAAAGAAGGTCAGACATTTTCTTTGTTTCTGAAGCTAATAAGCTGAAAGAGAAATCTAGAAGTTGTAAGCTCACCTGAGTTCATAAGACTTAAATAAAACATTCCTTTACAAAGTTAAATGGCACTGTATGAACATACATCTTTGTTGGTTAAGGGGTGATGTGTATGTGTGTATGAGTGGTGGTCCTGGTTTTGTTTGTGTGACTGAGTGCGTTTCTGTACTACAAAGGCATGTAGTTCTATTTTCAGTGAGTAGTTTTCCTCGCAGCTTCTTTGTATGTAATACAGTCTAGCAATTGTGTAGTTAGTTTACAAAGTCTCTGTATGACTCATCTTCAGGCTATGGCTTTTTCAAGTTACACTTAAAGGTCAGAGTCTGTTTAGTCCTTAACCCTGCCTTTTCTAACTGGGAAGTGAGAGTCGAAAGAATTAAAAAGTATGGAATTTGTTGGGTCTGGATTTAGACCAGTAGGTTTTTTGGGGGAAAGGGTTGTTCTTTGAAGGAGAACAGTCTATTGTGAGGAATTAATTCCCAGAATTGTCAACTAATTTGAGACTTAATCTTTTTTTTTTTTTAAGTGTGGTTCATTAAAGCAGTCCTTTGGATTTAAATTTTTATTTAAATGTTTAATTTCTGTATCACATGGACAAAAACAACAAAGTAAGAAAGAGATTCAGAATTCCTTTTGCCCTCATGTCATAAATATGCATACTCTAAATCTGTTTTGTTGTCATAGACATTCCAAAAATCTTAAACAAAAGTAGTTTGAAGTAATTAGCTTGAAATATTGTTAAAACAGTAATAGATGTAGGAGAGATACTTTTTGTATGTTTGTTTGAAAATGCAGTGGTTAGCCTTATTAATTTTACTCTAATTTATATTAAGCATTAGGATAACAAAATACAAAATTTAAAAAGCAAAATACTCTGAATGTGAGTGTTATGTAGCTTTTTTGTGACTACCAAGCTAATAAGGCAGAATTAGCTGGTAAGGAAGAAAATTAAGTTTCTATGACTTGATTCTTTGGAATTCTGACTGTTGTCACTGTATAAACAAATAAAACAATCTCTGGCTGCTCACAGAGTTTTTGTCCCTTGGACAGATATAATGTCCTGGCATTTTTCATATTCTATTATCAAAGCCAAGGTCTAGAATTTTAAGTGGGAAGTTGGCTCTGAAATAATCAAATGCCAAACAAAGCTCATCTGAAAGTCCAATAAAGTAAAATTATAGTATTGCAAAATAAGAGAGTTACTGAACTAAATCCCCACAATTTGAGGATCTTTACTATAAAGATGTTATTGTGTTATGCGAGGGGAGGGGCGGTAGTTTGGGCCAGCTGGGGGTATTACTTTGATCCACAAACGGGGAGCTGAGGGTTCATTTTCCCCGTGGGGTTACTGAGGAGGAAGAATGCCGGCTGGTACCGGCGCAGAGCTTTATGTGGGGATGAAGCCTTTACTGAGCGTCTGCTCCGTGTTTAGAGCCAAGCCCTGAGTTAGGCGCTTTACATATAAATAGGTATTGTTACCGCTGCTAATAGGGACCTAAAGTGAGATTGGTAGTGGCTAAATGATGACATGCCTAGGGTCAGGGAGCTTGTAAACTGCAAGCTGGGATTTGAAATTGTCTCCCTACTCCAAATCTCTTTCTGAAACTGGGTGTTCTGAATACCAAGGACGCCACTGGTGTTTCCCATGGCACCAATCTACTGAAGTTTTATTATAGGTTGTTATCATCAGCTTGTGTATCTTTCATAAGATCCAAGTTTTAAATAGGTTGTAGGAAATCTACTCTATAATCTTCCTAACATCTTTAAACTTTGAAAAGTCTTAAGGTATCTTGGTAACCATTTTGTTTGGGTATTAATTTGGGAGCATAGCTGCTTGCTCTTGGGATGGACTTATGACTTGCCCTGAGTGAGTGAGCCTATTTTTCAAGGATCATCATTGTGTCTTGATGCATGCAATATCCAGCTCCTGGGGGCTTTGGGGATCTAAAAGACAGTTTTTGCTTATTAGCGGTTATTTTGAGCAAGTTACCTGGCTTCCTTGAGGTTCACTTTTAGTAAAATGGGAATGACAGTGGGTTTCTTTAGGGGGTTGTGAATAACACAGGGCTGGGCACACACTGCTGCTGCTGCTAAGTCACTTCAGTCGTGTCTGACTCTGTGTGACCCCATGGACTGCAGCCCACCAGGCTCCTCCGTCTATGGGATTTTCCAGGCAAGAGTACCGGAGTGGGGTGCCATTGCCTTCTCCAGCTAGGCACATAAACATTCCACAAATGCTAGCTGCTATGGTTGACCATTACATACAAATACCATATAAATAGGTCTTGCTGATACCACTGCTGCTGCTGCTGCTAGGTCGCTTCAGTCGTGTCTGACTCTTTGCGACCCCGTGGACTACAGCCCACCAGGCTCCGCCGTCCCTGGGATTCTCCAGGCAAGAACACTGGAGTGGGGTGCCATTTCCTTCTCCAATGCATGAAAGTGAAAAGTGAAAGTGAAGTCGCTCAGTTGTGTCTCTTCGCGAACCCATGGACTGCAGCCTGCCAGGCTCCTCCGTCCGTGGGATTTTCCAGGCAAGAGTACTGGAGTGGGGTGCCATCGCCTTCTCGGCTGATACCACTAACAGGAACCAAAAGTGAGAGCAGAAGTGACTAAATGATGACATGCCTAGGGTCATGGAGCTTGTAAACTGTGAAGCTGGGATTGAAAATGTCTCTTTACTGCAAATCCCTCTCTGTAACTGGGTGTTCTGAACACTGAGGGCATCCCTGAGTTTCTCATAGCACTGGTTTGTGTGCATGCTCAGTCATGTCTGACTCTCTGCGACACCAGGGACTGCAGCCTGCCAGGCTCCTCTGTCCATGGAATTTTCCAGGCAAGAGTACTGGAGTGGATTGACATTTCCTATGCCAGAGGATCTTCCTGACCCAGGGGTCGAACCCTCAACTCCTGCATCTCCTACACTGCAGACAGATTCTTTACCAATGAGCCACTAGATTATTGGTGTTTTATTATAGGTAGTAATCATCGGCCTCTGTATTAGTTTATGAAACTTTTAATTCTTCTTGATATATTCCCTTTATACTCACTTTCTTTCCTTGGTCTTGAGGATGGACAGAAGGAATGTAAATGCTAACTGGATCCGTGTTCTGGGTTATTTACTTTGGGAGTGTTTTGAAGTAGATTAATTTCTATCCACCTGGGAGTTTCCTCTCCTATTTTTCTCTCAGACCTCCTGAAGACAAAGATGTGATCACATTCTTGGTTGGAATCCCTACTCCCAACTCCACTCTGTTTAAACTCTCTGAATCTCAGTTTCTTCATTTCTGAAAAGGACGTAATACTTGAACTTCCTCTCAGGGTTATTATGAGGATTAGGTGAAAGTACAGTCAAGTTATTTGTACCTAGCAAGGGCTCAATCAACTTTAGCTGAAAGGGAAAAATAAGCCTTTTAAAAAGATGATATTGCCCTTCAGGAAAAGGAATTAATTTGTTTTACTTTCTATTAGGATATTTTTGTCAGATTCTTTTCATTCTGTACTTGTTACATCCTTGCTTGAAATTTTTTTATGTGGATTTCTGGGTGTGTGTGCCTCAGGGCACAATGGTTTTCTCTTAAATTTGGATCTTGCTACAACCTGGTTTACTATGACAGGAGTGGCTGCTAAAAGCATCCAGATAAGAGCATCATTCTTCACCAGAAACATTTTAGCAATCATCATCAAGCAAACAGTAAGTATTTACTTTCTGAACACAAAAGTGATAATATTTTTGTTGAAAAACTCATAGAAGAAAATAAAATAATCCTCTCCACTGAGGGGTCGTTTGTATAAGTATTTGACTGCATGTATATACATACTTTCATGCCCTACTCCCTTGCTTTTTATTTTGAAAATTTAAAGATTTTCGGAAAAGCAGAGAGAGTAGTATAATAATAGTATTCACTGTTTGTGTATATGTGTATGTGTGTGTTGCTCAGTCATGTCTGACTCTTATGACTCCATAGACTATAGCCTCCCAGGCTTCTCTGTCCATGGGATTTTCCAGGCAAGAATACTGGAGTGGGTTGCCATTCCCTTCTCCAGGGGATTTTCCCAGCCCAGAGATCAAACCTGAGTCTTCTGGTCTCCTGCATTGGAAGGTGGATTCTTTACTACCTGGGAAGCCTACTTAGTCTCAACAGTTGTTAACTCACAGTCTTGTGTTACCAATACCATCATCCAGCCTCTTTCCCTCCCTCTCTCTGAATGGATTTATTTTGAATTCAGTCCTAGACATCTCATCATTTAACCCATAAATATCTCAGTGACATATAATTTTAAAATGTGATTTATCATACTTTCTACTCCCCCACCTCTACCTCCACCCCCATGTACCTCTTATACTTTAGAGTATATTCAGGTAGCTATTTCTGGTCACTGTATTTAATTTTTCATAGACTAGTGATTCTGTTAGTTGATTTTTCTCATTAATTTGCAATTGTTGAGTAGTTTTGGAATCAGGATTCCAAATCAACATCTTATTTGTCCGTGTAGGCAGCTCTGGGTGGGGAATGGAAGTAGGAGATTTTCCTGGGTGTGTAGTCTATAAGATGTGACAGATCTAAACTGACAAATAGGTACACATTTAAGTGTAGACACTGGCCTGGAAGGATATATATCAAATGGTTAGCAGGACTTGGAAGGAGGAGAGAGTGGACCTGTTTTTACTGTAGATGTCTAGGTGATGTTTGAATTGGTTAGAAGCATATACTGTTCAGGCAATTAAAATAAAAAAGATAGGTTGTGATCGATACAAGAGACATATAAAAATATAGCTGGGAAGTGATTGGCTCCATGGAGAGCAGAGGCCAAGGCATATTTTTTGAAAGATTTTTCTCCTCCCTGAGTAGGAGCCAGAAGTGCAGGGACAGGGAGAAGGCTTTTCATGCAGTAGAGACTAGAATGTGCCCAAGACTGATGGAGCCCCTTGTTTTGTTTGGAGTTTCAGTAGTGACTAGATACACCAGCTCTTTGGGCACTCCAGCTTTTCCTTCCTGGAGAGTGGAGAGATAGAATGCAATCGTATTTTCTTGGGGGACTTTGAACGTATTTGCTTAAATATACTTCAAATATATTCAGTATTCTTGAAAAGGTGCCATAATTGGTGAGTAGACATGATTAGAACTGAACAATTAAACTGGACTGTGGTTAGCTTTGTTTCAGTAGGAATATAACAGTAAGTTGAAGGTTACATTGTAGTACGTATTAGATTGTGAGGGTGGTGGGGTGGTCTTTATGGCAGTTGTCCCATAAAGAAAGTGAACAGTTAAGTTCTTGGGTCAGCTGGGGCACTTTGGAAGCTTTCCCTTTTGGGCTATGAATTGGTAAGTTTATTCTCAGGTCTTCTGCTCCACCAAGGGCACAGTTGCTTAACAGCTCACTGTGGTTTTTATGCTTTTGTTTTAAACTCATCTCTCCCAGTTCCTGAGCCCCCAGTTTTTTTTAAACTGTAGCTGATAACTCAGTGGACCCTAAACTTGACCATTGTACAGTTTGACCAACAGCACACTTTCTGATATGAAAATCACCCGATACGAAGAGCCGACTCACTGGAAAAGACCCTGATGCTGGGAAGGATTGAAGGCAAAAGGATAAGAGGGCAGCAGAGGATGAGATGGTTAGACAGCATCACCGACTCAATAGACATGAATCTGAGCAAACTCTGGGAGATAGTGAGGGACAGGAAAGCCTGGGATGCTGCAGTCCATGGGGTCCCAAAGAGTCAGTCAGGACTTAGTGACTGAATAGCAACAACGCTTGTAGGAGATAATCTTGTCAGCTGGAAACACACTCTCAAGGGGGCGTCTTTTTATTTTTTGAATTGATGGAAGAAAGCTACATACCCAGAAAAAAATACATGATCAGTCAATACCACAGAGATTTTACCTAATTTATGTGGAATAAAGCACTTAGTTATTTGATTCTCTGTTCATGTCAGTATTGTAGTAATATCACTTCCGGAAGTTTCCAGGGTGTTTTCATTCTTTAACCATAGATAACTGGTAGGTATGTGGGCTGAGTTGAGTGTAGAAAATGGTCATATGAAGTGCCTACACATACTGTGTGGTATTTCTTCCCCTTCCTACAAAACATTTGCCTTTTGGAAGAATGGATGGATCAAGGGATTAGTGATGGGGAAGTGGAGGCTTTCACATTGGTTCAGATTTGACCTTGGTCAGTGATGCTTGAAAATCAGCACTATTTAATAGGCATTAAGAGAGTCCACTTTTTGATCCACTTCCAGTGGATAAATATCCATAGTTCTTTAATGCCATAGTTGCGGAACTAATTGGCAGAATTAAATGATTTAAGAACTTTACTCCCCTTTTGCCCTCAGAAAATAGTTGGTCATTGTTTAAATCAGAATCTTGGAGACCGCATGAGTCATTTCTGAGTCCTGAAGGCTGTGGCTCTCTTTGCAGCTCTTACTGTATTTGGAAGCTTATATGCTCTACATTGCTCTTAGCAGGGGGGTTTGGGGGGAGGAGTGGGCTGTTTTTCCTTTCAGTTTGCAGTTTTCCCAAAATTGGGGCTCATCCTAACTTGAACACACTTAAAAAAAAATACTGGATTCATTCATCATCCGAGACCCTTTCTTCTTTTCTCCATGATTAAATAAAGGGGGTGTCTCCTTACTTTCCCTCTCCTGAAAGAATTTCAATGCACAAAACTTTCCCTAACACCCTCCTTTTGATGGATACTCTAGACTTTTGCTTTGTGAGTCCAGGGAAGTTAGCAGTATTTTAAATTTTAAGCTCACTAACTGCCAGTTATGATCACTCTATATTTATCGAGCTTCCAGGGAAGGGTGAGCAGTCAGTGATAATTACCTGCTAATTTGTTTGCTGAAAGATGGGCCCATATATTTAGAATGATGACAGATCAGAATATTTGGCTAAATATATCAGTCAGTGTCTCATTTATCAAAACGGGAAAACACCAACATGCAACTGTAAAAAAAAAAAATTGCGGATGGTGTTTCCTTGTTCAGTGAATTTCTGTCCTCGCTAGATTCTTTTACTTATTTGAGAAGTCACCTTTTTTTTTGTTGTTGTTGTTTTGTTGTATCCTAAACTGGGTAACAAAGAACTTCAGGCTGGTTTTTTTTTTTTTTTTTTTTTCCTTCTTTTGTAGGTTCTGTTTGTCATTCCTGCAACTCAGGTTTCTTTTTTCTTATTGCAATTTTGGACACTAACATCTTTACCACATAAAGAAGGTCAAGTACAGAAATCTATAGGTCTGACCACCCTTTGTTCTCTCTGTCTGTAGCCAAGAGGTGTAGACAAGGCCTTCACTAAAGGGAAAAGTGAACACAACAATGAGCTTTCTAATCCAGCCAAGAAGCTTTAGGTTGTGGGAGGAGTTAGAAGTGCCAGTGGGAAGGCAGAAAAGCCTTGGTTATTCTTGAGTAGGTAGAGATGTTGCATATTCTAGATGTCCCTGTGGACATTTATGGGCTGTTTCTCTCCTCCACACCGAAACAATCCAGAAATGTATTTAGAACAGCTTATCTGAGTAAACTGTCAACCAAGAGGAAAGAAAAGAAAAAAAGTCTTCAACTATGCGCTGCCCCACTTCAGTAGGGACCTGGCCTGGGGACAGCAAGATTAGATAGTGAATGAATAAAAGGTGTTCTCCATTGTAGTTCACCTCTGTATAGAAAGTGATTTTTTTTTTTTTCTTTTTTAAAGTATAAGGATATTCAGAGATAAGCAGATGGAATTCCAGGTAAACCCATTAATGTCCTTACCCAGTGATGTGTTACTCATTTTCCCAGGACTGTACATGTAATCTGTGTGATTTAAAGGTATTTAAATTTGGAGGTGATCATAGCAGAAGAGATACAGTTCCTCCCTTGAATCCTGCTTAGTTTGCTTCTTGGGAATGTTCCCCAGCCTGCCAGACAGTTCTGATAGGCTCCTTCGTCCCGGGCCTCTGGATCCCTCCAGATGTCTCAAGCCAGCTGTGGTTTGGTGGTGGTGGGATGCAGTGTTGCTGGAAGGTGGTGTTGGGTTGGGTGCAGTATGAGTAAAATGAAGACAAAATGCCAGGAATGTTTCTGTGACCCAGGGTTTTTGCGATCCCACAACTCTCATTAGTTTATGAGTTGAAGCCAGGCCTTCCCTGGAGAACCTACTGCATCACCTGTTGCATCACATCAAGCGATAAGGAAATGCTTTCACAAACCCAATGCCTGCAAGTGGGTAGAGGGGCAGAGCTGTGAGGCTGTTCTTTTTAAGAGTAGTGTCTTCTCTTAGGAAATGCAAATTATACCCCTATATGTACACTCCTTAAATACACATTCTCTGTAAAATCATATGTGTATCCACGAGAGGTGAGCCTGCTACCTCTAAGAATATTCAGCCCTTTTTTGTTGTTGCTCTTCACTTGCATTTTCTTTCATTACATTTCTGGATCTGTTAATGGAATTGTCTCTGAAATTGTCTTGTTGGTGCTAAGAGTCCCGTTGGTTGGATGTTTATATTTATGAAGTAGTTTCTTAAATCCTGTTCATGTCAGATCAGATTTTAAATCCCTTTGCTCACTACTTTAGAGAGAGAAAGAGATGCATTTTGCTTTTGGAAACGTAAATTATTTTTAAGCTTTTATTTTGTAAATAATAGTGGTAGAGGGGGAGGCTAGTGGCAGGAATGGAAGCAGGGACAGCTAATTTTAACCACATTTTAAATTGCTTAATTTCATTTGCCAGGCTGTATTTTTGCTATTTTTTCTATGTAGTCGCTGAGTGGGGAATTACATGGATTGTGAAACTGGTTTTATTCTGGAAATGACAGAGTATAATAAATGACACAGGCTTTTTACCAGCACAGCTCTCTGCCCTGCATTGTAAATATTGACATGTATGGCTTTGTCTGTTTCCTCAGTAATAAATGTGATTAAATAAAGCACAAAAGTGTTACCTATAAAATATTTGTAGAAAGAGAATATGGAAATTCTTGTGTCCAAGGTTACTGTTATAATCTCCCCATCTCCCAGTGGTGATCTACCTTCCTTTTTGCCTCTGGTCACCCACTCCCCTCCTCCAATAGACAAACAGAATCCAAACTCTCAATTCTTCAAAAGGATGAGAGAGAGTTAAATTATAGTGATATACAGCAAGTAGGACAATTGTAGCTGTTGGTCTGTCCCAGAGCCTACAGAAGGTTCTTATTTCATAAGCAGAGATAATTTGTTTTTCTCTGTGTGCCATATGGTTTTGCAACTGCAGAGATCAAACAGATTTGTGGATGTAAACTTCAGTTCTGTACTTGAAAACTTTTTGAGTGGTGTGGAGATTTTCATAATGTGCTTGAATCATTGATGCCAACCAGGTCTTTTGGAGGAAAGGAGTCCTTGTCAGTTCTGTAAGCAACCATGTATCGTGGTTTCTGTTTGCCTTGAACTTTAAAGACAACTTTTTGAAAGGAAACTTGGAACATGGATTGTCAACTGGAATGCAGTGATTATTTGTTTTTCATAAAGATGATGATTAAAACCAGGAATCACTGACATAGAAGAATACTGGTTCTGAGGCTGCCCAGGTGGTCTCTGGAAGGGACTGGAGTTTTCTCTTAATCAGAAACCTTTTAATTACACTAATTTATTTTGAGATTGATTGTTTTGGGGATAGTCTTCAGAATTAAGAGTTTGAGTTTCTTGATTATTTTTCAAAGGAAATTGGAAAATATGTGTGCCAATGATCCCCCCTACCTTTTTTTAAGATTAATTTTTATTGGACTACAGTTGCTTTACAATGTTGTGTTAGTTTCTGCTGTCCAGTAAAATGAATCAGCCAAACATATACATATATCCTCTTCTTTCTGGACGTCCTTGCCATTCAAGTCACCACAGTGCATTAACTAGACTTTGCTGTGCTACACAATAGGTTCCCATTAATTATCTATTTTATACACAGTGTGTGTGTGTGTGTGTGTGTATGTATATATGTCAATCCCAGTCTCCCAATTCATCCCACTCCCCACTTCCCCCTTGGCATCCATGCATCTGTTTCTCTATTTCTGCTTTGCAGATAAGATCATTCATACCATTTTTCTTGATTCCACATGTATATGTTAATATTTGCTATTTCTTTTTCTCTTTCCGACTAACTTCATTCTGTATGATGGTCTCTACGTCCACCTATGTCTCTCCAAATGATCCAGTTTCATTCTTTCCTTTGATTTTAATGACTGTACATGTGCTCTGTCAGGGTCACAATGAGTATAACTTTTAAGGTAGTGTTTTATTTATTTAAAGTAGCTGCATATTCCCTGATGCCTTTGTTTTCTAGTTAAGTTCAGCAGTGCATCTAAATTATCTAAACAGTTTCCATTTATAGACCATTTTTTTTTTAATAAAGTAGCTTTCATAGGTAGGGTTAAATCTGGAAGGCAGAACAGGAATTAAAACTTGGCCCTATAGACATAAAATTTGATCGATTCCAAGGTTATTCTCTTGTGTTTGGAATGTTCTTTCCTGTTAGCATGTGATATCTCCACAATCCCTCACATCTTAGATAAATTATTATTCCCTGGGGAAAGTCTTCAGGGCTTTCAGACCCAGCTTCTTACACTATTAGATTTTCTGGGCACACCCTTTACATTCTTCTCTGGTGCAGTAGCTGCCGCTTTTGTAATAATTAATTCTTTAATTTTCATTAACCTGGCTCTCTTGCTATTTTTCTGGCTCTAGAAAACAAACTGTTTCTTGTTTTCTGCTCTGTTCCCAGTTCTTGGCTTGTAATGTGTAGTCAGTAAATATTTGTTGAGTAAGTGATAGTATAGTTAATGTAAATCATGCTTCCTTAGTATGTATAAATATATCACTTTTCCCTTTTGTTAATTTTCATATAGAGCATCTTCTAAAATAGCTGTTGCGGCTTTTTAGTTTTTCAAATGACTGCATACCTTCTGGTTGTGCATATCTGAAAAGGTTTGCTGCCTGGGTATCCAGATGTTCTCCTTTTTCTTTTTCCTTTTTCTCCCAGCTTGTGCATAGCAGCTATTCTTTTGCTCTTTCCCAGGCTTATAATTCCAGAACCCACAGCAGGAATAAGCAGGCAGTAATGAATTTGTACCTAAATCATACAATATTCTTTATCTTTGTTGGTACAAATAGCGGCAACACCTGAGACGTCTTGAAAAGAACAGGGTCATGGAATGAGAGCTCTCTGACTTAATGTCTCCTGACTCTCCCTCATTTATTTTTCTTTTCATTTGCTTATCCACTTTATTCAGAAAGCATTGATTGAGCCTGTCCTGACTCTCAGGCACTGGACTGGGGATGTCGCTGTTGTGTCCAGCTCTTTGCGACCCCATAGACTGCAGTACACCAAGCCTCTCTGTCCCTCACCGTCTCCCGTCCATTGCATCAGTGATGCCATCTGGCCATCCCATTCTCTGACGCCCTCTTTTCCTTCAGCCCTCAATCTTTTCAGCATCAGGGACTTTTCCAGTGTTTAAAAATTTCATGACACAGTCCTGGGAGGTTACATTTGCCACATCCTAGGAATGTTCAGTCTACTGAGTCGACTCTGGGAAGATGATGGCAATCCAGGTCACATTATGACTCTTGCTGGGTCCAAGGTACATTTGCCTCTGTGTGTGTGTGTATGTATGTGTGTGTGTGCACTCAGTCATGTCTGATTCTTTGTGGCTCCATGGACTGTAGTCTGCCCAGCTCCTCTGTCCATGGAATTTTCCAGGCAAGAATATTGGAGGGGGTTGCCATTTCCTTCTCCATCTCCCTCATTTTGTATCTAATGTGCCCAAGCACACAAGAAGGTTACTTGTCTTCCCCCAAAGCAAAACGACTGGTTAATTTGTTTAGTATATGAGTAGGGTTAAGAACCTGAGTCCACGTTTGTTCTGCTTGGTGCCACAAAACCTTTGTATTTGGCAGAAAGTCAGTTTTTCTCTTCATCACAACTTCTTGAGGAAGTTAGTGGCGTCAAGCATTCATGAATGACTGCCCCATAAATATTTGTTTTACACTCCTTCAGGCAGTGGTCATAACAGATATCCAACATTTGATAGTACGAAGTACTTTATCCTACATAAATCATGTGGAGGAGTCACTCAAATTGGAGGACAGAATGTGACTTATTTCAAAGGTGCGAAGTGATTTGGCCAAAGGTTCCTTAACAACTGGAGAAGGCAATGGCAACCTACTCCAGTACGCTTGCCTGGAAAAATCCCATGGATGGAGGAGCCTGGTAGGCTGCAGCCCATGGGGTCACTAAGAGTTGGACACGACTGAGCGACTTCACTTTCACTTTCCTTAACAATAAGGTTTCTTTTGGCTGGGCCTGTCACGATGCCCCTGTGCTGCCCCACTGAGAGACTTTGAAACAAATATCCCTCATCAGATAAACCCAGCAATTTATTTGGAGGGGCAAATCAGTAAATTAAGATGGATTACCAAAATGAAGAGGGTTTTCAGCCTACCAGAGCATGTCTTCCTGCCCCCTACTCTGATGTAGAAATCCCCTCTGAGGCTTCACCCGTCACCCCCAGTAAAAGCAGCTTGGAAACTGGAATGTTAACTTGAATATCACATGCTTCAGCCAGTTAGCTAGAGCTTGGTTTAGGTCACTTTTTCATAACAGAAGTTAAAGAGTCTCTCTCATCTTTTAAAAGTATTCAAACATCCATCTTTAAGGAGTAGGAACCAGCGTCCTTTACTGCTTGTTTTAGGAACACCCATATTCCAGAATACTTGCATTTATATCAAAATTTTAAAATGGAGTCATAAAGTATAATAATTTAGTATTTTTATATAAACCTGTAGACAAAAATGAAGGAAACTGCCTCAATAGGAGTGATTCTCCAGGGGGGGCACATTTACAGGGAGCCCCCTTTTCCTGGGCTTCCCAGGGAGTAAAGTGCCAGTGATAAAGTGCCCACCTGCCAATGTAGGAGAGAGAAGAGACACAGGCTCGATCTCGGGTCAGAAAAGGGCAGCCCACTCCAGTATTCTCCTGGAGAATTCCATGGACAAAGGAGCCTGGTGGGCTACAGTCCATGGGGTCTCAAAGAGTCAGACATGACTGAAGCAACTTAGCATGCACAGGCACCCTTTCCCTGCTACGGGGATCTTGGCCAGCAGTGGACTCAGGACAGGACAAACCAAACTCAGTGTCTCTGCTAACAGGAAGACAGCAGTGTGGTCTCATCATCCAAGCCAGGCCAACTGGGATTTTATGCCAGGATTGTGCTGCCTGAAGCTGTCGGAAACATAGCTCTTTCCAAAGGGGAGAGATAGATGCTGTTTGCCATCGCGGGAAGTTTCCAACCCAGGGCAGTTGCAGTCCTGGTTCCAGCCTTGTAGAGCCAGAGCTCACTGATGAAAATGACACCAACACATCTGAGTTTTTCCAAGTGGGCAAAGTGAATATGAGTTGCATTTACTGCCTGATATTCCAGGGATGCCCTCCAGGCAGTGGTTGTAAAATTATAGTGGATATACTCAAGAGTTCTCTGAGAACTTGTTTAACAGGGCAGATTCTTGCTTCCCTGGTGGCTCAGATGGTAAGAAATCTGCCTGCAGTGGAGGAGACCTGAGTTCGATCCCTGGGTTGGGAAGATCCCTTGGAGAAAGGAATGGCTATGCACTCCAGTGTTCTGCCTGGAGAATTCCGTGGACATATGAGCCTGGCAGGTTGCAGTCCATGGGGTCACAAAGAGTCGGACACAACAGAGGGACTCACAGTTTCAGTTCACCACAGACTGAACCAGCAGGCTGGGGAATTTAGGAAGCTGTGTTTCAGTCAAACAGTCCAGGTGATTCTAATACTCCTGTGTGCTGCTGAATTGACGAGAGCCTATTCTTCTACCTTGGATGAGAGGATGTTGGTTTACTTTAGGTGCAAGTTATGTTTAAATGTATTGCTGTTAATAAGTTAGGTTTATGGCAGTTTGGTTTAGAAGGATGCTTCATCAGGGTCAAATACAGGCTCATGTTTATTATGGCAAATTATTTATTTTTGAAAAAGTTTTGCTTTCCTAAAGATGTGATTTGGGGGGAATGTTGGTGGAAGGAATTGTTGTTGTAGTCAGTGAAATCAGCTCTTCTGTAGCCATACACCTGCCAGCCCATGTGCTCCAGGGCTGCTATGGTAGTCTTCTTCTTGGCTTCCTTCCTGCACTTTTCTTTTTACAGCCAGCTTTAAGCCCACAGAGCAGCCAGTGGTATCCATATCAGTTTTTGAAAAGTTTACTTATTAAAAAAAAGTTTATTATTATTATTTGGTTGCTCTGGGTCTTCGTTGCTGTGTGCAGATTTTCTCTAGTTGCGGTCGGTGGGGCTGTTTTTTGTTTCAGTGTGTGGACTTCTGATAGCAGTGGCTTCTCTGGTCATGGAGCACAGGTTCTAGGCAGACAGGCTTCAGTAGTTGTAGCTCATGGGCTTTGTTGCTCCAGGGCATGTGGAATCTTCCTGGACCAGGGATTGAACCCGTGTCCTTTGCATTGGCATGCGGGTTCTTATCCACTGTACCAGCATATCAATTTGAAGAGTGAGTCTGTACAGTTTTATTTTGGTTTTTCTTGTTCATGGATAGAGATTTTCCCTTTACCTCAATTATTTTCCGCTTAATTGTCTCTTGGTGCAAGATAAGGAATGGAAAGAAGCCCCGAGGATGGAAAGTGTGACTTTTCCCAGGTGTTTGTTCTTAGGGCTCTTTCTCTGTATTTCTTGTTACTAGATTTTTCTGTTTTTGAAACACACAAAGGGTGAGACCCTGAGAAAAGGCCCGGGTAGAATTTTTTGTTGATTATAATATCCTTGCTAATATTCCTCTCTCTTAACATGAGTTGATCTGTGTAGAGTTTTTCTGGACCCAGTTATGCTTTCACGAGCCATCTTTCTCCAGGAGGGGACAAATGTGGTGGATAGATGTTCTTGTCTGTCCCTCCCAGCTAAACGGTGGCCTGACATAGGGCGTGATTATAGTAGTTGTAGTAATAATTCTGGGCTTCCCCAGTGGCTCAGTGCTAAAGTACCCACCTGCCAATATACAGGAGATGCTGGAGATGCAGCTTGGTCCCAGGGTGGGGAAGATCCCCTGGAGGATGAAATGGCAGCCCACTCTAGTATTCTTGCCAGGAGAATCCCATGGACAGAGGAGCCTGGTGGCTTACAGAATAGGACAAAGAGTTTCTTGCAAAGAGTTGGACACGAATGAGCAATTGAGCATGCAGGCAGTAATAACTGTGGTTGGTGGTGCTATTACTGATGATGATGTAGCAAAAACTATGTGTCAAGTAGTATTGAGGGTTTTAATGCATTAGCTCATTCAATTTTTACACAACCCTCAACAGGCAGTGTTGGTTGTGATCCCCATTTGATGGATGAGGACACTGGACCACAGAGAAGTTAAGTAACTGGTTTAAGTTAGTGAGTGGCAGAGCCAGCATTTGAGATGATGTCGCCTGTCGCCTTATTCCACACTGTCAATCCCACTATGTTATTTGACCCTCTTACCAACTTAGCAGGTCACAGCACCTGAGCAGAAGAAGCTGGTCTTTCAAGAGAGAAAGGTAGAACTTGAAGGAAGGCTGGGTCTGTCTTTCTGGCAGTCGGCAGTCTGGACAAGGATGAGGGGGCGAGAAAGTACAAAGGTTTGTGGAGGAAATGATGCTTGTTAGACTCCGAGCGCAGTAAAGGCCAGAAAGGTCGCCGGAGCACTCCTCTGAGTGAGTCCATGGGTGCCAGCAGACTCGACTTGTGTGGCTCTGTGGTCTTCAGATTCGTACTGATATCTAAACTTTCACCGTAAGTTCATTTATAAAAATTTACATTTAAAAATAAACCTTTTTACGTGATGCTCTTAAGTGTAGTTGATGGATAAATCTAACATTTTCATACCAGCCACCATTCATTAAAACAAAAACAAACAGATTTTTTAGTTGGAAACTTATCTATCCCCCTTAACCTTGAATTGTGTTTTATCCTATTCTCCCCTCCAGCATTTATTCAAATTTAATACATGTTCATGTTTCAGAGTGTTTTGTTGATTTTCATGTCATAGGTATAAAAAATGTATAAAAACTTTAAAAATGTACTGTACCTGTAAGAATTACTCAATCTAGAAGTAGTTGATTAAACATTTCAATAGTGAGTAGAACAGAGTTGATGAAAATAGCATGATTATACTACAAATTGTGATATAATAAAAATAAAAAGTAAAAATGTGTCCCTTTTAAAACTTATCTCTTACAAGTTATTCATTTTTCAGTAGCCGATAAAAGGTTAGTCATCACTTATTTTCTTTTTTTCTCTCCTTTCTTCCTCTCTCTCTCTTTCTTTTTAACATATGCAGGGTCTAAAAGAGCTTGATTCCCAAAAATGAAAATGGGAGGAGTATTATGTCAAAGGCAGCCAATCCTTTGGACGCTTTCTGAAGTTACATGGCAAAACTCACACAATAATCTGTCATCAAAAATTAGGTTTAATTGACTGAAGACTCAAAGCTTGGATCCTCATGTTTTGTTTGAAGCAATCTGACTTGAAGAAGTATTCGCTTTCTTGTCTGTAGACGCCACTGTTTCTTACGTGATTCTTTGTACTCCAACCAGCTTGTATCCAAGTGGCTCTCCTCTCTGGTGCCCTGACAGTTTTGTATCCCTGGTGAGATGTCTGAGAAGTGTCCTTACTTGAGCAAGTGAGGAAAGGGCAGTTCAGGAAAGAAATGGTGACATTTCCAGCCATGTCGTTTTTGGGACAGAGGATTCGAAGCAGTTGAAGATGGAGAAATTGATTTCTTTCCTCTAGAACAGTTTTCATGTACCCTAAAGGGTAAACATAGCCCAGTTTGAAGACTATTATTGTAAGATGTAGTGTATCAGTGAGGTTTCAATTTATTCGTTCAGCTCTTCGTGTTCAAGAATTTAGTTTTAGTTTCTAAAAGCATCATTTGGGTGCTTGTATACATTTAGACTTACATGGGAGACTGGTTTTTACACCAAGATGCTATTTCCAGCATGAAAATCAACTGGAGAATCCAGTTGAAGTTTAAATTGAGAAGATGGTCTGTGGGGTCCATTACATGACCTTCAGGAGGAGTGCTGGCAGAAGATTGGGCTGGCCGCAGTAGGGAAGGGGGTTGGCGATGTGGCCACCGTATCATCGTTTAGTTCCCTGAAGCCCTTAGTTTGATATGAGCCTATTACTGGGCCTAGCTCTAGTTGTTTGTTAATTAGTTAGGAATAATTAAGATACATACATTTATCTTAGGCATCTTAACCCTATTCTCCAATATCCTGAGGAATGATCATTAAAAAAAAAGTGAGTGTGTGTGAAGTATATCTCCACTGATTGGGGTTCTGAGTGATTTTTTTGTGTGGTTTTTCTTGTGTTAACCACACTAATACATTATCCATTTAAAAAATGAAGCAAGAATTTGAAGTTCTGTAATCTGAGGTTAGAATCTTTGCAGATTAAAATTATTCTTTTACTTTTAGTCTCAAATTCTCTTCCCAAAGTTGTTGGAAAGTGAAAGTGAAAGTCAGTCATGTCCGACTCTTTGAGATCCTATGGACTATACAGCCCTTGGAATTCTCCAGGCCTGAATACTGAAGTGGGTAGCCTTTCCCTTCTGCAGGGGATCTTCCCAACCTAGGGATCGAACCCAGGTATCCTGCATTGCAGGCGAATCCTTTACTAGTTGAGCCAAAGTTGTTGGGGCCGATATTAATTTATCTGCTCCCCTTCACTGAGTATTTGCAAAAGCATTTGCTTTGGTTTTTTAAAAATAATGCTTTTCACCCTCATTTCATTCTTTAAAGGTAGTGCTTTTCATATTATGATTACAAATGCAAATAGTTAACCTCCCTCCCTGCCCACCCCGTGCCACCCCTTGCCCCCTGGAAAAACCCAACAAAACCAAACCAAATTTGGGAATAAACAAAATGCTTTTAGTAAGTACATTATGCAGGAGGTATTCAGTAGGTTTAAGCATCTGCTATATGGAGGCCATCACCTGTGTATATTAAAGAGGGAAAGTAGATGCCCTTGTCAAAGTTTTGCCCAATAAATAAGAATCTTTCTCTCATTGATTTTCTTTCCTAGAATGTAATGTTGTCTATTGTAATGTTCTATGAACATATTTTATTCCTATCACCCATCTTTGGTGTTGAGTGATTTATAAAAGAGTTTTAAGGAAGGACAGTTGCTTGAATGTGAGACTGGTTTTATGAGTTTACTAGCAGCTTTCCTCTGTCAGAGAGTGGTAACAGAACTTGTAACAACTTGTGTTCATTTATATTCAGCCAGGCTATGAATTTTCTTAAATAGAAAACAGAGGTCTTTAAAAAATTGTGAACCAAGATTTTTTTCCAAAGGTGAAATGAAAGCAACACTGTATAGGAAATTAAATTTTGGAGTAAGGAAGTGAAATTGGTCTGATTGAAATCATTAATGTCTCCTTAATGAGGAGTTGTATGAAAAATGTTAGGCAGAGAGTGTGATGCTAGTTAAAAATCATAGATGTGAAATTTATTTAGTTTGAAAAAGCAGTGTTTGGAATTGAACAGAGAAGAAAAGGAAAATCTTTATAGGAAAGCTATCATCATTTTCAAGGATATAGAAAGCCACTGGACTGTTACAATTGATTTGCTTTTGTTTAGAGAGAAATACTTGATTCAAAGATTTGTGATAACAGTTTTTTAAAATTCATGTAAATTAGTTATTTAATATTCTAGAGACATTTTCCTTGCTAGAAGTGTTGCGAATGTCTGTATTTGCATGTTGTAAATTTAAAATATATATACTATTTGTTTCCTGCCTTCGAGAAGTTAGGAAAGCATCTAATGTAGTTCTGAAAACTTAGTTACACATTCAGGCTCCAGTTTGTTTTCTGTGTTCTAGATCTGTAAGATAAGAGTGTTTAAAAGTTCAAGTAATTAGACTAGCTTCATTGAGAAAGCCCCACTGAATACTGACATTAATATTTGGAGTTGGATATTCAGTCATAGGTGAGGGATAAAACCTGTTCCAAGGCTGAGGCAAGAAAATGAGCAGTATTCTATATGTATAGGCAACATGTTGATATGCAAAGCATAGAAGCTGACCTAGTAGGTGTTCAACATTTGTTGAATGTTAGGGGTGAGTTGAGACCAGCCGGCACTGGTAGACTTCAGGAGTATGGATGAAGATTCTGATTTAGCGTGTTCAAGGCCCCTAAAACCAAACCCGGTATATGGCATTCTGCTGTCCTCTGTTGTGAATGAGGTACGCGCGAGGACAAGGACTACACCTTTTTTGTGGATATGAATGTAAGTGCTTCTAACTCTTTTGGAAGAAGAAATAACTAGAGGGAGAGCCTCCTGTCTCTTTTTCCTTGATGGACCTGTTTTCTACAGGCTTATACTTAGTGCTGAGAAGTGAAGGCTTTTTTGTTTGAAGTTACATTTAAAACTTCTCTGAGATTCATGCATAGAGTTAAAGTATAAAAGTGTGACCATAAAGCAAGGACTCCCTTCTGGATTCTGACCTCTGGTGGTGAAGAATAAACGCCCATTACTCATAATTAAAAAGTCAGAGTCTCAGATTTTCTCCGGTACTTTCTGGATATCTAATGCAAAGAGTGTCCTTATTAGAAAAAGTGTTTTAATGTGTGTTTTTCAATTTTATTTTTTCGGCATAGGCTTTTTAGTAAGCCTATAATAACATTTAGGATGTAGTCTTATGAGGCTCATGACTAAAACTGGTTTGTCTTTTGGATCTTGCCAGGAAGAAAAGATTCTATGTGATTTTTTTTTTTTTAAACTAAATACTGCAGTTTTGAGTTTGACTTCTTAAACTTTCAATTAAAATTATTTTTCAAGTAAATTAAGGTTTATTTGGATAATAAATTGCAGTATTGCCCGGTGTGTACATTGATATATTTCTTGTGAAGAGTGCCACAGTAGTGTTTGGGGGCCTTAAAAACAACAGTTGATCAGAAAGTCAAAGCTTATCCTTAATGTTGTACCAGTTATTGACCTTCTAGGTTCTGTTCTCATCCCCTTCACTCTCAAAATCTTTATTTGTTCCCCTTTTAACACCCATAAAATCTCGTCAGGGTGATGTCTTACCAACTAGAGTCTTAGCTGGTAGTAGTGCCAGAGGTAATGAGGTGGTTGTAATGATAAAGGTTACTGTCTCTCATGTGAGTGATGTCATAATTAAAAATAAATTAAAATTTTGGTAGCTTAGGAAATTAAAAGGATAATTTTTTAAAAGGTGGTGCTTGCTACCTGGTATCTGCACTCTACCTTGGATCTACTGGGTGGCCTTCTGCAACTTGCTTAACCTTATTTTTTCTGCATTAAATAGGATTAAGAATGCTGCCTTTTCTAGAGTGTTGTAAGAAGGCTCTGATATGACTGTAAAGTTCTTCGCAAACAAGCCTCCAAGTAATAAAGAAAAATCTTAAAACGTCTTTGTTTCTGTTGCTTACTATCTTCCCCCATTAACTTCTGAGAATGGATCAGAGTTCTATAAAAGGAAAGTGGTTACAGTGTGTCAGGAAAAAGCATGAGAAATAAGTTATACATAAACTTTACAGTCATAAGGGTACCCAGGTGGGTGGATCTGATGACTTGGCAATTGAGAAAGGTAAGCAGGTGTAATTGTTGATTTTATCAGAGCAGTTGTGTGTGTGTGTGTATGTGCACATAGGGGGATGGGGATTAAGTATAGACATAACAATTAACATTAATTTCAAGAGGTTATAAAAATCTACTCTATATGAATCTCAGGCAATATTAATGTCTTCATACGGTATGTTATTAATGCTCAGTAAAAAATGATATCAAATTCTGTTAACATAGAGTTTGTAATAAATATGTGGTTTGCTTCCTTTCATAGAATTTGTATTTGGGGGCCTCCAAGTAAATAGTTTGTATATATTATCACTGGGAGTTTATGAAAAGTTGATTTTGGTATAATTAACTCCATGTTGAACAGTGACCTCAGAAACGGTGCCATCTTGGTCATTAAGCAAGTTGTTTTCTGATTCTGGAATTTCAGCACTTTTTAGCTTTGAAGGTTGCTTTGGGTTTGTTTTTGAATTGAAAATGTCACAGGGAAGGATGGTTGTTAAATTCATGACCAATCAGGAGAATTTATAGGGCTTAGAATGTTTCGTAAATTCCTTTAATTAGAACATATTTCCTCTGGACTTTTCCCAAGGAATGCAGTTCCAAGTAATAATTTGCTGAAAGGGAATCGAAAAAGGGAAATATCACCTTTGGGGCAGGCGGCTGAGGAGGATGGTTGAGTAGAGTAGTTTAAAAGCAGTCTTTCCTTTGTAGAATACTTTAAATAGTTGCATAGGCTGTTAGGAGCTCATTTAATTATCAAGTATGGGAGTACCTTAGAAGTTAGACCAGGTATGGTATTATTCTTGGAGGGCCCAAGAATAAATTCAAGAATTGGGGGTGTTGTACTTTACTTTCATGTCGGCTGACTGCAAAGACCATTTGGAAATTTTAGCCAAGATGTTGGTTTATGTTTCTTTACCTGTTAAATTTTCATAGTACTTTTTTTCCTCAATAGAATTAGTCATTTAAAGAAGACTTAAATATATTACACAAGTTTTAACATATTAAAGAAATCGCATGTATATAAATATATATACAAACATATATATATATTACATTATTATATATCTATATAGGTATAGATACACACCAGTGGCACTAAGGAAGAAATCCTTTTTAATTTTTTAAAATTTTATTTATTTATTTATTTTCTTTACATTATCGTGTTGGTTTTGCCATACATTCACATGAATCCACCATGGGTATACATGTGTTCCCCTTCCAGAACCCCCTTCCCACTCCCTCCTGATTCCATCCCTCTGGGTCATCCTGGTGCACCAGCCCTGAGCACCCTGTATCAAGCATCAAACCTGGGCTGGCGATTGATTTCACATATGATAATTTACATGTTTCAATGCTGTTCTCCCATATCATCCCACCCTTGCCCTCTCCCATAGAGTCCAAAAGACTGTTCTATACATCTGCCTCTCTTTTGCTGTCTCGCATGCAGGGTTATCATTACCATCTTTTTAAATTCCATATATATGCATTAGTATACTGTATTGTTGTTTTTCCTTCTGGCTTACTTCACTCTGGATAATAGGCTCCAGTTTCATCCACCTGAGTAGAACTGATTCAAATGTATTCTTTTTAATGGCTGAGTAATATTCCATTGTGTATATGTACCACAGCTTTCTTATCCATTCGTCTGTTGATGGACATCTAGGTTGCTTCCACGTCCTGGCTATTGTAAACAATGCGGCAATGAACATTGGGGTACACGTGTCTCTTTCAATTCTGGTTTCCTCGGTGTGTATGCCCAGCAGTGGGATTGCTGGGTCATATGGCAGGTCTATTTGCAGTTTTTAAGGAATCTTCACACTGTTTTCCATAGTGGCTGTACTAGTTTGCATTCCCACCAACAGTGTAAGAGGGTTCCCTTTTCTCCACATCCTCTCCAGCATTTATTGCTTGTAGACTTTTGGATGGCAGCCATTCTGACTGGTGTAAAGTGGTACCTCATTGTGGTTTTGATTTGCATTTCTCTGATAATGAGTGATGTTGAGCATTTTTTCATGTGTTTGTTAGCCATTTGTATGTCTTCTTTGGAGAAATAGGAAGAAATCTAAATGGAGGAAAAAGGTGAGTTATATATTGCATTGACCAAAAAGTTTGTTCAATGACCAAAAAGTTTTTTCTATAAGATGATTAAAGGGGAAAAACCCAGAACTTTTTGGCCAACTCAATAGGAACACGCAAAGTAGAAAGCCATGGTTAAGTACCTATCTATGATTTAGGAAGGGCTGCATATCTAGGTTCTTTTTTTTCTCTTTCTTGCACTTGGGTGTCTCATTATTTATAAGCCACCTCCCTCATAAAGTGCTTTGAGCATTTAGGGCAAATAAGAGGAGTGAGACTTGAAACAGTTTGTAATTCATTATCAGCCCTGTACATATAACAGTATGGGATTGGAAATGTTGTCTGAAGTGGAATGGTGAGTTTTCACATTGTAGGTGAGATTTCAGAGCATGCTTCATGCACCCATAACTCAAAGTGGTTTGGAGTTTGTGATATTGGGAGCAAGTACCTGGTTCACAGGTTCCTGTCGATCTGGTAAGCCACAGGATTTCTGTTGGGATCAACATTCAACTATATGAAATCCCTGGGGTTGGAGAGGGCAGAGGAGGTAGAAATTTCCTAATGTGATTGTATTGATACTGTTCTGGAACCAGATTTCCTACCTATGTATGCTAAGAAAAGAGACAAAGATCATAGTGGAAAGATCACTGGGCATCTTTGGGCGGTGAGGTTGGGAGAAGTATCGTCTATCAGGTTGGGGTTTGAGGGTCTGCGTAGTTAGTGGTCTTACGTTCTCCTCAAACCAGCCACAGTGAATGCTGCAGTCTTGGCTGTACATTGTCGTGGTTACAGATGTGTTGTGTGAGGTCAGACTGTTGGGGTTCAAATCTCAGGTGTTTTTCTGCCAATTACCTGTGTGAACCCTGTTCATTTAACTGCACTTTCCTTACTTTCCTCATCTTCTAAGTGGGGGTTGTAAAATATTTATAGAGTCAGAGTGCAGATTCAACAATATATGTGAAATATGTAATATAGGCTTAGAACAATTCCTGGCACACAGTGACACACATGTGTTAGCTATTATTGTTATTACTATTATCATTACTCTTTAAGAGTTAGTCATTGCTGCTATAAACCATGTTTTTAACGTGGCAACAGAAATGGTGTTTTTTTGTAGAGAAAGCAAAGCCTGTTGTCAATTTTATCTTTCAGTCCAGTGTTTGAATCCACACACATTCAAACTTGCTGCCTTTTCTCTTTTGGGAAGTTTCCAAGGAGGCTCTCATAATTTGTTGTTGATTTGAATGATTTATACCTTGTCCAAGGACGGCTGTATTTGTAACACCTTGTTTAATTTTATCATTTTTGCTAATGTTTTTGAGTAAAGTGAGTGTGTCGGTCAGTCTGAGCAGATTGAGGTTCCCAACAAAGAATACCGTTCATGAGTAACTTTCAAAGACATTAACGTGAATAGTTTTCACCTTTGCAGCTCTTTGCTGCCCTTTAATCATCCTGCTGCCCAGAATTCCCAACAAAAATTAAACCTGAGACAGAGGATGACTTCTTTTTATTTAAAAAAAAATTGAAATATAGTTAACTTACAATGGTGTGTTAGTTTCAGGTGTATGGCACAGTGATTCAATTATATATATTTATGTATACTCTTTTTCAGATTCTTTTCCATATAGGTTATTGCAAGATATTGACTATAGCTCCCTGTGCTATATCCAGTAGGTCCTTGTTGTTCATCTCTTTTACAAATAGTAGTATGTATCTGTTAATTCTAAACTTCTAATTTATCCTTCCCCTATGTTTCCTCGTTGGTAACCGTAAGTTTCTTTTTTATGTCTGTGACTCTTATTTATGTTTTGTAAATAACTTCATTTGTGTCATTTTTTAAAATTCCACATACAAGTGATAGGATATTTGTCTTTCTCTGTCTGACTTACTTCACTAAGTCTGACCATCTCTAGGTCCATCCAGGTTACTGCAAATGGCATTATTTCATTCTTCTTTTTTTTAAGGCTGAGTAACATTCCACTGTGTGTGTGTGTGTATCCATTCTTTATCCATTCATATGTTGGTGGACATTTAGGTTGTTTCCATGTCTTGGCTAGTGTAGTGTTGCCATGAATATTAGGTTTAAAGTGTTAAATTGGGGTATTCGGGTTAAGGAGGTTTTGTCTCTTCCAGGTGTATGTCCAGGAGTGGGATTGCAGGACCATATGGTAACTCTATTCTTAGTTTTGTAAAGAATCTCCATACTGCTTTCCATAGTGGCTGTACCAGTTTACATTCTTAGCGACAGTGTGAAGGGTTCTCTTTTTTAGGGGTGGCTTCTTTTGGCTCTTACTCTTATAAGGACCATTCCAAATGGATGTTAGGGCAATTTCACATAATTAGGGCAAGCATATTTTACCTCTGGTGTTTCCAACAATTAATTATTACAATGAAAATTCATTTACTGTGAGTACACCAATGGGATGTAAAATCTAATCTGCGTTTAGCACTCGCCCTGGATGACTTACACTTTTTCATTTGCTGTTTTTCAAGCGCCAAATGCTGACTGCTTTCCAGAAAAACAAAAACAGCTTCCTTGGGGAGAAGGAACTTCTTGGCTAATCTGGGACTGCACCAATTAGATACCTTGAGAGTCATCATAAATGAATGTTGTAGGACGAAAGGAGAATGAAGACAGAAGAAACTGATGCCTTTTCATGTTCCTGTTAGAAACGCTTGCCGTGCAGCTTGGTAGTCACTAACTCCTGGTGTTTGTTGAGCCCCTGAAATGTGTCTCAGGCTGAAAAATTGCCTTTTAAATTTTACTGAATTTTAATTAAATTACAATTTAAATCAGATTTGATTCAAATTATTAGAAAACTGTAAGTATATTTAAAACAACTTGGGTATGTGAATCTACTTTTTCAACTGTAAAGTTTTTGAAACCTAGATAGTTGTCAAGTAGTGCCAGTGAACATTTAACATCTAAATTGAGATGTGCTGTAAGTGTAAAATATACACTAGATTCTAAAGACTTAATATGAATGAAAGGATGTAAAATGCCACAATAATTTTTAATATTAATTTCAAAAATACCTTTACTTTAAAAAAAATGTGGCTACTGGGAAATGTTAAATTGCGAGTGTTGTTCATGTTCTTTTTCTATTGGGCAGCGCTGTACTAGGTTGTTTCCCCCTATCTGTGTCTTTGGAAGCTTTTTTAACATACTCAGATGTTCCTGTGTTTTGGGAGATCATGTTCTGGAAGAGTTCATGAGAAATAAAAATCATCTGGAAATAAAATGATGAGGTTAATGTTTATTGAATATGAAAAACAATCTCAACCCTGAACCCTTTTATGATTTCAAATGAGTGTTTTACAAGTAGGTTTGCTGCTGCGGTTGATTTAAATCTAATAGGGTTAAAGAGGCATGACTAAAATATGAGGTCATTAAATAAGATTTTACGTATAAGTAATATATTCCTGTTGTATATCCCTGCTTTTGGCCACAAAAATATATATAACAAAATACACCCTCCGAACCATTTCCAGTTCACAGTGAAATATTGCCAACCACATATATGCACACTGTGTAGCAAATCTCCAGAACCTGCCCCCCTTTCCTGCATGACCGAAGTTCTACACTCACCTAACAACTCCCCCCTCCGCCCCAACCCATGGCAGCCACCATTCAACTTTCTGTTTCCCTGAGCAGATTTGACTACTTGCATAACTACTTCATATAAGTGTAATCATGGAGTATTTGTCTTCCTAGGATTAGCTTATTTCAGTTAGCATAGTGTGCTGGAGCTTCATCCATGTTGTAGCATATGACAGGGTTTCTTTCTGTTTTTTTAAGGCTGAATACTCTTCTAATGTATGAATATACTGTGTTTTCTTTATCCATTCACTATCCATGTACATTCATGTTGCTCTGTGTGCTTAGTCACTCAGTCGTGTCCGATTCTTTGGGAGCCCGGTGGACTGTGGCCCACCAGGCTCCTCTGTCCATGAGGATTCTCCAGGCAAGAATGCTGCAGTGGGTTGCCATGCCCTTCTCCAGGGAATCTGCCTAACCCAGGGATTGAACCCAGGTCTCCCACATTGCAGGTGGATTCTTTACTGTCTGAGCCATCAGGGAAGCCCTACTTAGTTATTATGAGTAATGCTGGAAGTCACACAGGTATGCAAATATCTCTTCAAGATCCTGTTCTCAATTCTCTTAGATATATACCCAAAGTGGGATACTAGCATCCTGCTGCTAAGTCGCTTCAGTCGTGTCCGACTCTGTGCGACCCCATAGATGGCATCCCACTAGGCTCCCCCGTCCCTGGGATTCTCCAGGCAAGAACACTGGAGTGGGTTGCCATTTCCTTCTCCGATGCGTGAAAGTGAAATAGCTCAGTTGTGTCTGACTCTTAGCGACCCCATGGACTGCAGCCTGCCAGGCTCCTCTGTCCATGGGATTCTCCAGACAAGAGTATTGGAGTGGTCTGCCATTGCCTTCTCCGATTCAAATCCTTTATCCATTTTTAAATTGGGGTATTTATTTGTTATTGAGCTGTTGGAGTTCTTTGTATATTCTAGATATTAACTTCTTATCAGATGCATGGTTTGCAGATATATTTTCCCATTTCATAGATTGCCTTTTCACTCTTTTGATCGTTTCCTTTGTTGTGCAGAAGTTTTAAAATTTGATATAGTTCATTTGTATCTTTTTCTCTTGTGTTGCCTGTGCTTTTTTGGTGTCATATTTAAGAAATCCTTGTCAAATTCAGTATCATGAGGCTTTGCCCATGCCCATGTTTTCTTTTAGGAGTTTTATACTTTCAGGTATTACATTTAGGTCTTTAATTCATTTTGAGTTAATTTGCGAGTAGGATGTAAGTTAAGGGTCCAACTTCTTTTGCATACGGATATCTAGTTTTCCCAACACCATTTGTTACAGTCTTTTTCTCATTGAGTGGTCTTTGCTCCTTGTCAAAGATTATTTGACTGTGTACCCATTCCATTGGTCTGTATGTCTGTCATTATGCCAGTACCATACTGTTTTGATTATCTCATTTGAGTAATTTTTAAAAAGTATTGAGTTTTTTTTTTTCATGTTTTTAAGGATCTCAGTAGGACTGTTTAGAATACTCTATTGATAATACCTTCTCTAATTCTTTATCATTTATAACTTGCCGCAGTGTTTGTATCCAATATCTCTTACCCAGAAGAATAAGGGAATTTGTATTTTCTCTTTTTCCCTTTTACCTCAAGCATCTTTGGAACAGTGTGGGTATATGAATCTACTTATTCCAAAGGGATGGCAGATGGTGTGAATTTAGTTAGGAATGCTTGCCTTCTCAGGTATTCTTGATCTTCAGGGAGGATGGTTGGAATTGTCTAATATGCTGTATGGTAGAAATGTGGTAAAAAAGGTTAAGACTTTGTAGCTAGATTGCCCAGATTTGAATTTTAGCTGTAAATTTTGGTCAAGTAATTGTTTTTTGCATATTTGTTTCAGTTTCCTCATCTATAAAATGAAGTTAATGTTAGAAGCTCTGAACAGGAATGTTCAGAAATTCTCACAGGAACAGTCAAAGGGCAAAGTGAATTAAATACAGTGCCTGGCACATACTAAATGCTGTATAAGTGTGTGTTTTATTACTCTGAATGTTAAAAACTAGAACACTTGCTAAATTCTTGGGTTCGGAGGTGACCAGCCTTTCTAGTTCCACTAGAAATAATGAACAAATCAGGCGCACATTATTTCTGTCATTGAGAACTCTTAACACCCAGATGGTGTAATAGGAGATTATACAGTCTTAGATCAGGTTTCCAAGTCTTTTAATGATTATATGAACATTACATTTATATTAAGGGATATTACAAATGTTGCTGTGTAGTTTATCATTTGTCTTCGGGCTTGTAGTTAGTTTTTTAAATGTATGTGTAAAACCTAGGGTAAGATGAAGATTAATGTATTTGAACAGCATAAACCATGGTGACGCTTTGATATTGGAGTGCTTATAATATGCCATGTCTGTCAAATAAATTTTGCAACTTAGACTTTATTTTCACACTGCAGTAAATCATCTGAAGGATCTTAAGTTTTAAAACTTAATGGTAGTGCTTTTAAATTTCATTTTCTTGGTGTTTTAATTACATTGAACTTTTATAGCTTGTGTTGCTTTATTTGAATTATTCCAAAATTTGAAAAATAAAGAGGTGAAAATTCACATTGGAACCAAGGACTTGTTTGCAATATATGTATATCAAGGGGCAGGACTCCTTCACCCTCCCTCATTCCCCCCCCTTTTTTTTAAGCTGTAAGTAAATGAAAAGTCTTAAAAGTTCTCTTTTATTAGGAAAACTTTGGACTAGAGCTTATAATTCAAGATGTTCATGAATGGTGAAATGGTCATCTCTAGGGAAGTAAAAGCATTCTTTGAATAAGAAAGTGAATCTAAGATTTCTTGTACAAAAGGAATGTTACACATATCTTTCTTTACATTTTACATTTCTCTGGTGTATTAAAAATCTCATCACCCCTTCCATCAGACAAATTGAGTATTTTCACTCTTGTAGTATACATCTCTGGCATCAGGGCCTCTGTATAGCACTAGTAATTATTGTTATTTAGTCACTAAGTCATGTCCGATTCTTTGCAACCCCTTGGACTGTAGCCCTCCAGGTTCCTCTGTCCATGGGATTTCCCAGGCAAGAAGACTGGAGTGGGTTGCCATTGCCTTCTCCAAATCATCTATGGTAGTATACATTGATTGAATTGTAGCAGTTTCTTGCCTAGCTGTAATAACATTGAATACTTGTCTGTTTTTTCCAAGTCATTTTGGAATGTGTAACATTTTTTAATATCTGCCATTAACTGAAAGGTAAGTGTCCATGAATGCTTATGTTGAATACCTCCTATATGGCTGTAAGTAATTGGCTACTTAATGGCTTCCCATTGATAGCTTGACAGTGGGCAGTGCAGACACCTAGGTTTCATGCTCCTGGATGTTTGTGTGGCTGCGAAACCCTGGTCATAAGTGAAAAACCAGATGGTTGTTCTTCACTTGGGCTGCTGATCTTAGATGCTCTACAAAGCTGCTCCTGTCTATAAATGTAGCACTTATATTTTCTGCACAGTATGTGCCTGTTGGCAGTGTTTTTGTTTTTCTAGTTAAACAGCCACTACCTGCAGGAGGAGTCACATACCGGAGTCGAGAAGAAATAGCCTTGGCTATTATGTGCAATAATTTTCTAATTTAAAACATTACATGTGGTAGATTTTATTAAAACAGTTCTGTATACAAAAGATTACCCTTCAGGAATATTCATTTAAATTGGAGGGACTCTGATTAAAGTGTTGTATAACCAGGAAGTAGGGTCTCTTTGCCTCGCCAATGGTTTTACCCTCTTCTTTCCTCAACTTGTTCTTCTAGGTCAATTATGGCTCATTAGACTGATAACAAAAGAACCATAGGGATATAGCATATTAAATTTACCACCTAGCGTAGCATAGTGGTTGGGTAGTATCACTGACTCAATGGACATGAGTTTGAGCAAGCTCTAGGAGATGGTGAAGGGCAAGGAAGCCTGTTGGGCTGCAGCCCAAGGGTCACAAAAAGCGAGAGCTGACCGAGCGACTGAACACAACAATAGTGGTTTTTATGAAATTCTCACCTTAAGGGGGTTGAGGGAAAAATTTGGATAAACTCAGTGTATTCTTTCTGCCTAAATGATAGTCATCAAAATCTAGAGTCAGAAATAACTTTTTCATGATAACGTGCTTTCTTCTTTTATCTTTACATGTGCCCCTGAAACTTGGGACACTTGCTCAGGTGCGAGGACATGGTGTGAAGCAGGAGTATGAGCTCTGTCTCAGTTGTAGGATAAATATTACAAAGGCATTGTCCACTTCCTGTTCTGCCATCCATTTATCCACTGCTGTCCAGTTAAAAAAAAAACCAAGAATGCTCGTAGTATTGCTTTTTGCATGACTGAATTAATGACAAAGCATAGCTTTCTCACTCTTTGATTTTTCTAATGGATTGATTGGCCTTTTGCCTGCTTGACTACATTAAGGGAAAAAAATCCCCTTTTAAGAATTACAGCCAGAAATATACCTGTGATGGACTTTTAAAAGCTTTTTTATATTTAATAAGTGCCAGAGGTCTTTGTAAGTTTGAGGCATTCTCCCCTGAACTGCTACAACCTCCTGTTTAGTAATAGAATCACATAGCCCTGTCTGCCTCTCGATGGATTCAAAGACAACCTCATTGGGCCAAATTTCTGCCTTGCATGTACATTTCTAGCTGAGCTATGTCTGGATTGGCATCCTCCCACTTCTATATGTTTTTAACATTTGCCAGTATCGAACAGGTTTTGAACATGTGGTGGTGTCTTTGGGCTGTGAAGCAGGGGGTGGTTGAGGTGATCAGCTCCTCAGGTCTCTTGGACGTTCGTTAATTGTGGGGAACATCTCTTCCCAGACCTTGCCACTTCAGCATCCGCCCCATAGTACTTATTGGAGCCTTAAATGTGTTCCTTGCAGTGTCTGTTTCTGCCGAGCGAATGCAGTTTTCTCTCAGTAACTCTTTTGTCTCTCATTATTTGAATATTTTCTGATTGATTTTTTCGGATGTACATTCCCTTCCTTCCTCTTGGTTTCTATTAAAAGTCCATCATGTCTAAAAAAGCATCGCAGGCTCTGGCCTCTTTGGCACCAGAGCTCCCAGGGGTTAGACCTGACGAGCTGTTGCTGAGTATCTCCCCTAATGTTTACATGTCTGTGGCAGACTTAGTATTTGCATTTTGGAATGCTCCTTCTTGTTTGTGTAGATCATAGTTAGTGCTGGCTTTAAACAATTTTTTTTTCTAGTTTTGTAAGTGCTTGTGGGTTTCTTGTGCTTATTGAGAGGGCTCTGCAGAAAGCAGTCTATTTTTAATTTTTATTTCAAACTCATTTTCCATGCATCCAGGTAGGACAACGTTGGGTAAAAATGAAGGGCAGTGTCCCTGAAGCTCAGAACTTTTCACATGATTTTGTCAATTTATAACTAATTTTAAACTTAGGGTTGTTTGGTTGCGTATATATAGGACTGAAGCAGAAACATAGGATCACTGTTTCAGTTGGACCTTTCCCCAACATTTTTAGCCATGGAAGACACTAAACAAGGATCTGTAATGAAGATTTTTTCCCCCTGTCATTGCCATTGCTGTTTATCTTATTTACTTGAATATCTTAATTTTACAGATTAAACGAAGGCTGTAAGGTTTAATCTTTTGTTTGAAATCATGACATTTAGGGGCCAATACCAAATCTGTACTTTAATGCAGCTATGAAAACAGCTATGAGATTATTTTAATTTGGTCATTTTTGTGGGATTTGGAATATTGCTGCCTATCACTGTATTAACAAATAGTGGATGATTTGTAAATATTTTAGTTATTTTGTATAAACTAAAATTGAGGGTTTTTTTTTTTTTTTTTTTTTTTAGCTTTACTGTAAATCAGTAGTTTACACAGATTGTTAAAACAGATAACATTGAGAGTCCTTACTGGAACTGTGAGAGGCGACATCAAGTTATCCTTTTCCTCAAAGATTTTTAAAAATTTGTTTTTAACTACTGTTTTGTAGTTTTTTTATTTTGGAAATGCATGGAATCAGCAGTTTCTTAGCCTAATATAAAATGCAGTGACACATTTCATGTCATCCTTCCTGTCTTAGAAATTGATTGTAATTAAAATTGCTAGTGAAAGTGAGAAAAAAGAAAAAAAAGTTTAGGGGAAGATAAATGAGAAGCAAAACTTGCTTCGCAGTGAGGAGTCTATAGAATTAGAGTGGCCGCCACCAAGATGAAATCCTAATTAAGTATGTGACAAAGAATTAAATAAAGACAAGCAGTGCTTTAAAAAAGATAAAAAGAAAACAAAATGAATGCAGAGTTGAAAGGAAAATGTATTTGAAAAAGCAACTGTGCAATGGACAGAGAGGAGAAAACAACGGTTGCTCTGTCATGGTGAAAGCCAACAGCAAAACTAGGCTATTCTTGGATTTTTCTTTCTGAGGGGAAAACAAGAGATATCAAAGAATATAAGTAGGTTATTAAAATAAATTTGGATACAAAGAAGTATGTTGTAAATGAAAGATATAATCCATAATTCATCTAAAAAATATAAGCAGTTTACAATAGACTTTCAGACTGTGGCTGATCAAATACCAGTTTATATTCAGTAATTGTTTTTGTGAAGATACTTACCAGGAAACAGAATGTGAAAAATAGGTGTGATTTTCTGAAGAACATTTTTCAGATTTTGAAAGTTGTTGGATAAATTCCCCTTTATATCAGCTAGGAACTACACCTTAACCTCTATATCTTGGCTTGTTTAAGCTCTGGAAAATTTGACAGGTGAGTTGGGTAGAATACTTCCTAAGGGACTTTGAAGTGCTTTTTCATTGTATAAAAATGAAATGCATATTTCAATTCAAAAGTGCAGTAACTCTTTCTTATAGTTTTCATATTAAAACATGTATGTTCTTATCTTTGTAATTTTTTATTTACATAATGGCAAATAGGAGTGACAGTAGAAATTCAGCCTTTTTATTGCTTCCTGATTTGATCCTCCTATATCTGTGAAATCAGTATATTGAGATACTGTTATTTTTGCTGGATTTGTAGTTACTTATCATACTGATCAACCAAATAAAGATATTTCTAAGCAGAGTTAACAAACAGTAACATGGTTTGTTCAACCTTTGACATATATAGGTTTCCCTTTTTCTAATAAACATTTCAAACAATATACATTTAGAAATAGGATCGACTGACTTCTGAGTTTCCCTGGTTTCTCTGTCATGAAGATGCTGAAAAACCCCTAGGTAGCTGGATAAAAGAGCAGTTGCAGAAAGAAGGAAAAGGAGTTAGAGATAAGAATATAAAATCCTCAGTTTGGGTAATTAACCTGGGTGATAGAAAATTTGATTTATCATCTTTGAGTTTTGACTGTCATTTCCTATGCCTTGGTAATGGTTTTCTATATAAAAATAAGATCACGAAACAGTAGGCATAGTTCTAAAATAACCTCAATGTAACATGAATATTTCCATGAGTTGCTTGTTCTAGGCTGCTGGTGCTGCTAAGTCACTTCAGTCGTGTCTGACACTGTGTGACCCCATAGACGGAAGCCCATGAGGTTCCCCCATCCCTGGGATTCTCCAGGCAAGAACACTGGAGTGGGTTGCCATTTCCTTCTCCAGTGCATGAAAGTGAAAAGTGAAAGGGAAGTCGCTCAGTCCTGTGTGACTCTTCGCGACCCCATGGACTGCAGCCTACCAGGCTCCTCCGACCATGGGATTTTCCAGGCAAGAGTACTGGAGGGGTTTCCATTGCCTTCTCCATATTCTAGGCTAGCAGTGTTTAATACTGTTAAGGGTTAATTGCTCTGTCATGTCCGACTCTTTGCGGCCCCGTGGACTGTGACTGCCAGGCTCCTATGTTCATGGAATTCTCCAGGCAACAATACTGCAATGGGTAGTCATTCCATTCTCCATGAGACTTTCCTGACTTAGAGCTGGAACCCAGGTCTCCATTACAGGCAGACTCTGCCTTCTGAGCCTGTTAAAGCTGTGTCAGTTAAATGAACAAACTTGAGGTTCCTTGTAAGGAAACTTCGTACAGTCTCTCGGTTGACCATCCTGTTCACATATTCTAATTTGGCTAAAAGAGTTACAGATCTAAGCTTTCAGAACTTAAGATCTCAACCTATTTTCAAATTAAATTAAGAATATGATTATTAAAGATACTCTTTTTCCCTATGGAGAAAAAGTGGTTCCATTAAATTGGTTGTAAAAACAAATCTTTCCCTGTATAATTAAGTTTTCCATCTTATTTGTTTTTTTTTTCTGCTGGAGATGGTGGTTTTTCAATCTTGGCTGCACATTTGAATCACCTGAGTTTAAAAAAAGAGCAAGTAAACAAAAATCCCCAAATCTGTGCTGTATATCCAGATTCTAATTTTATTGATCTCAGGTCGGGCCCTAGCATCAGTAATTGTAAAATCAGTAATTGTAAATGTTCCCTGGTTATTTAATATTTAGCCAGAGTTGATAACCTTGTGCCGGGCACTTATTTATAATGGATATTTATAGTATGACACTGGCTGTCTGATTTTTCTGGGCATCGTATTTCACTGCACCCTCAACTTTCATGCAGAATGGATTGAAATTCCCTGCATTACCCTTTCCTACGGTTTGGACTTTGATATACAAACTGATGAGTACTTTAAACAACCCTACAGCAGGGTGCTGTAATAGGTGGGAATGTGGTCTGAAGATTTGTCTGAGTCCTAGTCCCTAGCATCTGTAAATCTTACCTGATATGGAAAAGAAGTACTTTGTAAATTTGATTAAGATCTTAAGATGACGGAAGAAGAGGGAAATTTGACAGACACCCCGAGGAGACAATGTGAAGATGCAGGCAAGGGTGGGAGTGGTGGGGCCACAAGTCAGGGAATGCCTGCAACCACCAGAAGCTGAAAGAGATGAGGAACAGATTCTCCCGAGGAGTCTCTGGAGAGAGTGCAACCTGACTGATGTCTAATTTATTCTCAGAGAAACTGCTTTTGGAATTCTTGCCTCCAGAACTGTGAGAGATTAAATATGTGTTGTTTTAAGCCACCAAGTTTGTGGTTAGTTGTTACAGCAGTTGGCGGCGGAAACTAATATAGCTGCTTTCCATATAGCAGTTGGGTTTTGGTGGTCGCTCTCTCTCTCTCCACAGCAGTATATATTTGTGTAATCCATTAAATCCTTAATTGCATTACCCCGTTTTATAAAAATAAGTTGAAATCACAGAAAGGTTTGTGTGTAGTGAACACATATGTGTTTGTGTTTATATATACACATACACAGGAGTGTAGCCTATAATCTTAGTGTTTCTGAAATAAAGATGGAAATCATTAGGATGGGTCTTTAACCCCAATTAGATGCTCATTAGATTTAAGCTGTGTTTAATGATGAAGTAAAAGAACACAATTAATGAACATGTACGGAATGCTGAAACTGTTTTATTGAAGATTGTTTCTAAAAACGTGAGTGATAATTAGGGATTTTAATAAACTTTTGTTGCACTGGGAATGGATCATTTCTTATAACATTTACTCTGCTTCTTTGATTCTAAGGTGTACCACTTGTCTCATTTATCAAATTCAGATCTTACAATAAATGTGTTCCTTTACAGATGTGTTCATCTAATGTCTTTTTTCCTCACCCAAAGATATTCCAAAATGATGTCATTCTGAATTAAAGGTGTTTTAGAATTGTGACACTTCAGCAGGTCTGTTGTTGGACTTTTCAGATTCAACTCTTGGATATTCAGTTTGAGCACATTTTCTGACGTGCATTACATTAGAAGGCAAGCCAGAGAAGGCGATGGCACCCCACTCCAGTACTCTTGCCTGGAGAATCCCAGGGATGGAAGAGCCTGGTAGGCTGCCATCTATGGGATCGCAGAGAGTCGGACACGACTGAAGCGACTTAGCAGCAGCAGCAGTAGCAGAAGGCAAGCAGTACCTATGCAAAGTTCTGAAACTTCCAGTGTTCTAATCTAGTTACTGTTTTTCAAGAGCTACCATGGTGGAAACTAAATCTTACAATAACTTTGATTGTTGAGATGTAGGATCTTTAGTGAAAAAGTCATAGACTTTAGAAGTAGGTAGACCTTTTTCATGTGTATATATCATGTTTGTATCAAACAGATTACAAACTTCTACCCAAGCACTTGTATCTAGAATATATAAAGGACTCGACCAAATCAAAATACAGAAAAGGCAGCCAACCTAGTAGTAAAAGTGGATAGAAGACCTCAACTGATACTCCATGAGTGTCCAGTACATACAGCAAACATATGAAAGTTGCCTAATCTCACTAGTCCTTAGGGAAATGCAAATTAAACCACAACGTAATTCCTCTACATGCTCACTAGAATGGCTAAAATTAAGAAGACAACAAAGTGTTGACAGGTATGTGGAACAATTGAAACCCTAACTCTGCTGGTAGGAATGTAAATTGGTGCAAGCGCTTTGGAAAGCTGCCAGTAAAGTTAAACATAGACATATTCAATGATCCAGATATTCTACTTCTAGGAATGTGTGTATGTATGTGTATGTACATGTATAAGACGTGTACAAGGATATCCATAGCAGAACTACTTGTAATAACCTAAGACTGTCCATCAACTTTAGAATGGATAAATACATTGTTGAATGTTTCTACACTGGAAAAATATAATTTTGTACATTAGAGAGATGAACCAACTACTGCTATGCTCAACAGTATGAGTGCATTTCACAGACATAACATTTGGTTAAGAGGGCAGACACAGAAGTTCCAGAGTTCTGATGTTAGAAAGTTCAAAAAAAGAATCATGCTCCAGTACTTTGGTGACCTGAAGCAAAGAGCCAACGCATTGGAAAAGACCCTGATGCTGGGAAATACTGAAGGCAAGAGGAGAAGAGGGGGGCAAAGGGTGAAATGGTTGGATGGCATCACTGACTTAATGGACATGGGTCTGAGCAAACTGCAGGAGATAGCGGAGGACAGGGAAGCCTGGTGTGCTGCAGTGCACGGAGTTGCAGAGTTGGACATGACTGACTGAGCAACAACCACCTTTGGATAGGTTGAGTTTGGAGGAGCAGACTTCTGAGAAGCTTATAATGTATTTCTTGAACTGGGTGGTGGTTATTCTGGTTTGTTGAATTGCTGAGAAGTATATCGAGCTGTATACTTAGGATTTGCCATACTTTTCTGTATGCATGTATACTAAACTTCAATAAGTTTACTTTATAAAAAGTTAATCATTATCAACGAAGTGCTTGACAGTTCATGGATACGTAATTGCCTAATAAACATTTGTTGATTTTACTTGATTCTTATATTCCTAGTACTTTATGAAAATTTTCACACGAGATATCCTAGTGCTTTCTAATCTTAAACACGCATATCTTCTCTACAGCAACCCTACCCACTCTCCATTCCCCCCAACCTTGTCGACCTCCAAGTCTTCCTTAGCCATGGCCAAAATTACAAAAGGTATTTCTTATTTGGCCTCAGTACAAATACCCTTACCATGATTTTTAATAAATGCCTTCAAAGAATGTCACAACATGTACATTTAGAGGGTCAGACTTAAGCTAAACTATTATGGGTCTTGTGAGACCAGTTATGAGTAATAGTTTGATGAAAGGTATTAAAAGCCTGAACTGACACATTAAAAGAGCTAAAAAAAATCATACAGCAAAGACGTTGTATCCCAAACCTATTAAACAGAGAAGCATGTGTGCCCAGTGACCTTGAGATTGACTAGACCTGCATTTGAGAGTTGACAGGAATGGTTTACAAATGAATGAAATAAGAAGCATGTGTAGTGGGGATACTGTTACATTTGATAGGAGGAACAAAAACAAGAGCTTTAAATTTCATTTAAAAACCTTGGCTCTTAAAAAAACAAGACTCAAAAACTGATTTTTGTCTTCCTGTGAGTAGAGCTTATTTATGTTAAGAAGTGCTTTTTTCACTGCTCCTTTTTGTCCAGTCCTGCTTCTTCAGTTTCTTCTTCATGCCTGCTTCCCTGTCATCTGTATCTTCATCCTGTGCTTCCCTCTCCCCCTTCCCCTTCCTAGTGAGTAGGTGGTCTTCCAGACTGTTGAGGCTGCCTTGGCTCCCACACAAGGGTCTTTCATTTGTTGTGTTCCTTTGGAAGGAAGAGTTTTAATTTCTTGTCTCCCTTTGGGATGCATCTAAAAATCCAAGCAGGGATGGGGGGCTGTGTAGTTTGGGAACCATCAGTGACCATCCGGAGCCTCACTCAGAGATGGGCTGGATTCGTCTGAATGGGACGGGAAGCATGTGTGGTAGTCACTCCTGAGGCCATTGATAAAGCTTGTGGTGGACCATTCATGACAGCTACCGACCCTGCACCCCAGGCGTGTTCTTCAGTACTTTTGTTTTTAAATGTTCTTTCTAGTTAGTCAGTCATTCTGTTCTTCTGCTTTAGAAAATTAGGAAGAAAATTTTTATTTTATGTAGTAAATTTCACCCAGCAGAAATATTTTATCATGCCATTGTACTGTGAAATAGTTTCATAGATATTTTCATGGAGATTGTCATGCAAGAACCAGGATTAGGATACAATTAATTCTGGTCTTGATACAAATAGTATTTTAAGAGGCAGAATACGTATTTTTTATTTATTTTTATTTTCTTCCTTATACTACACATGCTGAGCAGGAACTTCCCTGGATATTTGAAATAAGAGGGAATAAATGTTACATGTGACTTCAAAATTTGATATAAGACAAACAGAGCCACCTTTAAGTGTAACTCCATTAGTGGGCAATAATTCTGTCTCTAAAGAGTAATGACTTTAGTACTGGGATCCAGAAAGAGTCTATCAATATTTCAGAGAGGTAAAAATAATTTTAAAATGTCCCATTGTTTTCCTCCAAATAATTTTTAGGCATTAATATCCAGTTTATCTATGTCTAAGTACAGTCAGTCAGTTCAGTCGCTCAGTCATGTCTGACTCTTTGCGACCCCATGGACTGCAGCACACCAGGTCTCCCTGTCCATCACCAACTCCCGGAAATTACTCAGACTCATGTCCATTGAGTCGGTGATGCCATCCAACCATCTCATCTTCTGTCGTCCCCTTCTCCTCCCACCTTCAATCTTTCCCAGCATCAGGGTCTTTTCCAATGAGTCAGTTCTTCACCTAAGTATCAGGTGGCCAGAGTTTCAGCTTCAGCATCAGTCCTTCCAATGAATATTCAGAACTGATTTCCTTTAGGATGGAGTGGTTGGATCTCCTTGCAGTCCAAGGGACTCTCAAGAGTCTTCTCATTTACTACAGTTCAAAAGCATCAATTCTTTGGTGTTCAGCTTTCTTTATAGTCCAACTCTCACATCCATACATGACTAATGGAAAAACCATAGCCTTAACTAGATGGACCTTTGTTGGCAAAGTTACGTCTCTGCTTTTTAATCTGCTGTCTAGGTTGGTCATAACTTTCCTTCCAAGGAGTTTTTTAATTTCATGGCTGCAATCACCATCTGTAGTGATTTTGGAGCTCCAAAAAATAAAGTCAGCCACTGTTCCCACTGTTTCTCCATCTATTTGCCATGAAGTGATGGGACTGGATGCCATGATCTTAGTTTTCTGAATGTTGAGTTTTAAGCCAACTTTTTTACTCTTCTCTTTCACTTTCATCAAGAGGCTCTTTAGTTCTTCACTTTCTGCCATAAGGGTGGTGTCATCTGCATATCTGAGGTTATTGATATTTCTCCCAGCAATCTTGATTCCAGCTTGTGCTTCCTCCAGCCCAGTGTTTCTCATGATGTACTCTGCATATAAGTTAAATAAGTAAGGTGACAATATACAGCCTTGATGTATTTCTTTCCCTATTTGGAGCCAGTCTGTTTTTCCATATCCATTTCTAACGATTGCTTCCTGACCTGCATACAGACTTCTCAAGAGGCAGATCAGGTGGTCTGGTATTTCATCTCTTGAAGAATTTTCCACAGTTTGTTTCGATCCACACATTCAAAGGCTTTTGCATAGTCAATAAAGCAGAAGTAGAATACAGGTCTAAGAACAATAAGTACAGTACAGGATTACTTTAATGTTTTAAACTAATGCTTTCTTTGGTGGCTTTCAAAGCTGAAGGACATGACTCTGGTGGTCTTATTTGAAGTGTGTATTATCAAAGGGATATCTGTGTAAAGCTTGTTCATCTATTTCAGTGATAATTTAAAAAACATGAATAGCTTGGGGATTACAAGAGGGTCTTTATTTCTTCCTCAATTTTTTTGGTATCAAAACTTGATTCTGGGTTCTAGGAATAAATGTGCTTTATGTTTTTGCATTTAGTTTATGAGAAAACTCCTCACAATATGTTTTCAAGAATATTAAGAAACTTATGTCTTTCTCTCTTTGGTTCATATGCATTTATTTTCTACTTCTCCTTTTTTAGATTGCCGTTGATCTTGAATACTAGGCTGCATTGGATAAATAGAATGAGCATACTATGGCTATTTTTCTAGCAATTAATGAGTTCTAGCTGGTCTTAATTGCTTATGGCATCATGGACAATAAGAGATTTCTCTTCATTAAATCCAGGATTCAATTCTAATTTAAAGAACAGAAAGCACTGTCATCTTTTTCATACAGTGTTTGAGAACACATTTTCCTACTGTTTTCTTCCTGTCTAGAGCATGTAGACTTAAAATTCTTTGCACTTTAAATCTTCCTTTTGTGGTAGAGTTACAGTAATATGGTTTTGAACCGAGTCTCTATAGAGACTTGGATTTGTGTTACAATTAAATACTCCTCTCCTGTCAATCTTGGGAGTTTTGAACTCATTTAACATCCATTGTCTCCCTTTTACACACACACCCACAGACACCCACCACTGCTTCTATGGCTTTTTGTGTAGTTGTTGTACTGTGGCCATGGGTCAGCATTCTCTCTTAACATTTTGCCACTTTCAGATGTGCCTTGAATTCTCCTGTCCTGGTGCCTTTGAGACATTCTCTCTCCTTCTCCAGGTATCCAGTCTTCATTCCAGACTAGTTCAACAATCACCTCTAGGAAACAATCTGTTCTATCTACTAGGTAATCATTCATCCCTTCTTTGTGTGTACCTAACTCCTCTCTGGTTTTACTATGGTGGTCTTCTCTTTATTCTCTAACTGTTTTCTTGAATTAGTCTTTACATGATTCTCCAATTATTTACATGCCTTTCTATTTTACTAGATTTATGTTACACAAAAAAATTGGAATTCAGAGCACTTGGAATGGGACTTGGTTGGTACAAAGTAAACTCAAAATAAGTACTTTTTAACTGATAATTGATAAGTTGTGTGAGCCAATATATGATTGTAGCTCAGCTTATTCCGTTTGAGACAATAATATCCTGTGAGTTCAACCATGTGTATCATGAGTTATGTATGTATGTCAGCCTGTCAGTTCAGTCACTCAGTCGTGTCCAATTATTTGGGACCCCATGGACTACCCTACGCCAGACTTCCCTGTCCATCACCAGCTCCTGGAGCTTATTTAAACTCATGTCCATCGGGTTGATGATGCCATCCAACCATCTCATCCTCTGTTGTCCCCTTCTCCTCCCACCTTCAATCTTTCCCAGCATCAGGGTTTTTCCAATGAGTCAATTTTTCACATCAGGTCGCCAAAGTATTGGAGTTTCTTCTTCAGCATCAGTCCTTCCAATGAACACCCAGGACTGATCTCCTTTAGGATGGACTGGTTGGATCTCTTTGCAGTCCAAGGGACTCTCAAGAGTCTTCTCCAACACCACAGTTCAAAAGCATCAATTCTTTTGTGCTCAGCTTTCTTTATCGTCCAACTCTCACACCCATACATGACCAGTGGAAAAACCATAGCTTTGACAATATGGACCTTTGTTCACAGCATAAAGTCTCTGCTTTTTAATATGCTGTCTAGGTTTGTCATAGCTTTTCTTCCAAGGAATAAGTGACTTTTAATTTCATGGCTGCAGCCACCATCTGCAGTGATTTTGGAGCCCAAAGAAATAAAGTCTGACACTGTTTCCACTGTTTCCCCATGTATTTCCCATGAAGTGATGGGACCAGATGCCATGATCTTAGTTTTCTGAATGTTGAGTTTTCAGCCAACTTTTTCACTCTCCTTTTTCACTTTCATTAAGAGGCTCTTTAGTTCTTTGCTTTCAGCCATAAATGTGGTATCATCTGCATATCTGAGGGTATTGCTATTTCTCCTGGCAATCTTGATTCCAGCTTATGCTTCATCCAGCCCAACATTTCTCATGGTGCACTCTATATATAAGTTAAATAAGCATGATAACCATATACAGCCTTGACGTACACTTTCCTGATTTGGAACCAGTCTGTTGTTCCATGTCCAGTTCTAACTGTTGCTTCTTGACCTGCATACAGATTTCTCAGGAGGCAGATGAGGTGATCTGGTATTCCCATCTCTTGAATTTTCCACAGTTGTTGTGATCCACACAGTCAAAGGCTTTGGCATAGTCAATAAAGCAGAAGTAGATATTTTTCTGGAACTCTCTTGCTTTTTTGATGATCCAACGGATATTGGCAATTTGATCTCTGGTTCCTCTGCCTTTTCTAAAACCAGCTTGAACATCTGGAAGTTCATGGTTCATGTACTGTTGAAGCCTGGCTTGGAGAATTTTGAGCATTACTTTGCTAGTGTGTGAGATGAGTGCAATGTGTGGTAGTACTTTGGCATTGCCTTTCTTTGGGATTGGAATGAATGTATGTATGTACATGTGTGAAAAAAATATCTGCCATATAATCAAGTAAACCAATATGGTTTAATAAAATGACATGCTCCTATGCAGGAACTGTTTTGTACAACTGAAAATTATAAGACATATATTTTAATAAACTATTTATTTTTAAATGAATGAGGTTTTCAGAATTGCAAAGACAGTACAAAAAGTTATCATGTAACTATTACCCAGTTTCCCTGTTGTTAAAGTTTTACATTACCATGTTATTTTTGTAAAAACTAAGAAACTAATGTTGGTGCATCACTGTTAAATAAACTCCAGACTTTATTCAGACTTCTTTAGTTTTTATACTAATATCCTTTTTGTGTTTCAAATCCAGTCTAGACACCTCATTAGAAGTGTTTGGAGTACTGTTAGAAGTCTTAATTTAAATACTCACATAAATTTCTTCTGTTTAATAAATATTTCTATAGTTTTCCTTAATTTTTTTTTTAGTTTTGGAGAACTATTTAACTTTTATTTCTCTTTTTTCATCCTTAATTTTGATTCTTTGTAACATTTACATATTTCAATTCACCGATTTAATTTTTTAAATGCATTGTTTTTTCTTTTGTCTTTGTCATGTAGGGAGATTGAACTCACTGTTAGTTAACTGAGCCATTAAGTTTTTAAAAAGTATTATAGGACCAGCAAAATGAAAATAGTCCCTGCCCTTTTTAAATTCAAAATAGTGATCCATCTTAACCTTTATTGAGAATTGTTAGCTTTTTTTATCCTGTTTTTTTAGTGTATTTTCCCCTACTTGTGCCTTCTTTTTTATGTCCTATAAAATTTTATAATGTGCTCTATAATTATTTTGTGGTTTTTGTCAGGTTTATAGCTAGTAATTTTTTGCTGATGGTGCAGTTGGTTTATTTTTTTCTGTTGTGCTTTCCACAGCTTTTATTTTGAGATAATTTTAGACTAAATGAAGATTTGCAAAAAATAGGAAAAAGAATTTCTGTCCGTGCTTCACCTAGTTCCTTTTATGTTAACATTTTACATAAACATAAAACAGTTATGGTACAATATAGAATTTATTTTAACTTTATCTGTTCTATTCACATTCTTTTTTTTTCCGTTGCCGGATCCAGTCTCACATCCCACATCACACTTAGTTGTCATGTTTCTTTACTTTCCAGTCTGTGGCAGTTCTCAGTCTTTCCTTGTCTTTCATGACCTTGGTGTTTTTGAACAGTCCTGGCCCGGTGGTTTGTGTAATATCCCTGAATTTGGGGTTCATCTGATGTTTTCTCATGATCAGACTGTGGTTATGTGGTCCTGGGAAGAATAGCACAGCCTTGCTGAGCTCTTCTCAGTCAGTGCATCATCTCAGGGGCTGCATGTTGTCAATATTTGTTGCTTTGTTCCCTAGGTTTAAGTGGTATCTAACAGGATACTCCACTGTAAAGTTATTATTTTTTCTCTTTGTGATTATTAAATCTTTTGGGAAAGATGCTTTTGAGACTGCATGATGTTTTTTTTTTTCCTGCCTAAACTTTTGCCCACCTATTTTGGCATTTATTTGTGAATTTTCCTGCAGCAGTTCTAAATAAGTTTTACTTATTTCTTTTCATTTATTAAATGGAATTCTTCCAGAAAGAAAAGTTGTCACTTATCCCTGATGGTTTATATCAGTATGCCACATGGATTTTTTTTTCCATGTTACTATTGTTGCGTATTTTGTTATTTAAGTTGTCCCAACTTTGGTCATTGGGAATTCCTGCAGGTTGCTTCCTGGGCCTTTAAGACATGTTTCCATTCCCATCCCCAGAACCACCTTATTTTCTAATTTTCTGACTCCATGAGACTGTCCAAGTGCATCTTATATTTTCATTTTCCCAGCCCTGGGTTCAACCAGTTTTTCAGAGAGCCTTGGTTTCTTTTATTGGGGACTAGTATTTAGACTGGGGCACCTTTTGTGATCATTGCTACTGAGTGCCATTTCTTCTTGTTCCTCTCAGTGGATAGTGCTATGATTTAAGTGTGTGAGATTCTAATTTCATGTTGTTTGTATAGCCCTCTACTATTAGTCTGTTAAAAACATCCTAATATAGACTTTAGCACCATTTTATGTCTCTAAGGTTATATGTTCAGAATTCTAATGACACTGATATTGAATAAACATTATGAACCATTAGACTTTGAACTCTCTAAAGTCTGAAAAAAACCCTATACTACCATGTGGGCAGTAAGTAAATGTTCATTAACAAATTGAATTAAACTGGTTTAAAAAATATAGATACCATATTAAGTATAATTATTTCTTATAGTTAATAAAGTGGTACATATATCATTAAACTGGCTAGTAATTTCCAGCAAGTTACTGAAAATTTAGTAGGTACTTAAAATGTGTGAGTCAAGTTTATTAAAACACATTTTCAGTTATCTCATGATAGTGTAAAAATAATATACTTAGGAAAGATTTTAACTTTTAGTTTTCTGTTGAACCTGCTAAGATATTTGGAAACATGAAATACATTGCCTATTCAAGATTACCACATAATCTTTTTACATCATTGCAACTATTGGTACCCTTTTAGGAGAAAAACAGAATTTTTTTATTTTTTTTTGGTTCAAGTGTATCTGGAAATCATACTACCCACTCTGTAGGTGATAGAGTATTATAATACGTTTTGACAAAAGAGAAATGGATGTTTCTGCTCAGCATTGCAAATAAACTTTTATAGTAGTGTGTGCCTTTTGGCATGACAGTTATTTAATAAAATAACATTCTGTAGACACAGAAAGTGAGGAACAACAGGGGGACCTGATAGGTAATGAAAGTTTTGGAGATAAGCCAAAGAATGAGAATAGTAAGACTGTTGAAGTTCTCTGATTAACTGCAATTTAAAGTATTTGGCTGTGTATATATTTAGAATTTTATGCTTTTCTATTTATTTTTGTAAGGCTACCTATCAGATTGGACTGTGATTTTAAAAAATTTACGATGTTAATTAGCCTTATTGTGGTCATTTTGCAGTATTTACAGTCACTGACTCATGATATTATATGTCAATTCTACATCAATGTTTTAAAGTTGCTATAGCTTTTCAGTACACATATATAAAGCCTCATTGTGATCAGAACAGCCATTTAGTGTTAACATTGTTTCCAAGCTTTTATGATGAAGCTGGTTCCTCCTTCATGTACATCACAGGTGGGGCTGGTGAAGTCTTGTAGGAGTCAGGGGGGTACATCTGAAGCAGGGTTAATGTTCCGTGTTCACAGCTGTAAAGACCTGGAGCTGAGTCCAGGGTTTATGGCTAACATCTTCTGGATGCCTTTCTTAGTGACTTTGCTTTCATTTTGTATTTCTTTGTCATTATGTATTACATCCGTGGTACATAATATAAGACATCTAGTGATGTTTGCTTGTGCATCATTTGTTGCGTGAAAACCTTCACAGAATCCATGTTGTTTTATGCAGAATGTACATCATTGTTTTTCAGACATAAGCTTAATCACAAAACATCTCTATGAGGGAGTCTGAACATGAACTTGGTGTGCCGGGCACAAGCCTTTTGAAATGGTACGGAAATTTTTTATGGGTGAAAACTTGTTTTTGCACATGTATTTTTGAGTGGATAGTCTGAGGTTACATCAGGGTTTCAGAAACAGTTCAGAACGACTGTGGTCCCAGGGCTCACTGAGGCACAGCTGTGCATAGGGCCATCAGACTGAAATCCCTGTGAATGGCGTTATGACTCAGCACCAGATACAGTAGCTTGTTCCCTAGCAAATCATGCCACACCTTCTCTTGTGTCTTCCCTCTACTTTGCTTGGGGTTTGTGGTTAGGGGGCTGACAATCTTTTCTACTACTGGGCTCCTACAACTTCTCTTTTCTCTCAGGTGCCCCCCATAGAGGGGAACACCTCTTCGCAGCCCCTTCTGAATCATATACCCACTTGTCAATGCGTCAGACTATGCCAGGTGGCTCTAACAAAGAGACCTAAGGATACAGTGGCTTCAATAGCAAAGATGTTTTTCTCATTTATATAAGTCTTGATAGGCATGATCCAGGTTGAGGAACCTGTGTTTGTATTCCTTTCAAGTCTGTTTGTCCCCATCCCATGACACATTGTTGTCATTTGCGTGATTGAAGCCCTGTGGCCACCAGGTCCAGGTTTTCTGGGGACAGGACAGAAGAAGAAACATATTTGAGGGTTTAAAGCCTAAGATGTCTAACATCATCTATCACTTCTCATATTCTATTCGTAAGAGCTATTTGTACACCCACTCTACTGCAAAGGAAGACAGGAAATACTGTGAAGCACGGAAGGGGGAGGAGCAGATTTGGGTGGAAATCTGGGAATCTCTGCCACATTCTGCAGGGTATTCTCCAGCTAGTTTGTAAATTCGCTGGAGTCACGGCCTTCCATGCTGTTCTTCATATGGTGTCTTATGTATAGTCGATGGTCGATCATCTGTGTTTGTTGAATTGTCCTGTACAGTGGAGTATGGATTTATACATTTAAGTAAAGTCATTTTTACAGCTGGTGATGCAAAAAAAAAGGCAAGTACCATAAACAGCAGGAGTTCCAGCCAAATCGAAGGCTCTGTAAACTGTATCCTTAGTATGGGGAGGGATTGGTCATGTATTTTGTTTTGTCAGTGGCAGTGAGGCTAGAGGCAGTTCTGGTGATTGCCATAGCTATTTTAGTAACCTCAATTACTGCCTTCTAGGAACAGAATTTCTTGAAAAAAAAATTAGCTACATTAAAAAAAAAAACAAACCCAAATAACAAATGAAATTTACTTAATGATGTTGTTACATGTTATGCTACTTCTGAAATAGCATTACTGCTGTTAAACTTTGCAGGCCTGCAGGATAAAAACACCTACAAATATTAATGCTGTTTTCACACAGGTAGTTTGACGCAGTGGTTCTGAAACTTTAGTGGTTATCAGAATCAGAACAAACTGGAAAGCTGGGTGAAAAATGGGCTGGTTTCCTCCCCTGAGGTTTCTGATTCATTTGTTTTAGGGTGAGGCCTGATCATTTTTGCATTTCCAGCAAGTTCCAAGGTGGTATTGATGCTGCTAGTCTTGAGGTCACAATTTGATAACTGCTGGTTAAAGGTAAGGAGGACCTATCAAAATGGGCAGGTGTACGATATTACCAATTTATGCTGGTATGCTGTTGCCGTATGAAAATAAGAAAGATTTATTATGGAATGAAAACATGTTTGTTAATGGAATTTCATACCAGCCATCAGATAGGGAGGGATCTATTGTTCCACAATCCCTACAACTACACCATTGTAGCCTTTCTTGGAGGCGGATCAAGAATGAGCATTTTAGTAGCTTTTATTGAAGGAAGACTTTTGAAAACTTGCTGTTGAACTGCTTAGGTAGTAAAGGGTAGGCAAGGGTGTGCGTTGCATCATTGGCTCAGACTTGGAAACCTTTTTCCTCCGGCAAAGACAGCTAGGCTATCTGCCTTTCTGAGCCAGGGAAGGCAGATGGGTTTCTCCTGCTTTTCAGTTCAAAGACTGGAATTCTCAGCTCCATATCTATGAACACATGATCGATTAATGTCTGCTGTGACTACTCCTGCCATCCCCTACCCTCAACCTCAGTAGCAGGTACCTGTCTTCTCACTTTTGCTTTTCCTTCCCTTCAGTGACAGAGTAACGTGTGTGTGTGTGTGTGTGTGTGTGTGTGTGTATGAGCACCTGTGGTATCTATGCATCTATAAATGATTTGTTTAATGATATTTCATAACTTTTTCTACTTCTCTTATTTTTACTTCTGGTAGCAGTTTGGACAAGGAGTGATGAGATAGAATATTGTAAAGTATTCAGTGTAGAACTCATTGTGTTAGACTTTGATTGTCTTGGTAGGTTTCTTTTTTCCTATCTTAAAGAATATATGGAATATTGGTTATTTTTAATTGCATGTTTGTATGTATTCTTTCTAATATCAGGCACAATCAGTTTCTTTTCATCTTATTTTTTCTGGAAAATTTTTTAAGTTATAAAATGTAATACATTTAATTTTCATAAGTCAGTCACTCCAGAAATGAACAAATATCCCTGCATACACGTGAGCAAATAAACACAAGCAGCCCCACTACTATCAACTTTTGTGATGGCCAGTATTAACATTATGGTATGTTTCTCTCACATCTTTCTCATATGGCTAATAAAATAGACATGTAAAAACTTAACTAGATAATGCCATTTAAATGATTCTCCAACTTGAACTTTTCAGTTCAACATACATGTATCTTGGACATAGTTCAAGATCAACAGATGCAGACATAAAATTCATTATTTTTGATGGATAAATATTCTATATAGAGAGTCAGCTGTGATTTATTCAGCTTTTCTGCTATTGATGGAAACTGCAGTTCCAGTTTTTGTTCTTCTAAACAGTAATGAAAATATCCCTAAATTTATATCTTAAATACTGGTACTTTAAGTTCAGTTGAATAAATACGAAACATGGGATTCCTTAATTGAAGGATGTTTTTGTTGTTGTTTAGTCGCTAAGTCATGTTTAACTCTTTAACGACCCCAGGGAGTGCAGCCTGCCAGGTTCCTTTGTCCATGGGATTTCCCAGGCAAGCATACTGGAGTGCGTTGCCATTTCCTTCTCCAAGGGATCTTCCTGACCAAGGGATCAAACCCATGTCTCCTGCTTGGCAGGTGGATTCTTTACCACTGAGCTACCTGGGAAGCCCATCATTGAAGGATGTATGACTTTTAAAGTTTAAATAAGGTGGGAGGGGTTCTGGAAGGGGAACACATGTATACCCGTGGCAGATTCATGTCAATGTATGGCAAAACCAACACAATAATGTAAAGGAAATAAATAAAATAACAACAAGAAAATAAAGTTTAAATAATGTGTGTATCTTTCCAGAAAACTGTAGTCTTTTATACTATCCCCCCTTCCTCCAAAAAGGCAGTGTATGAGAATTCCAGGTTTAGCAAACTTGATCTTTTATTTGCATTTCTCTGCCTACCAGTGAGGTTTAACATCTTTCTGTATATTTTTTAACTTATTAGCATTTTTTCTATTTCTTGATCATCTTTTTTTCCTCCTGGGTTCTTTCACTTATCAAATTTTTGGAGTTCTTTAGAGGCATTGACAGATGTGTTGAAAATATTTTTTTTGTTTGTTTAGTTTATCACTTGTCTTTTGCCATACAGAAATAGTAAATGCTTATGTGATTCAGCTTATCAGTTCTTTCTTTTATGGTTTTGTATAGGCTTTTTAGGATATATAAAACATTTTCACATTTGATCCTCCTAACATCCCTGAGATAAATAGGGTGTAATGTTGATATTCTCATCTTTAGATGAGGACTCCAATTTTCAGAGAAGCCAAGTGGCCTGCTCAGGTTTGTAAGTGGTGCCTACCAGATTCAAATTAACTTGTTTTAAAATTACTGTACGTTGGCTATTGCATTGTGCTCTAATTGATAGCTCTTCTTACAATAAAAGTTACTGAAGTCACTTTGGAGAATATAACACAAAAATCTACAGTATTAGTGAAACAATTGTAATCTGTTTTAAAGAAGGTATAAGTTATTTTGTTAGTGAAAGATGCATTGATATATGTATAACAAAAGCAATTTGAACTGTGGTATAATTAGTTTTGCAGTGGTAAGCTGTTTTTAGTATGGTGTATCACTGAGTATTTCAGTTATTTATGTTTAAAAACAAACTCAAACCTCAAGTGCAGATAGTTAATGAGTACTTGTCTCGGGAGAAGAAGCAAGGTAGAAAAGAAACAACTCTCCAACAAGGATGTTTTAATGACTCAGACCAGGCACTACTAGAGAGTAATAACCGCTTTTATCTGAAGATAAAGAAGAATTACAAAGAATATAGTAAACATTTCTTCCCGCTGTATTCATCTGAAATTTGAACCAAGTAAATATACCTTTCAGCACACATTTTAATGAGCATACTGCCCATAGTGAACACACTCAAAAAAATAGATCACCAGCTTAGGTAGCCAGTTATTGTATTCCCAGAATGTGAAGAGGGCCCAGTCTGGACTCTGAAAGGAGAGACTTTGAGGAGCCCAAGCTGACCTGGTGTTCATTTAGATCTTCACAAAATGTTAACTGTGGGCATTGTGCATACTTAGAAAAACATGGTACCTACCACAATAGGGATCTCTTTTGCATGAAAAGAGCAGAGCCCTACTTCTTCTAATTCCCACTGGCTTATTTTGGCTTGTAATTCCTTGTCATGTCCTCACCACACTTTTCCAAACACAGAATAACTTGACTTCTAAAATGGAATGATTTAAGCTGAAATCATGTATCATGTTCTTTTGGTTCCTAGTTCCTTGAGGCCATACAGAGGACAGGTGTATAAATTAGTGAGACCATAAAATAGAAATGGTTTGAGTACAGTAAAATTTGGGATTCTTAGCCATACTTTTTTTTTTTTTCCCAGTTGGGTTGATGGAGTCTTTATACTTATTTTAGTGAATATGGCAAATATAGTTTGCCATCTGGGTTTAAAACATTTAAAAAAAAACTGTCCTCCTTTTTGTTTAGTTCTTTTTAGTTCAAGAGGCTAGTTTCTATAGACTTGAATTGTTTGGAGTTTGACTCTGTAAAGCAGTTTGTGCTTATCTGTCTAATCCTTTCCTATAGCCTGAATCTTTAGCCATGTTTTGTCTTCATTCTTTACCTCTAAGATTTACTTTCAGTTCCTCACTAAAGCTATGACTGGGGTTTTGTGGACTAGAATTTCTTCTCTTTAGGGCTCTAGATCCTGGGAAGATAGTGTTGGCTCAGGGGTGGTGTCCTCCCCTATCTCCTTCTGCCATCTGTAAACACTTTCATTCTGCCTTTAGTGGATGGGCCTCTGGAGGATACATGAAGCGGAGTGTTTGTGAAAGGAAACTGATAAGACTGAAGACATTTTTTTTTTTTTCATAAAAGAGCAAGGATGGAATGTGGGGGAAAGGTAAGGGAATAGATCTGTTGTCCTCATTATGAATTTCAAGCATTCTGTGGGTTTTTCATTTACCTTGGATTTTCTGGGGCCAATACAAGTGGACTTTTTGAGAGGAAAGTTGCAATGTTTTAAATTTAGAGCAGTCTCAGAAGCAATGGTACTGCTTGTGATTCTGGCCAATAGTGGACCCTAAAATATTTTATTGTGATAACACTGAAATAGAACCTCCCTTTTTGTATTAAGTAGTAGGGAATGTAAAATTCAATATCTTAATGTTCCTTATTTTCACATTTAGTGTGCCTGCTTCAACCCCCGTATAAGCTGTTTTCTTTTATTCTTTTTTAATGTGTTATATTTCGACACTTAACCTAGAGGTTAACCAAATGAACTTAACTTCATTTGGATTGATGATATATTCTTATTGTAATGTGCACTTTTTGTCTACATTTTATTTTATTTGGTCTTAATATTTAACATTTAAAATGTTGATTTATCTATTATCCTGATTTGACTTGTTTTTTCCCTTTTAGAAATAGGCTGCATGAAATTATGTGATTGATTAATGTTCTTCTAATACTGAGGCTCCGCCTTTGAAGAAGACAGTGAACTTGCTATAGTTAGTAAGCAAAATCTTGCATGCATGGGCAGGAGGAAATTGAGTAATCCTGAGAAGTCATATGCTAGCTTTGAACATGGAATTAATTTTGGTTTTGATTACTGTGTTATCCCAGAGGTTTGGGAGGGAAGAATAAGGGTCTGACTTTTAAAGCAGGCTTTAGAAAGGTTATATAAAATTTGATCACACCGCAAATATCTTTTGTGGTAATATCATTGTCATCTTTAGAAAATGATAAAAGTTTTGACCTTAGGCCCTGGTTACTTAGAGCAGGCAATTTTAGACTTAAGAAAACTTCTCTCAGCTTTTCATCGGATGCTGATATTCTTTTGGTAGGAAGTGGATTGCTCTAGATGCACAGCTAACAGATTATGTGAATTTGTAGATGGTATGTCAGCATGAAAATCTGGAGTTAGATATGGGTAGAAAACTTGACCTGGGTTCCACTTATCCCCTTCTCTCTTAAAAGATCAATTAGCTCTTAAAGTGATGTTTTAAGGAACAGAGTTCTTTGCTGAAAGTAGACTTCATTTTTAAAATTTACCACTCACTTTAGCATTAAGCCAGGGCTGACCCACTGAAGATTTTAGGAGCGCCTTGACAACTCTTGCTGATGCCAATTGAATAGTAAGTGTTGATTTGGAACAAAGAGAATTAATTTTGTGTGTTTGAGTAGAGTTCATTTTTTAGTGATACCCACTCCCCCCTACTTTCTCAAATAGCTAGTGATTAACTACTACTTAATTTTCAATTAATCAAATTAGATTTCTACTGGTAGATTTTGATTACATGCAGTTCTAACAGCTTCCAGATACACTTCTCTTTCCCATATGTTTACCATATGCTGAGTAAAACCAATGTAGAATAAATTAGTGTAAAAGTAGGAACATTTAGTTCTTTTGTAGAGTTCATTTTGAATGACAGAAGACAGCTCAGAATCATTTTAGCTACGAGGCACCTTTTGAAAAGTGATATGGAAAAATAACCCATTTATATGTGCCAAGGTCTGTTTTCATAAATGTAAATTTGAAAGTTCATTAAAATTTTGGCATGTGATTTGGAATGCATAATAACTGGATGTGATTCAAAGCCAGAAATCTGTATCCTTATACCAACAACATGTTTCACTGAAGACTGGCTTTGTATGGGTGTTTAATATTTAAAAGGTTAAAAAAAAATAGTATTTACTCGATGGTTATAGCTCTGGAAACTGTTCAGGATGGAGAGGCTGCAGCAGCAAGGGAAAGCCAGCAGTGCCCCCACGGTGCTCACCAGCCTCTCCTCTTGGGCAAGTGGAGTAGGTGACCCCTGCCAGTGACCACTGTCACTTATTTTTCAGAGATGACCAAACAGAAATACATATTTTCCTTGCTGTCTTTGAGAATGTGAAGATGGATCATGAAAAACATTTTAGCTTACATTAAAAACAGTGAGGGACTTCCCAGTGGCTATGACTCAATGTTCCCAATGCAGGTTTGATTCCTGGTCAGGGAACTAGATCCCACGCACTGCAACTAAAAATCCCACATGTTACTACGAAGACCTGGTGCAGCCAAATGAATAAATAAATAATGAGACAAAACAAATGAAACAAAAAACAGCTAAAAAATGGCAGAGTTGGATCAGGCAGAGGTGGTGTCTAATGCTTGTAGCTAATATGAAGAGTTAGCGCTTGGAGAGATTCTAATGTTATGTGCCAGACCTGCTACTACTCACTTGTAATATAAACTTCCCAAGGTGAGGATAGAGAAGCAGAGGGGAAGAGAAAAAACCCACCTCCTGAAGGTACAACTACAAGCTCCTCTCTTGTCTGTAATAAGAGAAGTGCATGCTACCAGGGGGCCTTTCAGACATCTTCAAGTGAGGCATGGGAAGAAGGGCTATAGCCAAAGTAAGAATGGATGAGGAATTACTCCTACAGGAACATTTTTATTTGAGAGCTTACAGGCTAACCTCTTAGAATTTTCATCCTCTGCCAGTTGTTATTTTTGCTGTTATATGTGTGTACTTTGTGCAGATTCCATTTTGATTCTGTTATTCCTCTTTATGACTTTGTTTTTAAAGTTTCTTGTTCCCTGACATCTCAGGGCCTCTGGTTTCTACCTTCTAGTTTTGTGGTAGGAGAGAAACATGGTTTATAAGGCAAGTAAGATGATCACCAGGATAAGTTACTCTCTTGGAGTTTGTGATTATGTACTTAGCTCATAGTCTGTCACTTATAGTGTCATTTAGCGATGTTGTTCTATAATTAACCAAGCTTCCTGCAGAAAGTAAGTTTAAAATCACTGTCATCTTGGTTTATTTCCTCTCTTAGCCTTTTGATCTGTTTGACTTTGACACATGATTCTCTCCAACTTCTGTAGATTCTTATTCTGACAGGATGCTTTTATCGCCCGCCTCCCCTCCAACCCTGGTTCAAGGTATCTGTCACCAGATTGGATGTTCTTGTATTTGCTTTGTTCATTCCATTCCTGGGCTCTTTTTTCCTTTTGCCTGAATTTAGTAGTTTTTCCTACTTCCAGGCTCTTTCCCCACAAACCATTTCCCACATAGTGGCCAATTGTCATTCTGAAAACTTGGGGCTCCTTAAGCCTTTCCCCTCTTAAAAGTATTTAGTTGCTGGTTGTTGCCTGTAGAACTCAACTCCTCACGATACTGTGTAAGGAACAACACAGACGAGCACTTGCCTGCCTTTCTCGCCTTGTGGTTGGGCACAAATAGTCAAGGACCTGGAGCATATCTGCAAGAGGAACTTTCAAGTTCACTGGTGCTTTCTTGTCCAGCCATGTCTTCTCTATATTTTGGACTCTTATGTTTTCTCTTTGCCTACCTGGGTAATCTCTTATTTACGGTTTTAAACAAGTTGCTTAAGCCTTAGTCATATCTTGTTTGTGGTGAAGTTGTATAGTGGTTGCTGGCAAATTCGCCTCCCATGTTGGAAGCTTAGCTCCATAAGGGGAAGGAGACTGTGCCTTACTTCTCTCTGTGGCCCAGCACATGGCAGAAGGCCTGACATGCAGTCAGGGTTCCATAAATATTTATTGTATGAAATTTAGTTTATTTTCCATTGTATTTTATAGAAAAGAAGGGAATCTTAAAGGAAGTACCTAAAAATGGGATAGTTGAATGAAGATTTGTAATGATTTATGGCAGTAGAAAGGATCATGGGACATGTCCTTGGCACTCAGACTAACGAATAGCTATCATCAACCATAATTGATGAATGACCCAAAAGACATTCACATTTGACTGAAGAAGGTGTTGGTGTGTGCGTGTGTGTTTATGTGTGTGTATGTTTCTTACAGTGAGAGATTAACTTCAAACCCATGAAAGAATGATTTGAAACTGAATTATAAATGGTTCTGAATAAGTTTTGTTAGGGCTAAAGTGGAACCTCAGTTTATCATGAGGAGAAGGTTGGAATGGAGGGAGTTGCTAATTACAGAGAGTTAAGTGGTTGCCATTAACTCTGTAAGACTTTGAGTAAAGGATTCTGGATCTATTGTTTATGACACAGAACACCCAGAGGACCTAAATCACTAGTGGATGCTAGACTGTAGGAATCAAGATGGAAGACCTTATTGGCAGAAACAAGAATGGGGAAAATATTGAGTGCTAGGAATCTGAGTATATACCTTGAACTTGGCGTTTAATGTAAATGGAGCAGAGCCCCTGGGAGATATAGGATATGTTCTGGGGCAAGTTTTGCTTTCCAGAGATTTCCACAGTGTTATCTCCCATCTGACCTGTTCTTCTTTCAATTTGATTTGGACACTTTTATCAAGAGATAGGTGGATGCTTTCCCCTTTGAAGCTAAGTGGGCTCTTGTGACTGTTTCAGCTGACAGTCCTGCAGAAATGACCCTTTGTGATTTCTGAAGTGAGATCATAAGAGGCAGTGCTGCTTCCTCTTTTTTTGTTTTCTTGGAAAGCAAGCCTAGATTGTGAAACCTGCAACCACCATAGGAGCAGTCCAACTGTCCTGAGGCCATCATGTTTTGGGGCAAGACCACAGGAAAGGGCCCTCAGCCTCCCGAGAGCCCTGTTGCTCCAGCTCCAGCCACCATCTGACTGCTGCCAAGTGAGAAACGAGAAACTCCGAGTCAGGACTGCCCAGCCAGATCTTCCCAATGTCCTGAGGGAAAGATAGTTAGTGGCTGTTATTGTTTTTAAACTAGGTTTAGGGTGCTTTATTATGCAACAGTTGATAATTAGAACATGTTTCTTTGTAGAAGCAATTTGTATTTTCTTCTAGGTGATGCTGAAGGAAGACAGGTCTGTAATTAGACACATCTCTTAGATTTAGATTTTGCCACTAACTTACCTGGTGGCTCAGTAGGTAAAGAATCCGCTTGCAATGCAGGAGTCTCTGGGTCAGGAAGATCCCCTGGAGAAGGGCATGGCAACCCACTCCAGCGTTCTTGCCAGGAAAATTCCATGGACAGAGGAGCCTGGCGGGCTACAGTCCATGGGGTTGCAGAGAGTCAGACACAACTGAGCGACTAACACTGACTAACTGTAACTAACCCTGCTGCTGCTGCTGCTGCTAAATCACTCAGTCGTGTCTGACTCTGTGCGACCCCATGGACTGCAGCCTACCAGGCTCCTCCATCCATGGGATTTTACAGGCAAGAGTACTGGAGTGGGGTGCCATTGCCTTCTCCGGTAACTAACCCTGTTCCCCCTAGATTTAGTACCCTAGTTGGGGGAAGACCAAGGGGGAGAGATCATAAAAGAGAAAATCATGGGCAACTTTTTTTTCTTCATGTTCATTTACCTAATAGTTGGTACGGACAAACGAACCAATAGCAGAAGCTTAAACTAAACTGACTCTATTGCAAGGAATCCATCTGTTTTGGGGAAGTAAGACCATGGGCAAGACATTCTGCAAATGAGCTTGGGGATATCTCTATGGGAACAGTGAAAGTGGCAAAAACAGACCGTTGTCAAGGAGGCTAGAACTCATGTTGAATAATTTATCATTCAGTGTGCTTTTTTTTAATATTAAAATCTGTGCACCTGCTGTGTATTGAATTTTGTACCCCCTCAAAACATAGGATGAAAGTCTAACTCCCTGACCTGCGAATGTGATCTTGTTTAGAAATAGGGTTTTTTGCAGATGTAATCAAGTTAAGATTGTAATGCATTAAGTGTGGGCTCTCAAGCCAGTGACTGGTGTCTTTATGAGGAGGCAGTGTGAAGATACAGACACCCAGAGACACACAGTGAAGAATGCTATGTGAAGACAGCCCAGAGATTGGAGTTATGCTACCATAGCTAAGGAGTTCCACAGACTGCCAGCAACCACCAGAAGCTAGAAGAGTCAGGGAAGGATTCTACCCTAGAGCTTTCAGCAGGAGCATCACCTGCTGACACTTTGGTCACCTTGATTTCAGACTTCCAGGATCAAAAATGTTTTAGTGCTTTAGTACGACAGACTTCGTGCCTAAAGTAGGGAAAAGGAAAAAAGTTCTGCTTCTCAAAAGTTATGAAAATGAAAAGCCACAGGCTGGGAGAAAATATCTGCTAAGCATATGTCTGACAAAGGAATTGAATCTAGACTATTTAAAGGGTTTACGATTCAGTGAAATTAAAAGACATTTGCTGCCTGGAAGAAAAGCTGTGATGAACCTAGATAAGCTTTAAAAAGCAGAGACATCACTTTGCTGACAAAGGTCCATATGGTCAAAGCTGTGGGCATTTCTAGTAGTCATGTACAGATGAGAGAGTTGGATCATAAAGAAGACTGAGCACTGAAGAACTGATGCTTTTGAACTTTGGTGCTGGAGAGGACTCTTGAGAGTCCTTAAGACAACAAGGAGATCAAACCAGTCAATCCTAAAGGAAATCAACCCTGAATATTCATTGGAAGGACTGATGCTGACACTGAAACTCTAATACTTTGGCCACCTGATGGAAAGAGCTGATTCATTGGGAAAGGCCCTGATGCTAGGAAAGATTGAGGGCTGGAGGAGAAGGGGGTGACAGAGGGTGAGATAGTTGGATGGTATCATCAACTCTATGGACATGAGTTTTAGCAAATTCTGGGAGATAGAGGAGAACAGGGAAGCCTGGCATGCTGCAGTCTATGAGGTCACAAAGAGTTGGACATGACTTACTTAGTAAGTTATTATTACTTGTTATTCTATTGACTACTTAGAATAACAAAAACAATGATTCAGTAATAAGAAAGCAATCTAGCTAAAAAATTGGCAAAATGTTTGAACAGATACTTCAACAGAGGAAATATATAATGTCAAGTAAGCCCATGAAATGATGCTCAGTGTCATGTGTCATTAGAAAACTGCAGATTGAAACTACCTTGAGATATCATGACACCACCATTTTAACCATTAGAATGGCTAAATTTAAAAAGACTGATGATACCAAATGTTGATGAGGTTATGGAGCAACCAGAACTCTCATACATTGCTGATTGATATTTGAAAAGGTTTAATCACTTTGGAAAATATTTTTTGTTTCTTAAAACATTAGCATATACCTTCCTAGTTCTAATCATAGGTACTTAACCAACAGACTTGGAAGTATATGTCCATGCAAAGACTTTTACACACATGTGCATGAGAGCTTTATTTGTAATAGCTCCAAACTAGAAGCAACTCAAATGTCCACCAATAAGTGAATGTATAAATAAATTGTTGGAGATCTACATAGTGAAACATTACTAAATTATAAAAAGGAGCTATTAATGTACACAACAACATGAATGAATCTGGAAGAAGTCAGATGCCCCTACCCACCCCCCAAAAGAGTACATATTGTATGATTCCATGTGTATATATAATTCTGGAAGATGCAAAAATAACTCTACTGATAGAACGTAGATCAGTGATACCTAGAGATGGGAGATGGGGCAAGGCAGATAGGGGAAAGAATTTTAAAGAGAGATGAGAAGAATTTTGGGGTTGATAGATATGTACATTTAATTGACTGTGATGATAGTTTTCTCAGCGAATATTCATGTCAAAACATATCAAATTATGTATTTTAAATATGAGATTTCTTATATGTCAATTATGTCTCAATAAAGCCAGAACAACAAAAAAAAGTTATATGGGAAAAAGGTAGAGTTTAGTGATAGGCTTAAACCTTAGGCCGTATATTAGCACAGCTGAGCATCAGCAAGCAAACTCTGTTGTGCCATTTACTGTTGAATATGCCATGTCATTAACGGCAAGAGGCCGTTAAATGCAGAGCTAACAGGTAAACCAAACCTTTCAAATGAGTTGGGGTTTAATCATGGAAGAAGACTACAATTGGTTATTGAGTAAGAGATTTATTATAGAAATTATACCTTAAACATTTATGAAAGGTGCTTGGGAATTGAAGGTTCAGGAGGCAAGTCACAGTGTCAGTGAAGTTTCCAGTTAGTTAGCCTGAGAAGCCAAACATGAGACACGGCTCATGGGAGCAGGTCTGTGGAAGGCAGTGCCTCCATGTAGTTACCGTCTATGGGTCTGTTGGGCCTGGAGTCACTGTTGACCTGAGGGACCAGCTTGGAAATCGGACAGGGATCTGAGAAGAGCAAAGATAAGCTTGAACCCATCTACACAGCCATGTCTGGCCACTGTACTAACCATGACAACCTTCAGAGAATATTGGTTTCCATATCCATACAGATCTTTCCTTCCAAGTCTAGGCCAGTTCTACTTTTGGTTAACTTTAACCTGTAACTACACAGAGAAGAATTTTCCAGGAAATGTAATTTCTACTTAATAAAGTTGACAATAGCACAAACCACCACAGCTTGCTCATTAATGAGGTTGGTAATTATAGTCCTGATTATGAACCTAAGCTCCCTTGTTCACATGAGATGAGTCGATCTGGCTAAACAAATACAGAGTATCTTTGAGAGTGATCTAATTGGGACAGAATGGAGGAAGAATGAGTCCAGGCATGAGGAATCAGGGTAGATCTTTTCAGAATAAGGGCTGATTACAATGTAAACAATGGGGAAACTCTGCATACTCTCTTACAAGGAAGGTGTTTATAGCAACATAAACACCTTTCCTTTTCAACACAGTAACATAAACAGTTTCTCAAGGAAACATTCTCTGGCATCCAGGAAATGTTTCTTTCTTTACAAACAAAAAAGTGTGTTTTTCTAAAGATGTAATTTACTTAAGGACTCTGTTTAGAACAAGACTATGATTGTAGGGGGATAAAGTTATTCCCAAAACACTTCTGTGGTAGGCTGTATTTGAAGTCCTTATAGAAGCAGCTTGTTTAAAGATCTGTAGACTAACAGAGCATGGGTCAGTACAGGTGTACCATGTTACATATTGGATCCACCTTTGGAAAGTCATATAAATTACACTTCTGTGAGTCACTTGTATTGTAAATTCCCAGAAGCCTGCCATTTGATATTTTCTTATGAAAGTTATTCTTGAAAGTGTGAGGACCTTTGTTACAGCTACCTCCTTGTGAGATCTACTCTGAGACCACAGACTATGATAAGGGCTAAATATTTGATTTAAATATGCCTACTTCATTCATTTATAAGGTGAATTACATTGGCTCCTAAAACTGATCAATTAAGATTTTTCTACTAAGGTGCCTTGACTCATTTTTAACTTGGAACAATTAAAAATAGATTTCATCCACAAGATCCAATTTAGGTTTGAGCAGAAGAGGAAAAATCTTTTAGCAAGATTTCTATTAGAGACTGGAGAACAGATGTACGTATTTTCAGCTTGTTATTAAAAAATATCTAGTTCTGGTAGTGCAGTGAAAATCCTGTTAATAGGCACAAAGCATCAGTCACTTGCATGTTTTTTATCTTTGTGGAAAGACTTGATATAGTTAAAAGATTTATTAACAGTCTCTAGGAATGATTTATTTGTTGCTGACTGTAGATTTTCTGCAGCTTTTCACAACAACTTAGCACGTGCAAGCAGGAGATAGTTTAACCATGCTGCCTTCTACCTTAACTTCTAGACTAGTGCTTCTGAAGCTTCAAAGTGCAGACGAATGACCTGGGCATTTTGGTAAATTTAGATTGTGATTTAGTAGGTCTAGGGTGGAGTCTGAGATTTTTGGTTCTGACAAGTTCCCAGGTGATGATGTCACTGATTTGTGAACCACACTCTGAGAAGCAAGGGAGTAGGCGTTTCTGAGTGTCATTTTTGGTGTGGTTGAGCATAGTATTCAACACCACACAGCAAGTGTGGTGGAAACAGAGAGAAACGGCTGTTTTCACAATCCTCAGTTTTTCTTTGAGGATGAAAAGATAGTGGTGAACTCCCTTTAATTAAGTAGCTTGCTTATGTTTTGGCAGGAATGAGGTACAAGCATTTCCCATTCAACTAACTAAAAATTTATTACCTTTTTAAATGTGTGAAAGTAGACTCGTTTAAAAGACAACCTCTCATCAAGATGCAAATTTCCCTGTGAGAGGGGAAAAAGATAATTTTGTATATATGTACAGTACAACTGTGGGCTTACTTCTTTCCCCTGGAAATATCCCTTTGGTGTCTATAAAACTAATAAAGTAATCATATCATTGAATGTCAATGTATATAAAATAAAAATAAGTGTGTGGTGGGTATTAAACTCAGGGCCAACTTGACTGGTTATGAAAAATAGTTTAGTAATGAGGAAATGTTCATGGTAGAAAAACTTGTCTGTTTGAAAAATGAAAATGGGAGACTAATTTGAAAATACTTTTTAACTTTTTTTTTTTTTGAGCCCCTAAAGAAGGGCAGCCTGTAAAATGCTGGTAAATTTCCCCCAAGTGCTATTAAAATGTATTGGTTTTGAATATTTTCAAAGAGAACTTCAAGCAGCTGGATTTATCTGGGAAATATCATTGAAATGTGAATTTGGGATTAAGAAAAAAATGTTCAGAGGGAGATAAGATCAACTACTTCAAGGAATTATTTGCTTATTTCTTAAAGTAACCTAGTTTTTCTTTAATTTAGATCAAACCCTTGTAATGTAATTGAAGATTAAATGATCATCTTTAAAGCTTTCTGGGTTACTGCATAAATCTGATCTTCCCTGAAGAATGGGGGAACGATGTGTCTTTATAGATGATGTGATGGATCATAGAAATCATTTAACAGTGAAAGTTCCTAAGGATCCTGACACGTGTGGGGAAAAGAATCCCCAGGGATCCTGAAAGTCAAATTGTGTTTATCTGCTATAATAATAATTGATAGCCCAATTATTTTTAACTATGATAGTTTAATAGTCTTCAGATAATAAACACCCAAGTGTGTCCTATGAAAGACAGAGGCTATTAGTTTCTATCTGAAAAATTTTCATCTGTGTTTGAGATGATTGAATGTGTTAGAAGTATGCATTCTGAGAAGGTAAGCAAGAAGGTATTGATAGCTGCATTCCATAAAATGTGAGCAGAAAGACTGTAGCTATGGTGTTACTAAAAATATTGTATATGTACATTGTATATTCTTTTGGGAAAAAACAATAAAAAATATCCAATATCCTTTCTAATATTTTTCAATGTAGTTTTCAAAAATTGTAATTGTCCTTTTTTCCCCCACACTTCCTGTAACATAAGCTGTTTCTCATGGAATCACACATTTTTAGCAGTGAACATAACTTTTTATGGCTGTTTCATATTCCATTTACAAAAGGTATACCACTTAAGTAGCCATTCCTTCTTATCAGAATTTAAGTGGATTTCTATGTTTTTCTCTGATGAGTAATATCAGGCTTCCCTACCTAGTGGCTCAGCAGTACGGAATCTGCCTGCAATGCAGCTGATGCAGAAGATTCATGTTTGATCCTTGGGTCAGGAAGATCCCATGGAGGAGGACATGGCAACCCTAGTTGCCTAGGCAACTGTAGTATTCTTGCCTGGAGAATCACATGGACTGAGGAGCTTGGAGGGCTACAGTCCATAGGGTCACAAAGAGTCAGACATGACTTTAACGACTGAGCATGCAAGCAGGTGAATAATACTATAATGAACATCATAAGAGTATGATTCTATTCTTTGATAAGAATTTTCTGCTTAGGTCAGATTGCCAGAATTGAAATTAATATTCTTAAGTCTTATAGAAAACCTTTCCTTAAAAGCTCGTCTGTGAAGTTGAGGGACTGTTTACAAAGAAATACTAAGCCTTCCAGGGTGTTAAAAAATAAGGACGTTATGCAAGTGCTCTGTTCTGACTCTTTGCGACCGTTTGGACTGTAGCCCGCCAGGCTCCTCTGTCCATGGGATTTTCCAGGCATGAATACTGGAGTGGGTTGCCATGTCCTCCTCCAGGAGATCTTCCTGACCCAGGAGATCTCCTGTATCTCCTGCATTCCAGGCGAATTCTTTACTGCTTAGCCACTGTATCCCATAAGGTTGTTGTGACAAGGTGTTAGAGGCTAAGCTGGAGTTGGATTGGTCAGAATAACCTGGTTCTATCTTTGACACCTGTTTTTAACTCATGTTGAAATGAGGGGGAAAAGGCCAGAAACTTGTCCTTTAGCAAGTTTTGAGAGGTAAGATGTTTTCTAAAGAAAGTTGTTTACATGGCAAATGCCTTAAAAAAATATTCTGCTAATAAATAAGAATAAGAGAGCACTTGGTGATAAAGTTTCTAATAATAAGAACAAGTATGTAATATTTAATGCCTGACTCTCTGAAATTTAATTTAGGGCAAAAGTATTGAGATACTTGTGATAACTAAGCAAATTAAAAAAAGGAGACAAGAATAATAGCTGTAGTAGAAAAAAAAAACAAAACAGAAATCAGCTCACAATTCAGACTGAAGACTGATTTGTAATACTTAGCCAGTTTTTTAGAGGAAAGGTAATCAACTAGATACTCCATCCTGTCAACTGGATCCATCCTAGTTACTCCATAAAGTTAAAAACAACCCCAGACTTCTGGCTCATCAGCAATAGATTAGTTACCCTATGGTCTTCCGTAAAGGATTTATAGACAAAACTAAAGGTTTTCAAGACCAGATCTATAAGCTGTATTTTCTGTATATAGTTTACTAAAATTCTTAATTTAGTTTAGAAATTTTGGTTTTTAAGTATATTTACATTTTTCTGGATTGCAGCTATTTTGTGCTCTTCTGTATAGTTGAAGTTTTGTAAAGGATATTTTTTTTCTATAAATTCCAAGGCATTTGTGTCTATATGCATATAGGAAGTCATGAAATACAATATTCATAATTTTATTTTTATGTTTGTGACTATACTTTGAAGAAACTGTACCACCTGTTAATTATTAAGTTAATCTATGTAGGACTTAGTACATATAGGACAATATAGGTAATGCATAAGTTACAAAGCAAGATTATCCAATGTGCATCCATGAATTTACCATCCAATTTAAGAACTAGAACATAACCAAATTACCTCTAAGTTCCTTTCCTAGCCTGTAGGAAAGATACAGGTTGGAAAGATCTTGCCACCTACTTTTCTTAAATTATAATTAGTATGCTAGTAGCCTTAAAAAAATCTAAATATATATATGCAATTTACATTAGGAGCACCTACAAATTAATGATGGGTATCAATGCATGTACATATTTCATAATTACAAAGACATTTAAAAATAGGACGTTAGCATTGAAAATTTTAACTATGGCCAGATATAAAATTTTTCCTATAAATTTCTTAAACTGGACATTGTGTCTGTTTTTTCTAAATAGGCTATTTAAAAAAATTTTTATTACTGAATCTAAAACAACACAATTCATACATAAATTGTACACTATTCATACATAAAAGACCAAGTAGGTTTTCATTTAATGACTTAAATTCCCACTACATGTTGGAAATCCAAGGGTGGTTTATTTGAGAGGAAATTTTGTATTTTATCAGCCTTCTGTGTTCTGAGATTTTTGCCTCCAACTCTAGGAATCAAGATTTCAAGGAACATCATCACTAGAGGAAAGTACTATTAATTAGTAAAGTTCAAGGTTTATATATGGTTGTTTAAAGGTTTCTGCATATTTCCCCTCAAAATATTTGTACTTTTGTTAATTACTGTCTTAGAATGTAACAGTTGTTGATATCTGAATTTTGACTGAATCTCAAAGAAAAGAAACCCAAATTCTTGAAAATATTTTGTTGTCTTTAGCAATAACACTTTGAAGGTTAGGAAACAAATTTCATTCCTCTCATTATTGACATTTTAGTGACTGTGTCTGTCAGTCTTTCCCATAAACTAAATAATATGTTTCATTTTTGGCTTGTATTTCTCCCCGATTTTCTTTCTGTATTATCAATGCCTTTAGAATATGTAAGCCACTCTGATCATTAGTGATTCTAGTTTGTAAGTAAGCTGGTTATTTAACCTTTCTATTCTCAGTTTCCTTATCTGTAAAACGGAAAGGGATAACTTTTCAGGGTTGTTATGAGAATTAAATGAGTTACTGTGTCCTAGCACTTGCATACAAGTGCTTGCATTAATTTTCTACTGCTGCCAGAAGAAATTAACACAAATTTAGCAGCTTAAAACAACACACATTCATTATCTCATGGTTCTTTAGAAGCTAGGATTGGCTTACCTGGTTTCCCTATTTAGAGTTTCATGAGCCTGAAATCCAGGTGTTGTCAGCTGGCCTGTTATTGGAAGATTTGGAAGAATCTGCTCGCTGCCTCATTCAGTTTGTGGGCAGAATCTCATTCCTTTCGGTTGTTGGGCTGAGGTCTATGTTTCTTTGTGAACGGTCAGTGAGTCCAGCCCTTAGTTCCTAGAGGCTTCTCTCTAGTTCTTGCTTGCGGGCCCCTACATTTAGAGCCAGCAAGGGCACAGCACAGCCTTCACAACTGGGAAACCTCTCTTCTGCTACTGCATCTCTTCTTCGTCTTGTAACACATCACTCTCTTTACATCTGGAGAAAGCTCCCCACTTTGTGGTCTCATGTGATCAGCTCGAGACTGTCTGGATAATCCAGGATGGTCTCCATAGCCTGTGGTCAGCTGATTAATAACCTTAATTACATTTCCAAAATCTCTTCACAGCAGTACCTAGATTAGCGTTTGATTGAATAACCAGAGGACAGGAATCTTGAGGGACAGTTTTGAAATTCTCCCCATCATGGTGCTCAAAAATGGTGGTGAAGAGTTGTCTTGGAGGTGATCGACAGTGATGAAAGAAATTGTATCTTCACCAGAGGAGCATAGAGTAAATTGTAAATTCCTTGTAGGTAGGCACTGTTCCTTACTTTTTTCATATCCATAGGACCTTAGAGTTTGTCATATAGTTATTTAAATACCTGCCATTGGTTGATAACTTCAATGTAATTTATCTTTTGATCCTATTCATTTTCTTTCTTTGAATCATAACCAGTAGTGTGAAAGTTTTAATATCTCTGGTGCCTCCTTGGAAAGATGAATCATAACATTGAATTTCCCCTTTTCTCCTGCTTTGGATTGTCATCACATCACAAAGATAAAATAGCTTGGGTGCAAGGGTACAGGCAGATGCCACAACTGACCTTTTGTCACTGGAGCACATGTTTTAAATTTCTTTGCATTATGCTTTTTTAGCATTTGTTGGGCTTGTGTGTACTCTTACCTGAGTCTTCTGTAATTTTGTATTTGGAGATAGGTTGTGAGTATAGAACATTGTTGATAGCTGGGTGTAAAGGTGACCACCTGCCCCAGCAGAAGCAGGTACCCTATTGGCCTCTTCAAGGTGGTATCCTTAACTATTGAACCTATGACTACACACATCTGCAAAGTGATAATCAGCCACGATTCCTCTTACTGTTTTTGGATTTTTCCTGATAAACAAATTTTAGTCTTTGATCATTTTGATTTTATTAGATGTATTGGAGACCTGGCAAGAAAAAAGGGTAGCAATTCTTACCTTTAAGATGGCAAGGTTTTTGAAAAAATGGTTAAAGCCATCTAATGATACTATTTTTAGGATATTTCCATAGGCCTTTCTCTGAAGATATGAAAACCTGTTTGTCTCAGGGACTCTACTCATTAAAATTAAAAAATATATATATTTTCTTCTACTCTTTTCATTAAATTGACTTCCTCAGCCCTCCACTTGCTACAGTCTTTACCCCTGTAATCCTGTGTTATACCAGGAGAAATGAATTTGTTTAATATCCTTTTGTGGAATAGTATTTACTTTGTTCCTTTCATTCATAAATGATGTCTTCTAATCTTTCTTGATTTTTCTGACACTTAGATGTTGTCTCTTCTCTCCACCTAAAAAGATGCAAAATGTAAAGTAACTCTTTTGTACCAGAAAATTTAAGCACCTTTTGCCAAAGTTCCTTGTTTACCTTGCTGCCTTTGAATTTCATCACAAGGGCTGGGTGAACATTCAGTATGGTTGGTTAGTCCTTTCAAAAATGCCTTTCTCTCTATATCTAGGATCAACAGTGTCCATTCACTGTTTCTTTGATCTTTCTATATGTTTTGCAGTTTCATCTGGCAGTCTAGTTTCTCTCATGGAAAACTGGGCATTTGCTTTTTTCCTTCAACTACTTTTAAACTGAATTTGAGCTTTTTTAAAGAACCAAATTTTCTTTCAGGAGAAAGATCTTTTAGAATCTCTTTGAAAGAGCCACATTCTCTGTATTGCTTATTCTAGACTATTTTTGAAAAGCTATCCTGTTACCAGAATAAATTAGAAGCATATTTGTTTAGTTTGTTGAGGAATTTGTGATTCTTTCTGAAGTCATTAGCTTACAATCAGGGAAGTGATTAGCACTCTGTTTAAAGTTTTCTGAAATATTGACAATTTTTCAGTCTTTTTTAAAATTGATATACCTCGTTCAGCTTTTATGGGTCAACTTGTCTGATTACTACTTTTTTAAAGTTGTGGCTAATATACATAAAATTTACCATTTTTACCATTTTGAAATATATAGTTCAGTGACATTAAGAACATTCACGTTGTTCAGTTGTTACCCTTCTCCATCTCTGGAACTGTTTCATCATCCCAAAGTGAAGGTCTGTATCCATTAAATAATAACTCTTCATCCTTTTATTCCCCTGTCTCTTGGCAACCACTATTTTCCTTTCTGTCTCTATGAATTTGACTTAATTGGTTTGTTTTTGTAATGTTCACCTTAAGAATTTATCCTTCAAAGCCTGAGTGGGGTGGGTCTAGGAACAAGAAGGAAGACTTGATTTATAGACATCTGTTTAATTTGCTGCCTAAGGAATTAATAAGTAGCCTTTACCTGCCTTGTATATTTTGAATCCTTTTCATCTGCAGGATTTCAGCACTAGGAATATATGACTATACAACTTGTCTTTAAAATATAGAGTCTTTGAATGAAAAAAGTAAAGCTTTGAAGTTTTGAGTTATGGGTTTTACTGATATTCATATCTTTCAAACATATATATTTTCAGTTTAGCTTTTCTTCAGGTTATTTGACTTTTCATCTTGAATGTTTAGTCTGTGCTACTAGTAGTTAATGGTAAAAATTCCTTGTTTTCTAAGACAGCTAATGCCTTGATTTTTGACAGCAGTATGTCTCATATGCCACAGATTGTTTGAAATTAGCTTGATAAGAATGCACTATTGATAAATTATATCATTTGGATTGTAGATACTTTGCCTGATAACTAAGGAATTTTCTGAATAGTACTGATTAAAGAACATGAGCCAATTTTCCGATTTTTGGCACGGGAAAGCAAGGCTTGAGTTAAAAAATGGCTTAGGTTGTCTTCTGGGTAGTGTCTGTAAGCTTCTCCCAGTGGAGGATTATAATCACATTCGTTCTTTTTGTAGACAATTGAGTGATCTGTTGAATGTAAATAGAATTGCATTCTATTAGTTAAGGTCTCTGTGATTTTTGCCAGATAGCAGCAAATTTTGACCTGGAAAAGTCAGAATTACAGGTAAACAGGAGGTTAGTGATGAAAAGCCTGCCTGCAATGTAGGAGACGTAGGAGATGTGGGTTTGATCCCTGGGTCAGGAAGATCCCCTTGAGAAGGGAATAGCAATCCACTCCAGTATTCTTGCCTGGAGAATTCCATGAAGAGGGGAGCCTGCCAGGCTACTGTCCATTGGGTCCCAAAGAGTCAGACATGACTGAGGTGACTTAGCATGCAGACATAGGTAGACAGAAACCATGGCTTCACAAAGAGCTCTTTTACTGTTTTCTCCTCCTTAACACCTAGTAGACCAGGAGAACACATGAAGATGAGCTGAGAAACCTTTTAGGATTGACTGCGTCTGTCTTGGGCTTCCTTGGTGTCTCAGATGGTAAAATGTCTGTCTGCAATGCAGGAGACTTGGGTTCAATCCCTGGATTAGGAAGATCCCCTGGAGAAGAAGGAAATGGCAGCCCATTTCCTTAAATTTTCTTGCCTGGAAAATCCCATGGACGGTGGAGCCTGATAGGCTACCATCCATGGGGTCGCAAAGAGCCGGACACGACTGAGTGACTTCACTTTCACTTTCAATCTTGCAACTTTTCTAAACCAGTTTCAGAACATAGCTGATTATGTATGTAAATAATTTATTTTTCACAAAGTTACTCTGTTTTAGAATCTTGACAACCCACAATTGATAATCATTAGTGCTTTTCTGTAACATTCTAAAGTGGTTTTGTTGTTGTTACAGTGTCATGGATAGTTAAATGCCTCTTTATTTCCTTCCAGATTCCTGTCTATTGCAGTTTTCTATTAATCAACAAATGCTGGTATAAAGACTAAAATGTATGTGCCTTACCTTTGCAGAGTAAGCCAGTTCATGGACGCTTCTAGAAATTTACTGAAAAGAGCAAGCATATAGGGCTCTGGGAGCACTGTGGGAGCATCTTAGCCAAATAGTTTAAACTTTCAAAAAGGCAAACCATGAGCTGAACCTTGAAGAATAGGTAGAAAGATTTATTGCAATGTGTCTGATACTGATTTGTGTTGTATAAGTTGACCTTATCTTAGTTTAAACTCTTTGCCAATCTTTTAGAAAAATTGTCTTTGGCATTTTTTGATCCCAGCGAGGTGGAAGAGCCTCTCATATATTTACTAGCTGCTCTTTTCTTTGGAGGATTGCCAACTAGTGTGCTTTCCCCATTTCTCTCATTAATCATCAAGACCACTTTATGTTAATGTTGGCCTATAGGGGACAGGATGTTTGTTGGAACTGTGTTAAAGGTATGGATGGATTTATGGGAAATTAATCTTTTTGTGATGCTTCATCTTCCCTGTCTAAGGGTATGTCATGTCTTTTCACTTATTCAGGTCTTATTTTTTTGTTTCTCTCACTAAAGTTATATAGCTTTAGTTATAGGTAATCTGTATTTCTTGAGTTCATTAAGTTTTTGTTGCTTTTATGAATGGAGACTTCTGTTCCATTGTATTTCAGAAGTAGTTATTCCAGAAAGTAGTTATTGAGGCCATGAAGAAAATCAATATATTATTGTATATTACCTTATTTTTGGAAATCCTTTTGATACTAATACTTTTTCAATAAACTTTCTTTTTTAAAAAACTATTTTATTTATTTCTTTGACTGCGTCAGGTCTTAGCTGCGGCAAGTGGGATCTAGTTCCTCCACCAGGGATCCATTTTTCTGAGTAGACAAGTAATCTTCTATAAGTAAATACGTATGGCTCTTGGTTGTTGTTTTTTAAATCTTTGTTATATTCACTAGGATTTTCAAAACAATTTTGAATTATGGTGCTATTAGTGGTCATTCCTGTTGAAGACAAACAAGAGTTCAATGATACCATTCTGGCAAACACAAAAAGCAGAACTCAGCACTTGAGTATAGCTGATGACAGACAAAAATACATTTTAGGAAATGTATGACTTGATCATAACTTGGCGTGTAAGGGAAGTGTTACTTTATGGCCGAAAATAATATGATCTGTCCATCTGTGTGCAGAATCCATTCTTATAATTTTATCATCATTTTGACAACTGATGAATTACAGTGAAAATTTTTGGCCAAGTAAAATTTGTTTGTTCAGCCTTATTGCAGTTAATGGCATTGATTTGTTTATCATTTTAAGATTATAAAAAGCTCTCCTTATTTTTCAGTCCCACTCCCAGGGGCATATCACTGTTAAGTTTATTTTGTAGCTTTCCAGTGTTTTCTGTATGTATTAAATCACTTCACACACACACACAGACATATACACACACATATAAGTATTATATATTCTTTCATGAATATGGGATAATTTAAAGCAGAAAGTCTAGCAATTTTGTTTTTAAAAAGCTTAGTAATTAAATATATGTCTCTTTCTGGTGTCATTTTAAAACTCTTCACTTAGTGTTCAGTACGTTATTATTATGTTGGTGACATTTCATAGTTTTTTATGTTTAGAGCATATGAGAAATAAATAAGTTAATGTATATCACAGTAAATGTCTTCTTTGAAAATAAAATAAATTGTTTAGATTTTCATAAATATAGAAACCAGTTCTCCTAGGAGCCAGTTAGTGAAAACTGCCTTAAAATCATGTGTGGGATTTATATTTCCCTAAAAGAATTTCATCAATAAATTTAAATATAACAGGTATTTTTTCATGTAAAAATCAAGCTGTTAACTGAGGCTTGAAAATGCTGTTGCCTTAAAGATCTGATTAAGAGAAATAGCTATAGATTTTATAGCAGGGAATTTGTACAAGTTTGATTCGTTTGTTCAAAGACCTTTGCCACAGTCCTTAACCATAACCAAGATGTGGGTACGATTATATAATTATTGTTCTCTGGGTCATAGTGTTCTTATGTTCAAAATTTTAGTATTTTATCAATTGTTATGAATACTTGGGGTTAAGCACCATAATAGGCCCTGGTAATGTCAAGCAAAATAAAAGGAGAAAAGAATAGTTCTTTTGGCAGATTTTATTGGTTACAGATAGCAGCAGGGATGGAGAAGCAAATTTCAAGATCACAGAGGAGAAATTGGTAATTTGGGGGAATTTAAGAGGAAGATGTCAGAAAAGTCTTATTGAGGAAGGCAGGGAAGACAAGTAATTTGGGGGTTGAGATTTGAAAGATGAGTAGTATTTTTCCAGGTGGGTACGTAGGAGGGAGAACTAGACAGCATATTAAAAAGCAGAGACATACTGACAAAGATCTGTATAGTCAAAGCTGTAGTTTTTCCAGTAGTCATGTATGGATGTGAGAGTTGGACTATAAAGAAAGCTGAGCACTCAAGAATTGATGCTTTTGAATTGTGGTGCTGGACAAGACTCTTGAGAGTTCCTTGGACAGCAAGGAGATCAAACCAGTCAAACCTAAAGGAAATCAGACCTGGATATTCTTGGGAAGGACTGATGCTGAAGCTGAAACTCCAGTACTTTGGCCACTTGATGAGAATAACAGACTCATTGGAAAAGACCCTGATGCTGGGCAAGATTGAAGGCAGGAGGAGAAGGGGATGACAGAGAATGAGATGGTTGGATGGCATCACCAAGTTGATGGACAGGAGTTTGAGTAAGCTCCGGGAATTGGTGATGGACAGGAAAGCCTGGTGTGCTGCAGTCCATAGGATTGAATGGAGTTGGACACAACTGAGTGACTGAACTGAGTCTGATAGGACAACCATTTTCACCAAAATTTTGAATAGGCCTAAATGGAAAATATAGTGATACCAGAAGGAAAATAAATATGATTTGATGATACTTCACCTCCTGATCAACTTTGCTGGATTACCCCTTTGAGCACATTTTCTTTAAACCAAATCTCTCATAATGTGCTCATGTACTGACAAATAATCAAGTATAATTATATCACTACTATATTTCATAGATTTTAAGATCTACATTTTAACATCTCTGAAAGTCCTTTATGTCTGCTATTCAGTACTAAGTTAGAGTTTTCCTGGCTATGCTTTCTTCTAGTATAATGTAAAGTAGTGTTACATCTGTTTACAGTCAGTGGCATCTTACACTTGAAATATGGTATAAATGTTTTCCTGGTCTGTCATTTAAAATATATATACATATATATATATTTTTACTTTAAAAAGTGGTAATTATTTTCAGTGATGTTTTGAGTACCCATGATGGTATGCCATGGAGTATTTCTGATCAGTTGCCTTGGTAAGGGTTACTGGGTATGGGGTTGCCATTTCCCTTAAGGATTCTGAAATGATTTATAGTTGTTGACCTCAAGCTGTCCATTTCTTTTTCACAACATTTTTGCACCTGAAGATGCCAGAGTCACTTGTCATTTGTCAGTTCCAGTTCTTAGCATATGAAGAGTTAAATACAGTTCTGAAATCAGCAAAGAAAATTGGAGATGGGGTGAGTTAAGAGGCGGAAGACCCGTTTTTAGAATATAAACAATCACCTGACAGGCTATGGGATAATGTGTCAAACTTATGATTTGTTCAAGAAAAACAATAGGGATATGTAAGTGGAAAGAATAGATGGGTGAGTGTTCCCTGACACAAAAGGGTTTCATCACCTGAGAAGTAAATATACACTCATTTGAACTTTTCTTTGATTAAAAAATAATGACAATAAAATGAAACCAGTCCTTTAAAACCACTTACATTATCTGAGTCACTGGTGCATTCTTATCTTTGGGGCTTATTAGAGCTTGTATTTTTATGATAATCTATTGGTCAACCTTCTGACTGGTAATAGATAGGGACTCCTAATAGTGTATGATATCATATATTTATGAGATAGCACCATTTAGAGATTTAAATTCAAGAGTGATAAAGAAAAATAGAGGGTGTGATGATAAAAAGTTTGGTTGCTAGCAGACTTTCTTGGATTGACAGATATCTAAACAGGACTGAGTTTAGAGCACATTTCTTCAGGTTGGAGGTTTCAGATGTCAGGTGGACTGTGTACTGAGACTGTGAAGATTTATGAACAGGAAGGTAGGTACAGGATCTCTGGGTGTCAGAGGATTTAGCTTCAGGAGAAATGGGGAATTATCTACTCTCAGTGGTTAAGAGTTAAGAGAGGCTCATGGGCCTGGAGTGCTAATAAGATAAAATTAGAAGTTGAACTTTCAAAATGCAGTGTTTACAAAAATATTTCTCACTGAACAGTGTCCTCTCTGTGTATATTAAGAAAGTTGGTTTCTCATTTGCATGCTAAAGTGGAGAGTTAATAGTGGGAACTTACCTAATTCAAAGCTTAAATTTCTAAGAAAAAAATGTCTAAAATAGTAATAGATTGTATATTGCCAAAAACTACAGGAAAAATGAAATGTAATGCCTTGATTTGGAGATGAAAAGAGCTTGAAATGCCTACTTTAAAATTGTAGAAAATGTACTTGGAATGATGAAATAAGAAATGATGAAATAAGAATAAACTTCAGCAGGAGAGACTTTGGTGAGAAGTCAATAAATATTTCCTGAAATACCAAGCACAATAAATACATGCCAGTCAAGTTAGGCCTTTAAAATGCCTTCTCTGCATAATTTTAAGAAGCTGTTAGGTTTTTATTTATTTGAGGATGGCTTTAAGGTTTGGTCATCTTGAATTGCAGGTGTTTTGAATGACCTCTCTGTTCCTCTGGCCCTGGAATTTAATATTCGTTTGAAAGACAATTTGCCAGTTTGGTTCTAGTGGTGAAATCATAGGAAAGTTAACCAGATGAGGCTGTGGTTGAAAAAACATGTAGTAAGGATTTGGCCCACCACAGTTATTTTAGCGGACAGCCAACTCTTTCCCCATTCCATTTGCTCTGCAGTATCCATAATGTCTTTTTTTAAAATCATGTCCTCCCGTGGGTAATAGACCCTTTAAATCATTGACTTTTGTGTTTATGTGCTCTGACTGAATAGGAAACCACCCACTGCCCTGACAGTGACAGGAAGAAATTAAGTCGTAGTTGGCTCAAGTTACCATTAGGGTGATTTTGGCCCAAATCAATGGCATTGCTTATTTTGTAGTGCTAAGGAAGGAACTTTCCTTTTGTTCTACTTTTAGAAAAATACAATTTTAACTTTTCAGTCTTGACTTTGATAAGCAGCTTGTAACCTCTTCCAAGTGTGCATGAAGTAATTACATTTTTTTCCCCAATGGTATACGCATGATATTTGTCTTTGTCTTTCTGATTTATTTCATTTAGTATGGTAACCTCTAGTTGCATCTATGTTGCTGCAGATGGCATTATTTCATTCTTTTTATGGCTGAGTATTATTCCATTGTATGTGTGTACCACATCTTCTTTATCCATTCCTCTGTTGATAGACACTTAGATTGTTTCCACGTCTTGGCTATTGTGACTAGTGCTGTTATGAACATAGGGATGCATGTATCTTTTTGAATAATAGTTTCTTCTGGATATATGCCCAGGGGTGGGATTGCTGGATCATACGGTAATTCTATTTTTAGTTTTGGGAGGAACCTCAATAGTGTTTTTCATAGTGGCTGCACCAATTTACATTCCCACCAACAGTGTAGGAGGGTTCTCTCTTTTCCACACCCAGGGACAGGGAAGCCTGGTGTGCTGCAGTCTCTGGGGTCACAAAGAGTTGGACACAACTTAGTGACTGAAGAACAACACTTTTTAGTGATGGCCGTTCTGACTGGAGTTTTGATTTAAGAATTGGCCAAGAATCTGAATGAGAGATTTAATAGCTCTTAGCTTTCTGGCTGAAACATATAGGGTCATCATTAGGAAGAGTATATTAATAATCTCGCGGCCCCAAACCTAGAGTTCATCAAGGAAAGCTTAGCTTCAGTAGGGTGACTGGCAGTATTCTCACTCTCATTCTCTCTTCTTACGTCAGGTTGTTGGATCATAAGTAAGTTTTTACTGACAATGCTTATTTTTCAAGGCTTAGCTTTAGGAATATCTCTTAAATACTTCCTATGAAACCATTTCTGACCCTTACCTTGCCATTACTTCTAATACTGCAATTCTGACATTATAATTTATTTCTACAGTTTGTCTTTTGTTCTCCTTTAAACAGGGTCTTTCTGCACCAGCGATCTTTGTGTGTGGAGCATCTAGTACTTAACAGGTGGTCAATAGAAAACCAGATGAGTATCTACTGTGTACTCATCATTTCATGAGGAACTCTGAGATTTTAAAATGAATGGTTCTTAATGAATGGCCTTTTTTGTTTCTGAAAGTGTAGGAAGACTTAAGGGAGTTAGTACATGAGTGTTTTGTGAATTAATTTGGCTATGATTTGATCTGCTGGGCTGTTCAGAAACACATTTGTGTCTTGAAGAACACAGTTGCTCTGGAGTGCCCACCAGGAGAGCAAGGCTGTCTCTCCAACATGTGGAGGAAAAGGAATCCTGACCCTCCTTGCAGAGAGAGGCGGCTTTGGTGTAGGCCAACAGTACACTGGCTCCACCTGAAGCTGCCAGTTCACCATCACTGAGTTTCCATGTGGCAATTTATCATTGCTCTGCTGGGACAATTCAGGTATATCTGTTTGCATGAAGGGAAACTCCTAGCTCTAGAAGCCTCCGTATGAAAGACCCGGAGCTGGGAGTGAAAGCAGTGAAGGCCCACTCCCAGGAGCCAGTGCAGGAGCTATGTCACATGCATACTGATTTGTAGGCCCCCTTGTTTTGGGTGAGGCCACAGGAAGGATTGGAATGGGGAGGCCCTAGGTGTGTGGCCTATAGTTTGGCTCTCGGGGAAATAGCGGCAGTTCTTTCTGCTAATTTTTATTTTATTTTTATTTTTAAGTTCCTGTGGGCTTCCCTGGTGGCTCAGGCGGTAAAGAATCTTCCTACAATGTGGGAGACCTAGCTTCAATCCCTGGGTTGGGAAGATCCCCTGGAGAAGGGAATGAATACCCACTCTAGTATGCTGGCCTGGAGAATTCCATGGACAGAGGAGCCTGGTGGGCTACAGTCCATGGGTCACAAAGAGTTGGACACGACTGAGTAACTAAATTTCTGTGTTTTACCTTTGCATTTTGCTTACTTTGTTACCTTAAACCTGCTTTCCAAAGGCCAAGTTGGTGGGAAAAAGGATACAGGGTGTGGCAATGGAAAGGGGTAGATAATATACCTCTTGTATTTGCAGAAAGGACAGTACCTTGTTATGGGCTATGATATTTTCACCTTTTACATTGTTGGGTTGGTTCAGAGCATGGGCTTTAGGAAATTTCTACTCATACCTGGGCATGAATCAGCCTGTTGTGTAATATATACCCCAGCGTTGTTATAAGTTATGGAAATTAAAACATGTTGTGCATGATTTCCCTGAAAAATATTTCACAGTCTTTATTCAAATTTGGTTCTATAAAATAAATATTGTTATCTCTGTGACATTTCACATGTTGATTTTCATACTCTTTATTTCTAGAATACTTTTATTTTTTTTAAAACGGTTTTTCGCAACATCCCAAGAAAGTGAAGACAGATACTGCCACTTATGTCTGATTAAGGAAATTGAGTCACAGGGAAATTTTGTCTTACCTTGACTCCAGTCACCTAGTTAGTGGCGATCCAGATAAACCACTGTACCTGATTTCTCTAAATCTTATTCTTTTCTCCTGTCTACATTGCTTGCTTTGAGTTAAATAAGTTAACTCTTCCAAGCAGAAGGTCTCAGCTTAGAATTGGGTACTGATTTGAAAAACTTCTCAGTCTTTTTTTTAAGAATTTATTTGTAGTGGAGACATGGAATCACCTATGGTCTTCTTAAAAAAAAAAAATGCCGTTAAGAAAGAAGGCAAAGAGTTTGCTCCAGATGTAAAGAATGGCCAACAACATAATAAGCATGTTAATTAGAAAAATTGTCCTATTGCTTAAAGAGCACCTTTCACAGTAATCACCTTGGGGCTCTAGGACAAAGTTAAAAACTTTCTTGAGAAACCTAATAGCATGAAAAGAGCCAGCACCATCCCCTGCCCCTGCCTCCCCCAAAATAAAAAAATAAAAAACCAAATGGGCCAGCAGGATTATGTCATACTAGGACATTGGACATAAAAAGGAAACCATTTTAAGCAGTGCCTTCCAAATTATTCCTTCTCCTCAGTAATGAAAGAGATCCATCATGTTAGGAATAACACGGGGGAACGAGTTCAGGCCCTGCCAGAGGAGGGCAGGCCAGGATCTCTTTAATTGAGAGCCTTCACATTCAAACTGTCATCAGGTCCTGTCAATCTCTTTCTTCATAGTCTCTCAAGTGCATTCCCACAGCTGCTATTCTACTCCTGCCGCTATGGAAAATTCCGTTCTGAGTTCCTAGAAGTGGAACTTCCCCTGGCTGAAGCCAGCGCCTCCTCCCTCTCTTCTCCTTGCTCTCTCCACACCTCCCTCCGCTCCTCCCTGTCCCCCCCTCCCCACCTCCTTCCCTCCCTCCCTCCCTCCCTCCCTCCCTCCAGGTGCTTTCCCAGCAGTGGCCTCCTTTCTAAATACAACTAGGCTGTGAAGTAAGTAGTAGTCCCCTGTTACACTGGAGGAGAGCCGAGAGGTTAAAATGACGTGCCCCGGGTCATAGCTATTAAGTGGTGGATTTAGAATTTAAAACCAGGTCATCTTATTCCCAGACCTGAGCTCTTCTCACCTTGCCATAGCTGTCTCTTCCATCTTAAGTGCTTCGATCATTTGCAGAGAAAGAGATATTTAATTCCTCTTGGAGCCTTTAGAAGACCACGATCAGTAGTTTGAGTTGTCCCTGCATAGGGTTTAGTGTCCCCCTCTTCCGTTCACCAGATGGAGTTCTGGGTCACATTTCTGGTGAACTTTCAAGAAGTCTGTCTGTCCTGTTAACTGGTGTAGGGTTATCGGGCATCTGTTCTGTGCCAGGTATTGTGCTAGGCACAGGGGGACAGAACCAGGTTTAACAACTCTGCACGGATCGTGCATCCCCTCTCCTCTGGTTACCTCCTGCTGGAGAGCCAGCAGTGTTTACAGGGCCCTCTGAACACTGGGAGGTGTGTTCACTTCAGTGCCTGTATCTAGAGCGCAGAGCCCGAGTTCAGGGTGTTGCCCCTAGTGCAACTACGGGCAGTTTAATAGGCATCTCAGGTCACAGATGGGTGGCAAAGGACCTCCTCATCCCTCATACACTCAGCCTTAGGGCAAGGTTTCGGGCATTTTGTGTCTGAAGGAGGCTGTGTTTTTCCTGACCTAGCCCAGCCAATGATTGTGCTTCCACTTTTGCACTTGTGAATAGGGGGTGGAGTTGGCAAAGGCTTTGCAATGCAATTGAAAACAAAACAAATCCCTACATACTTAAATGTTTTACTGGTTTGTAATCTGCATACATTCATAGAAACGGTTTTTTTTTTTTTCTCTTGGAAATTTTCTCTGTTACTTTTATATCTCAGTGATTGAGCATCCCGTGTTCAGGTAGATGTGAGCTTGCAAACATAACTCAGACCATTAAGGACTGGTTCTTCTCAGTGTCTCTTTGGAATGGAAGGACTGTAGAGCCTGAAAGGGCACTGTCTTCATTTCTTCTTTGTGGAAGAAATGGAGTCTCTGGGAGAAGTTGTGTGTGTGACTGAATCTGGGCCTAGGCCTCACAGAGAAGGTAGGAGAGGAAGGTGTCACCGAGTTTGTTTTCTGTCCAGTTTTATCATCCCTCTGATCATAGGTTAACGGTCCACTTCAGTTTTGGGTTTGTTTTCATTTTTGGAGGTCTACTTCCAAAGATTTTAAATTGCAGATGCAAATGCAACTGCATCAGGGTTTGCTAGCCAAATGCAGTTATAAACCAGAGCCTCTGTTTCACTTTTCTGAAAGCCTATTTCAGAAAAAGCAAAGGCCATAAGCAACTTGTCGAGTTTATTGCCTTAACAAGGAAAGAAAAAAAAAGAGGCTTGAAATTTCCTATCATAACTGATGGAACAGCCCTTGAAGTCAACCCCCTTTGACTTTTCATTTTTGTTCCAGTTTTCTCCTGGCAAGTAGGAGAATTTAATAAGAAAGGGACTCATGGTTCCAAAACAAATAGGGTCTAAGTCCAAGACATCTAAAGCTTGCGTGGAATCCCTCTGGCATTTATCCCACTGGGCCCCAGGGAAGGGAGGAGACAAAAGTCCATATCCCTGTTGTAGCCAGGGTTGGTTCAGTTGAAGGTGAAGCTGTCTGTCAGACTATTTATAGCATGTTTATAGCATGATGGAAAAAACAAAAGACCATAGGTTTTAGAGCCTGGCTTTTATTCACAGATGATAAAGACTGTTTTGTTTTGCTTTAAAGAATAGATTCCTTAACTTGCTCCATAGTAATTGACATGAATTTAAACCATGGCATTTTAGCCAACTGATGATTTTTATCATCTTCATTATTAACAATTAGTGTTTGAGGCTGAGAAATCAATAAAATATCAGTCTTTAGGATGAAGATGCCACTTAGTTTTAGATGGGCATAGCGGGGTTTCAATATAAGACACTGTCTTAGCAAAACGTTCTTCGTTTCAAATTTTTAGAAGATTGTGTTTTATTGGCATTTCCAAGGAATTTCAGCCAGGTATGATATGATTAATAGAGTTCCAGTATAATTGGAAAACTTGTTTAATTTTGGTTTATAATTATGTTACCATTTATTCCATGTACAGAGGAGTCTTGTAGGCTACAGTCCATGGGGTTGCAAAGAGTCGGACACGACTGAGAGATTTCACTTCACCATTTATTCAAACATCTATTTCTCCATGATGTTTGAATTAAGGTACCATTTCTTTTTTGTCTTAAAGGTGTAAATTTTTGAATTTTTTTTTTGCACTGTTTCACAAGTGACTGCTGTAACTTATATTTGCATAATATAAAGAAGGAACGTGTGAGTGAGGCATGCTGGAGTATATGGGGAATCTTTGCTAGATGACGCGTTTCACTCTGGGATATATTCATCAAAGTAAAGTTGCTGTCTTAGGACTCTGTTTCAAAGTATTTCTCCGATTTGGGTCTTCTCTAGCTCGTTTAGAGAACCAACCCACTGACTTGCCCCTTCACTCCATGTAGAGGAAATGGCACAAAATTGAAAGAGTGTGTACATTGCTCAAATATCGTATTAATTTTCCTGTGTTTTGTTAGCTTTATTTATCATAAGACATCTTATCCAGAAATGTCTTCACCAAATAGAAGGACTGATGTTTGGGCGATCATTTCCTACCTGGTTTTGGATCAAGTAAATTTGAAATAGTTGAGAAAATTTTAGGTAGCATTTTCATATTTGATATTTAGGAAATGTGCTTTAGTGAAATGTATGATTTGCCCAGGTGGGACAGTTTTGTTGCTAAATAGCACCCTGACTGATATGCTACGTTCAGCACTCACAATGTCTGTATTTTGAAGGAGGACTCAATTTTGGTGGGTCAGTGGCCCTCATATTTAGAATATGTCAATTTTCTGGAAAAGGTAGTTAATGTAAATAAAAGCAGTGGAAGTTAAATGTGATTTTTCCATACAACCCATGGGGGCCCCCATTCCTGACCCAGGGACTTTGGGCCAGTCCCAGTGAGCTAAGCACCATTTCCCATCAGCTGTAAACGGTACATTTCTGATGTTGTTGGATTGCCTTTAATATCTGCATGACTTAATTCAATATCTTAGCCTAATTGTAGCAAACTGTATGAACCCGTTTAATAAATGTTCACACATTCTTACATATTGCTTCACTGAAGGTGATTTGTGCTTTAGTTTTAATGCAGAAGATCAGAATTTGAAAATTATATCAAGTGAGTAGAGGGCAGGATGGCTTCTCGGAGGGGGAGATTTGATGATTATTTTTGAGAAAATTTGTTAAGGCTTAGGGGTATTAATGTGCCGTTTTTAGATGAATTATTGAGGGATATCTGTTTAGCTGCCCTCTTTCACATTATAAAAATTTACTGTAAAAAGCATAGCCATTAACAATCAATTGGTTGGCATTTCTGCTGTGTTTGAATTTCTGCTTTCTAAACTGCCTTCCCATCAGCACAAATAACTTCACTTTGAGCCTTAAGGTTGTATAAATCATACCGACCTTTAAAATGCAGGAATCAAATTGTAAGCCAAAAGATTTTTCATTCTCTCTTTTCCTTTCCTCTTTCAATTGCTTTGTAATGTCATGTGACCTCAAAGCTTTGGGTTGATGAGTGGTTTGTAGCCAGTTCATAGAATCAAATTATTCTAGTTCATCCATGAGCTTTGGACGTTGACTTATGACAATAAAGTCCTTAGTCAGTTAGAACACTGTTTCTTTCACCTATCAACCATTTAAAGATATTTGATAAGTTTATTCAACAAGTTATTTGATGGGGTTTTGGACTAGAAATATTTCAAACATATCCCTTCAAATGAGTATATTTATTTAAAGTGCTTTTTGTGGATATTGTCTTCAGAAATACTTTTAGAACTGTGGGAGAAAGCTGCTCTCATTAAATCACAGTCATAGGATACTTCTTTGGTCTGCTTTTTTAACCTTTTTGGTTAGGCTGCCTGTAGGGCACTGTCTTCTTGAACTAGCAGCTTGATCATTGAGGGAACTGTATGTAGGGTGAAATCAGATCAGGATGGGAATAGAAACTAAGACTATGCTCATGGTCTATGCTGAATGAAGCAGAGGCTTTTGTGTTCAGACTGAGGCTTGTAGTATATGAGTAAGTGGATTCATGTACAGGAGCAGACTGACAAGGTAGGGTTAGTTCATTTATCAGCAATAACTTGAAAGTAATTGACTTAGTATAGTGAATATTGATTGTGGGCCAGCTAGTCACTGAAAATGAAAGTACTCTTAGCTGCATTTGAACATTTATGTATCTGCCCAAACCTAATTTTCAAGGTGCTTAATCTTCTGAATTTAGCCAGCATTTAGATAATAACAGTTACAGACTCTTTACCACTACTCCAAACCTTCTCTTCCAGTTTACACAACTCATTCATTTAAATAGGTTATTATAAAAGTTTCTGTGTGGTCTTGAGCTGAAATTACCAAAGAACCTTTGGTTTCAAATCAGTCCAGTAACTAGAGTTATAGAAATAATGTAGGATCCTCAGAATGACATATTACAAGTTTAGTAGCCAAGAGACAGAAAAAGATACTCCCAGCTGACATTTCACAAATCAGAAGCAGCTGCAGCAAGGTCAGGGCCCCCGTGTGTTAAGGGGCTGGTTATTTTATCAGTTAAGGGAGTTGACATTATTTCATGTTTCTAGGCATTTGAGTAGAGACAAATTTGATGCTCCTGCTTCTATTGGGCATCATCTCTAGCCTTCTAGGAACAAACATCAGGCAAGAGTATGGTACAATAAATTCTATCTGTGCAATGGCTGGAGAGTGCAGTAAGAATTTGCAAGTTGCACAATAATTATTTTTGTGTTGTGCCCCATTGTATTGTACATGGGCCGGGCTTTGAGTCCATTACTGTTAAACAGCCTGCAGCTACTTTGCTCTGAGTTTATTAGCACAGTTGGATTTTTTTTGTTGTTGTCTTTTTCTTTTTTTCTTTATAGGATTATGATTTTCATAGTAGTGACATTATGGGATTACTCTGTTCTTGACATTTCTTATGGGAAAAATTTGCACATTATCTGGTGGATTAAGCTTGACTATTGGACCTAGTCCTACTCCTACTCAACAAATGAAAAGCAACTGTTATTTAGCCTCTGATGTTTTGAAAGTTCCTTCTATGACCATGTCTGTGTCTTCCTGGTAGGCACTGCTTGAGCAGTAAACAGACATCTTGCTTGTGTTATCATCACACTAAGAATCATAAGGGTACTCTGAGCATTTCGTTTTGTTGTTGTTCATTCTCTCTCTTTTTAGACAAATTACAGTGGGAGAAATTGAATGTTATAACAGTTTTTCTATTATTAAGTATTGTTAGAAAAGGAAACTGTAGGGGATGATTGTACACAATCCTTTGGTCCTTTCAAAATTAATCATGTATTAGAAAGTGATGTAGTTTATCTGGAAGGAAGTAACTTCACCCAGTTGGTGGAGGAAAAACCAGCCATGTAACTGAAGCAGTGGGAAAAAGTGATTCACAGCAAGAGAGACCTTCTCGTCTGACTAGGCTGAGTATGTGGGAGAAGGTCTCAAGGGCAGTGTTTCTCACACTTGTTACAGGTATCAGAATCACGTGGAAAACTTCAGGCAGTAGATTGCCAGAGGCTTCCCTAGAGTTTCTGATGCAAGAGGTCTGGGGTGAGGACCAAGAATTGGCTGGCATGTTGCACAAGTTCCTCAGGTGATGGTCATGTTATTGACCCAGAGGCCACTGCTGTGGTGGTCTAATTGAGTCACTTTTTAAGTGTAGTGCTGGTAACACCATAGAGAATGGAGAGAATGGCAGTCGAAGTCTATTTGAGAGGGTGACTGACTGACTCTAGGCTGGCTAGGAGAGGGTTGAATTATAAGTAAGTGGCTGAGTTAATATGATTAACAAAATCATATGGTTTAGAACTTAATATGTTTCTAAACTGGGTTTACTTGGTACCAGTTAAGAGCTGTTGCATTACAATGTGCGTTTGCTTACATGTGTAATTTCAAACCATCCTGAAGTTTGTTCTAGCCGGAATGTTCAGCTCGTGCTACTAGAGGCTTGGCACTTGTATTCGTTTAATACTGCAGCCTGGAGAAGGAGAGAAGGGAGTTAATTGAATTTCTTAATTTGGATCTAAAATGTCTGTATAGAAAATGCCCAGCTTATGATTTCTTCAAGGATAAATTCTCACTTCTTTTCATGCTTGCATTTTTAGTCGTGGTATGTAATGTGTGCAGTGTTTATGAGAGGAATGAATGAATGGCCAGTAGCACATTTGTAGGAAATAATTAGACCATGGTGGTAATGGTGGGAACCATCCCATATAACTCACGTAGGAAATCTATTGCTGATTTGAAAAATTTGCATGTTAGCTTATTAATGGACTTCTCAGGTGGTGCTAGTGGTAAAGAATCAGCCTGCCAATGAAGAAGACGTAAGAGATGCAGGTTCGATCCCTGGGCTGAGAAGATACCCTGGAGGAGAGCATGGCAACCCACTCTAGTATCCTTGCTTAGAGAATCTCACGGACAGAGGGGCCTGGTGGCCTACAGTTCATGAGGTTGCAAAGAGTCGGACACAACTGAGCAACTAACACTCACACACACACTAAGCATAGTACACAGCATATTAATATAGTTTCTGTTATCTCAACAAATTTAGGCAAGAGCTGAAAATCCTAATAGAGTTAAATGATACCTGAATTTTTAATATCAAAATGAATCTCAAGAAACCGTTATTTTTGATAGGCATGCACATTATCTAAATGAAACCAGGGTTAAGGCCATGGAGATATAACAAAAGCATTTCATAAAATATGAAGTCCAAGTAAGCCATATTGGTAAAGGAATTAAACTTCCAAATTTAGATCATTCATATCATTAATCATTAATTAGGCTCCCAAATTAATCATGAAATTAATTAAGAAACTTCCACATTTATATCATTCATTTTAATAGTTCAACAGAATCATGTTATCCTAATCTATTAATTTTTTAAGGTCTTTATCTTCATTGCTACACTGTTGACAGGCGCATAATATACAGATTCTACTAGAGATCGAATTCATGAAACGGTGGGAGATATTCATTAGGGCAGACAGAGGCCATGTTGTAATATCTCTAACACCAAACTCTTGGTTTGTCAGAAATTTTGTCTAAGTGGTACCTTTCCTTTGTCCTTAGTTAGTGAAAATATGCATAACTGTTGGCAAATTTGTAGGAATTTAGCAAATATAAGATGATTTTCTCATAACTGCCTACATATTACCTTGGATCTACACAATGATACTTTAAAAAATTTTTATGGATAGAAGAATCTGAGGTAGAAAGAAGTTAAGTAACTTGCCTAAAATTAATTACTGCAGCCAGGAAATGTCAGAGCAAGACAGAGAATACAGATTTGCTAGCTCTAAATTAGGTTTCTCTATAAAATTCAACTGCTGGTATATTGTGTTTTTTTCATAGGAGAAAGTATATATGTTGGAAGGGATATACAGATGGGAGACTTTGATGTCACTTTTTCTTACTTTCCAAATGTTTCATATTCCAGATATCTTGTCCTCCACATTCATTCAGCATCACATTATTATTGTTATTTTAAACATTTTTCTTTTATTGTACAAGACTTTCTTTTTTTTGGTAGAAAACTGAGAAGCTGCAAATAAGCAAAAAGAAGATAATACTTTTCATCCAAGCATTCAGCACAGAGTGCTGGGCATAGAAGCCATTAATAAATATCTATTGATTGAATGCCAGGAATTAGCTCCCTGACCTCTGGGTAAATTGCTTAAGTTGTCATATTCCATCTGTAAAAAGGGGTGGCTGGCAGGGCTCTTGTGCTACTTATTTCCTTACATTATAGATTTATTTGACATCAGCCATCTTTCAGGGACTTGGTGAAAGGTGTTAAATAAATCATACCTTTATTACTATCTCTGAGGAAGAAATTATTTGAAATTTGCTGTCTCTAAATATCTTACTGCTGTTTGTCACAAGAAAGAAAATGACTTATTTGCAATATAAGGTATATGTTTATTTGGGTGGGAGTATATGTGAGAACAAATGTATTTATTTATAAATAAATCATCATTATTATAAAATATTAAAAATTTCTTCCTATGATATTTTCAGTTCTGTTGTTTAGTTTCCATCCTCCCTGAGCCCAGACTATAGTTAGATGGATTTAGATTTTATCTACTAGCATTTCTTCATGAAAATAGAATAACAGGGAAAAGAAATTGATAGAGTCAGGAAAGCTTATTTGATTTCTTGGTATTCTTTCTTATTGGCGGGAAAATCAACAAACAAAAAAAACCTCTGGAAACAAAAATTGCTTGTTTACTCTTTATAAACTTTCTTTTTATATAAATGAATTGGCTTATAATAGTTTTACAAAGGAATTAATCAAAGGGCTCTTAGCAAAATTCTTATTTCTATTAATATTTGATATTTAATAAATCTAGGATAAATTTTTAAAGTACAATGTGACAGTAGGGAATTTTGCATTTAAGGTGCAATAGTTCCATAATAGGAGTGGTTTCCTCTAAAGGTTATTTTGGGACTTAGTTCACCTTCATTCTTCAGTTTTATAATGGATCTCTGAAGCCGACTCAGTAAAAATTTTTATAGTCCCACTTTAAGAGGTAGAATTTTTCTTCTGATTTACACTGAATGAGCGAACATTAGCTAGCTCTTCAAGCTAGGGTCTTAATTATTCTCTTGTTTGACCTTTGCCTGTAACATTTGGTTTGAGTTGTGTTCTTCTCTTTGACTTTAAGATTCAGCCATTGGCAGGAGCCTTATTTAATCTTGCTATTGAGCTGTTTCATCTCCTTGAATAGGACATAAACCTATTCATCAGCCTGTCTTTCATATGGGCATGTTGTTCTGGAATATTATTAATATTGAGTGCATTGTGGTAGGGTGCATCCTATTTAAAAAGCAATGTAATGTAAGTGTGATCAAGAACAAGGGTGTTACAAGTGCGGTATATAGTAAAATCATAACACTCAAGGGTTGTTTTTTTTTTTACATAATGTGTAATGTACAGTTGATTTAATTTTTGACTTCAGCTTTTTAAAAGCATGATGCTTCTCATAAATGCTGCCAGTGTGTTATGAGGTTTTGTTCCTTAATACTTGTGCTGTGCTGATCTGCTACTATTGCTCAATTGTGTCAAGTTCCAGAGGAATCACATTTCTAGTTTGATTTATGCAGGTAAAACAGGCTCTCACTCAGTAGATTTAGTCTGACTTCATAATCAAAACGGAAAGTAGAAAACGAAAAATTAATTTATAGAATTTTTTTCCTCTGTTAAAGAAATTCAGTATTTATTTACTTATTGGCCTAATAAAAATTCTCTTCTGAAAAGCACTTACCATGAAACCTTTTTAATAATTTAAGTGTGATTCTGAATCTCTTTTGTTTGTGTTGTTCTTTTGTTTTGTCTCAATTTCCTGGCTATGTTATAGCAGATATATGGTATTTAGCTGATAGATGTTTTATGCTTAAAGAAAGATACTAAAAGGTAAAATGCATTTGCCTTCAAGTTAGAATAGAAGTTACATATTACAATATGACTTGTCTTTGAAATAACAGAATTGTACATCTAGAAGCTACCTGGCTCCTTATTCCACAGAAGAGTTCTAGAGTGTATGGTGAAAGAAACTCTCCAAAAGTCAGATGGTAAATTTGTGGTAGAAATGAAACCATGTCTCTTGATTTCTTGCTAATTTATCTGTTACTACACCACAGTTTGTAATCCGAACTAATATTCGGATTGTTCTTCTCTTTTCTGTTGCTTTATTTTAGCACCACATTCTACTGTTACTGTTTATAATACAATACCTTGGTTTAGGTGGTTTAGTCACTAAGTCATGTCTGACTCTTGGCAGCCCCATGGACTGTAGCCTGCCAGGCTCCTCTGTCCATGGGATTTTCCAGGCAAGAATATCAGAGTGGGTTACCATTTGCTTCTCCAAGGGATCTTCCCTACCCAGGGACTGAACCTGGGTCTCCTGCATTGCAGGCAGATTCTTTACTAACTGAGCTACCAGGGAATCCTATACGTAACCTTAGAAGCTTTATGGCTTTTTCACAATCTGTGCTAGTTTAGGCTTCCTGAGTTTGAAGGTGGGCTGACTCTGTGAACTTCCTGTGAAGACTTTTAGTGGTGAGTTGAGTCGAAAGAATTCCAAAGTGAAGAATATTTTCCTCTTTCATCTATCTCTGTCAAGAATCCCTAAGCTCAAAATAAAACCAGACAGAAGAATGTTTAATTAAACTGATGGTAAGTATGTAAATTAAATCTATTTTTTGGAATGATCTTGTGGAATGTTCAAAAGAAGTTCTCTAATGTTTATGGTTTGTGTTTGACTACCGTTAGGTTACTGGATGGTTTCTAGTTTCCAGAAAGTGTTGTAAAGCTTTGTAGGGATTATCTCATTTATGCCTTTAGCATGGATGATCTCTTAAAGCTTCAAGAGTGGGATGATGTAGGTAATAGCATTAACTCCATTTTATAACTGAGAAAACAGAATGTATTATGTGAATGTCCAAGGTAGGATCTGAACCGTGGAGTTCTCAAAAGCTCTGACTCTGAGAGAACTTCTATCTCCATGTTACATATGATTTCCTCCACCACAAAATGCCACCTGCTGATAAAAGTTTTCAAGGGGCTCTGCTTTATGTTAGTGAACATTTTTACAATTCCTTCAGTAAACTTTGGCTATATACTTGAGAATTCTCTCACTTTTAGGGACACAGTAGTCTTCTGGGACCATCTTAACTTGCAGCCTCTTTTTCCTCCTTTTTCTTCATATTCAGTCTTAATTTTCTGTACTTCCCCCTTTTCTTGGCTCATTTGGAGCAGGTCAGTGTGCATTGGGCTTAATTTGGATACCTCCATTTCTATTTTCAAAAAAACTTTAAGTGATTCTCTATTATTCCCAAATAAGATTAAAGCTGCTAGCCATTGGCTCATTAATTTTTTTTCTAATATCCTGTTTTTTTAACCTTTCTCTTAGGGAGCTTATTTCCTTAGTATCTCAAGATTGAAAAGAACCATGAAGAAATCCCTAGTTACCCATCCCCTGGTATGTTTCTCCCATACTCCAGCTGAACTATAATCTTTTCCTACTAGCTTTTTCTAGAATGATTATCACTCATTAAATTTTTTCCCCCCTTTTGGCAGTATCATACCTGCTTTCTTTAAACACACAAAATGAAACCCAGTGACTGACTCCCTCTTTGTTTCTCTCTAGTTTGTTCCCAAGATTTTCAGTTTGTCGGTCCCTACCTATAATGTTTTAGTATTTGAAATAGATCAGCTGGAATTCCATCACTTCCATTAGCTTTGTTTATAGTGATGCTTCCTAAGGTCCACTTGATTTCACTTCCAGAATGTCTGGCTCTAGGTGAGGGATCATACCATCATGGTTATCTAGGTCATGAAGATCTTTTTTGTACAGTTCTTCTGTGTATTCTTGCCACCTCTTCTTAATATTTTCTGCTTCTGTTAGGTCCATACGATTTCTGTTCTTTATTGAGCCCATCTTTGCATGAAATGTTTCCTTGGTATCTCTGATTTCCTTGAAGAGATCTCTGGTCTTTCCCATTCTATTGTTTTTCTCTATTTCTTTGCATTGATCACCTAGGAAGGCTTTCTTATCTCTCCTTGCTATTCTTTAGAACTCTGCTTTCAAATGAGTATCTTTCCTTTTCTCCTTCGCCTTTCACTTCTCTTCTTTTCTCAACTATTTGTAAGGCCTCCTCAGACAACCATTTTGCCATTTTGCATTTCTTTTTCTTGGGGATGGTGTTGATTTTGTTTCCTGTACAATGTCACAAACCTCCATCCATAGTTCTTCAGGCTATCAGATCTAATCCCTAAAATCTATTTGTCACTTCCACTATATAATTGTAAGGGATTTGATTTAGGTCATACCTGAAAGGTCTAGTGGTTTTCTCTTCTTTCTTTGATTTAAGTCTGAATTTTACAAGAAGTAGTTCATGATCTGAGCCACAGTCAGCTCCTGGTCTTGTTTTTGTTGACTATATAGAGCTTTTCCATCTTTGGCTGCAAAGAATATAATCAATCTGATTTTGGTATTGACCATCTGGTGACGTCCATGTGTAGAGGCATCTTTTGTGTTGTTGGAAGAGGGTGTTTGCTATGACCAGTGAGTTCACTTTGCAAAACTCTGTTAGCCTTTGCCCTGCTTCATTTTGTACTCCAAGGCCAAATTTGCCTGTTACTCCAGGTGTCTGTTGACTTCAATATACCAGCAAATTTGGAAAACTCAGCAGGACTCGAAGTGGTCAGTTTTCATTCCAATCCCAAAGGAGGGTAATGTCAAAGAATATTCAAACTACTGCACATTTGCTGTGCTTATCTCACATGCTAGCAAAGTAATGCTTAAAATTCTCCAAGCCAGGCTTCAGCAGTATGTGAAGCATGAACTTCCAGATGTTCAAGCTGGATTTAGAAAGGCAGAGGAACCAGAGATCAAATTGCCAACATCTGTTGGGTCATAGAAAAAGCAAGGGAATTCCAGAAAAAACATCTACTTCTGCTTTATTGATTACACCAAAGCCTTTGACTATATAGATCACCACAAACTGTGGAAAATTCTTCAAGAGATGAGAATACCAGACCAACTGACCTGCCTCTTGAGAAACCTATATGCAGGTCAGGAAGCAACAGTTAGACCTGGATGTGGAACGCAGACTGGTTCCAAATAGGAAAAGGAGTACGTCAAGGCTGTGTATTATCACCCTGCTTATTTAACTTATATGCAGAGTACATCATGCTGGGCTGGAGGAAGTGCAAGCTGGAATCAACATTGCCGAGAGAAATATCAATAACCTCAGATATGCAGATGACGCCACCCTTATGGCAGAAAGTGAAGAAGAACTAAAGAGCCTCTTGATGAAAGTGAAAGAGGAGAGTGAAAAAGTTGGCTTAAAGCTCAACATTCAGAAAACTAAGATTATGGCATCCAGTCCCATCACTTCATGGCAAATAGATGGGGAAACAATGGCTAACTTTATTTTTGGGGGCTCCAAACTCACTAGAGATGGTGATTTCAGCCATGAAATTGAAAGACACTTACTCCTTGAAAGGAAAGTTATGCCCAACCTAGACAGCATATTAAAAAGCAGAGACATTACTTTGCTGACAAATGTCCGTCTAGTCAAGGCTATGGTTTTTCCAGTAGTCATGTATGGATGTGAGAGTTGGACTATAAAGAAAGCTGAGTGCCGAAGAATTGATGCTTTTGAACTGTGGTGTTGGAGAAGATTCTTGAGAGTCCCTTGGACTGCAAGGAGATCCCATCTTTAAGGAGATCAGTCCTGGATGTTCATTGGAAGAACTGATGTTGAAGCTGAAACTCCAATATTTTGGCCACCCAATTTGAAAAGCTGACTCATTTGAAAAGACCCTGATGCTAGGTAAGATTGAGGGCAGGAGGAGACGGGGACAACAGAGGATGAGGTAGCTGTATGGCATCACTGATTCAATAGACATGAGTTTGGGTAAACTCTGGGAGTTGGTGATGGACAGGCAGGCCTGGCGTGCTGGGGTACATGAGGTCGCAAAGAGTAGGACACAACTGAGTGACTGCACTGAACTGAACAGATATGCAGATGATACCACCATTATGGCAGAAAACGGAGAGGAACTAAAGGACCTCTTGATGAAAGTGAAAGAGGAGAGGGTAACAGCTGACTTAAAACTCAGCATTCAGAAAACTAAGATCATGACATCTGGTTCCATCACTTCATGGTAAATAGATGGGAAAACAATGGAAACAATGAGAGACTTTATTTTGTTGGGCTCCAAAATCACTGCAGATGGTGACTGCAGCCATAAAATTAAAAGATATTTACTCTTTTCAATAAAAGCTGTGACCAACCTAGACAGCATATTAAAAAGCAGAGACATTATTTTTCCAACAAAAGTCTGTCTAGTCAAAGCTATGGTTTTTCCATTAGTCATGTATGGATATGAGAGTTGGAGTATAAAGAAAGCTGAGTGCTGAAGAATAGATGCTTTTGAACTGTGGTGCTGAAGAAGATCGCTGAGAGTCCCCTGGACTGCAAGGAGATCCAATGATTCCATCCTAAAGGAAATCAGTCCTGAATATTCTTTGGAAGGACTGATGCTAAAGCCGAAACTCCAATACTTTGGCCACCTGATGCGAAGAACTGAATCATTGAAAAAGATCCTGATGCTCAGAAAGATTGAAGGCAGGAGGTCATGGGGACAACAGAGGATGAGATGCTTGTTTGAGCAAGCTCCTGGAGTTAGTGACAGACAGGGAAGCCTGGCATGCTACAGTCGATGGGGTTGCAAAGAGTCGGACACAACTGAGCGACTGAACTGAACTGACCTATAAGGTTGACTATTAGTGGGTTTTGTGTTCATTCTGATTTCTCTTGTATGTTTGTACTATTTCCCCCATTAAATCCTGGAATTCAGAGACCATGAGAAATACCTTACAACTAGTAACTGCATTTGGTAATAAGAAGGTATTTTATAAAATCTGACCCTTTCAAGAAGAGTAGAAGCTGGTTTTCTCCTCTTACTGTCTATCTCTGTTTTGCTCAAAGACATGCCAGAACTGCAAATCTCACTGAAAAATTAGTGTAGCTCATTTTCATAGTCAGGACAGACAGAAAACATTAAATTACTACTGTGTTTATTAGGAGTAAGGAAAAAAAATCATAAGTTTAATGTTATGGTTAAATTTTTATAATGTATGTTTGAGCAGTGATATCAGATTTTATTTTAGCAGTGGCTTGCCTCTTCCCCCCCCCCACATAAAAAGGACCCTAATTCTGTATCTAAAATTCAGGATTGGTCCTTGGCTATTTAAATTTTCATTGTTTGGGGCTAGTGTGCCATTGCTTTTGTGAATAGCAATAGAATGCATACTGCTGGAGTGTCGGGTTTTCTGGAATCAGTTTTAAAACCTTTGTTTTACAAGCGTGGAGCTACAGTATTTTCCTTGGTTTATTTGGGATGGTTGAAAGATCGTCAGGCTGAACAGGAACCACATTCTTGGATGTACGATGTATGAACAATTGCCATCATATTGGCATTGCCCCATTCTATCTTCATTTGTAATATCTAATGGAGCTTAAATCAATTAGTACATTTAGGAAAAGCTATCTCTGTTCAAAATGCCAAACAGAAAAAACAAAGTAGAATCCACAAGATGCTGAAAAGGAATTTTGTTTTTAGCTCTTTCTCTAAAGTTAGGACAATTTTGATTCCTTTCCTGGAAGGTTTTTTTTTTTTTTTCCTACTGAAAAGAGAATAAATCGAAAGTAAATTAAGAAGAGAAAATTTGGTTCCTTCACCTTTTGGGGATGATTTTCTTTTGGACTTTCTGTGAAGTTAGATTGTAGTGATCTTCTAGGCAGTTTTATGTTTTTTTTTAAAACAGAAAATGAATGTTAACTTAAATTGACTATATTTGTTTATTTTTATAACACACTGCCACTCTGTCACCCTAATGCAGTCGGTATCTGTCTTGTATGTAACATCACTTCATCATCCTTTACCCTGAATACTTAAAGGGCAAGTATTAAGAACTGCATGCTCTACATAAAAAGATGAATGAACCACATTTAAAAGTGGCTCTTACACTGCACTTATTAAAAGAAGAAAATTAAGTTGAAAAATATCCCTTTAATATGAAAGGGAGAAAATTGTAGCTTCTGTATTCTAATATTTCCAGTGTTATCACTTCTGTATTCTTCCTTTGTTTCTTTACATGTGGTTTTTTTCCCCTTGCAACATTGTTTCCCTCCCCTTGAGTAGGTAGCTTTATACTTATGATCTTTCTTTTTCTCAGATTGCACTTAAAATCCACTCCTTTTTTGTGGTTGGCGTTCTTTAGTCCAGATGCTTCCTTCTGTACTGTATTTAGGAGCTCTATTTCAAGGGACAGACTTACAAAAAAAGCAAACAAACAACTCTTACTTTAGATTATACAATTCCCAAGAATTGTATCTCCCTAAAAAAAAAAACCTTCATGATGAAGGATCTTCATGAAGATTTTGTAAGTAGATGTTTTGTTTTCTTGGGAGTTTATAGCATTGGGAGAATTTAAGATGTGAGAAATCAAACTGTGAGACTGTAAGAGCCAAACCTTTGTGAGTGTTAACTGGTGAATACAGAATGGGAGAGAATGTTCAGGAAGGAGGAAGTAGCCTTCACCTCAGCTGAAGAGGAAAATCCGGGTAAGCAGCCCTGGAGGCAGGTGTAAAGACAGGCTTTCGTTGGGCTGTTTACACATCTGTCTCTGTAAGCAACGTAAGTAGGGATTTTTTCCCTGCCTGGCCAACACATACCCTGTTCCTTTTTTTCTTTGAGGTTTCAGCTTAAATGTCACTTTCTCAGGGAGGGAAATGTTCATCTAAAATAAGAAGGAAATCCCAATTTTCTTCACATCAGCCTGCTGTATTTTCACTGAAATCCCTATTATCCAGTACTCTCAGTATTTTCTTGTACATGTATTTTTTCTTCTCTTCTCTTCACCCTCCCTGCCTCCCAGCAGTTGACTTAAGGTTAATAAGTATGGGGCCATGTCAGCTGTGTTTATCGCTCTATCTCCAGTCCCTAGAATAGAACCTTCACTTAGCCGACAGTGTCTTTGGCTAGACTGTCATCTGCTTGAGAGTAGGATTCCGCCTTATCTCTTTGTGTGTGAGCTCAGTCGTGTCCGACTCTTTGGGACCCCATGGACTGTAGCTCTCCAGGCTCCTCTGTCCATGGGAATATCCCGGCCAGAATGCTAGCGTGGATTGCTCTTTCTTCTCTAGGGGATCTTCCCAACCCAGGGATAAAACCCACATGTCCTGTGGCTCCTGCATTGGCCAATGGATTCTTTATCACTGAGGCATTTGGGAAGCCAGCCTTATCTTTGTAGCCCTATGATTATATAGTGCCTCTTGAACTGAATCATTTAGGCTAACATAATTGAAAAAAGTGAGAAGGTAGAATAACTTTATTAATGAAGACATTCCCTTCCTTTTTTCCTCTAAATAAGAAGCGGTATCAGCCTCAGTGATAGAGGAGCCAAGTGTAAAACCTGGGATAAAGCTGGGTAAAACTTTGATGCTGAAGGACTGTCCCAAGGATTGGTGACTTACACTATTCCCAAAATCATGAGGTGATTATTTTAGGAAGTGAGATTCTTCAGTGGCTCTTAATATATTTGATAATAATGAAAAGCAATATTATATTTAGTTTCAGATGTGCAATATAATGATTCAAAATTTTTATAGCTTATATTTCATTTAAACTTATTATAAAATATTGGCTATATTTCCTGTGCTGTACAATATATCCCTGTAGCTTTTATGAATACATTTATTTTATACATAGTAGTTTGTACCTCTTAATCCCCTACCCATATCAAGCCCCTTCCTCTTTTTTTTTATCCCCAATGGTAGCCACTAGTTTGTTCTGTGTGTCTGTGAGTCTGTTTCTGTTTTGCTATATTCATTGATTTGTTTTACTTTATTTTTTAGATTCTACGTATAAGTGATAACATATTTGTTTTCTGCCTGACTTACTTCACCAAGTATAATACCCTCCAGGTCCATCCATGTTGTTATAATGGCAAAGTTTCATGATTTTTTATGGCTGAGTGCTATTTCACGTGGTATATGTACACCACATCTTCTTTATTCTTTCATACATTGACGGACACTTAGGTTGCCTCTATATCTTGGCTGTTGTAAATAATGCTACTGTGAACATTGGTGTGCGTGTATCTCTTCCAATTAATGTTTTTGTTTTCTTTGAGTATATACTTGGGGGTGGAATTGCTGGATCATATGGTAGTTCTGTTTTTAGTTTTTTGAGGAAACCTCTGTACTGTTTTTCATAGTGGCTCTGAAAACTTACATTTCTACTAACCGTTCTAATGACCAGTTTTTTTTTTTTTATGTGGTAGAATGCCTTGAAATGAAGATGCTCCTGCCACGTATTGTGAGGTTCTCTGTTACTTCTCTAGTTTCCCTAGGAGATCATTTTCCATGTAGCCTTCCCTGATGGACCTTCTGCAATATGGTATTCTGAAAAATATTTTGCCCAAGGTTTAACTTTAAAAGTGATAGTCCAAAAAAAAAAAAAAAAGCTCTAGTTATATAATAAATTATATGGTCACACTATAAAAAAAATAAAAGTGATAGTCTCTTTAAGATAGATCTCTTGATTTAATAATTCTCAATAAAAGAATTAGGTCTGTCTCTGGGTTGAACTTTCTCTGAAGATTTAATTTTGCTCTTTCTTATCATATTAGCTGGAATATTAGTGGATATGTGTGGATATGTGTTTCCACTGGGTCAGTCATTTGAAGCAGAGCTATATACTGAGTTATACTGAAGGAACTTGAGACTAACCGGTGTCGGTGCTGTCAACTTTAGTGAAAGATATAAGCTTGAAGATTTATATTTAATATTTCCTAACATTTCTTAATGATATGTCATTTTAGGCAATCTCTGTATTTTGTTGGCTGATTTTTCTCCCTCCAGTTTTATTGAGATATACTTGACATAGAACATTATGCAAGTTTAAAGTGTCTAGCATGTTAGTTGGATACATTTATATATGGCAAAATGACTCCCACTATAGCATCAGTGAACGCTGTCATTCCGTTACATAATTTTCATTTCTTTTTTGTGATGAGGATGTTTAAAATCCAGTCTTTTGCAGCTTTGAAGTATGTGTTGTAGCGTTTTGGTGCATTTTGCACCTAGATAACTGACATCTTAAGACATGGCAAGAATTCCCTGGCAGCCTAGTGGCTAGGACTTTGTGCCTTCTCAGCCATGTGCTGGGCTTTAGGGAACTAGACTCCTGCAGTCTGTCTGTGTGCACGCGTGCTCGGCTGTTTTCTGACTTTTTGTGACTCTGTGGACTCTATAGCCCGCCAGGCTCCAGGAGATTTTCCAGGCAAGAATATTGGAGTGGGTTGCCATTTTCTACTCCTTTGCTGGCTTGTCATATGATCCTTGAAGAAATGATTATGAAGGGGGTCTTATTTTAATAAGATGGTTATGTCTTCTGCAGATGAAATATATTGATTTAACCTCAGCTAGATGGGCTAGTGATGTAACTCCTCTGAAAGCTGAAAATGTATATACATTTTAAAAAACCCTCTATTTTCTCCCCCTTCTGGAGAGAGCCATGGATCTTCTGAGTCTATACATAAAGATTCCAAGTTACTAAACAAGGAAGCTATTTTTATGTATCCTCATTAAGATTTTTTTCAGCATAGCCAATTTGGAGTCCTGAACTCTTACTCCAAGTCTAGGAGTTTTGTGTAACATTCAAAATTGACAATCCCTCTTTTATATATGTTATCCATTTTACCCTTCCTGGGTTTGGATGTGAATTTCTAAGGGTGTATGGTGTGAATTCTCTATGGAAGTATATAAGCTTCTTCCATATTACCTGTTTTCGTCTTCTTCATTTTCAATGTTTCTTCTTATACTGACTGTTCTGTTATGCTATTCCTTTCCTGATGCAAAACTCAGGCTCATACTTTCTGTTTGCCACCTAGGCATTTCTTCTCAACTTCCAGGCTTGCTCCATCTCTTCCTTTGAGGTCATACTAAAATTACATTTTAGTAATTCTACTCTGTTTCATAAAGAGTAGGCTGGGTTCAGAGATGAAAAGAGGCCTGAGACACAACCTTAGCCATTGGAAAGTACAGAATTAATCTAGTGTGAGGGTGGGGCTTGATCATAGCTTGTATATTAGGATTAACTAATGGGATCAATGAAGAGAAAGGCTGAACCCAGAGGAGGGACAGGGCCGTTTTTGTTGTGGAGTATTGGCTGGAGGTTTTGCAGCCGAGGTCTTATTTGAGTTGTTCCTGGAGTAGTGAATCCTGAGGGGGCAGCCATGTGTTTCACATCTGCCCAGCTAGCTAACTCTATCTAGCTTGCTTCTTTATAACTTTGTGAAGGTCATTTGGGCAGTTATTTCCTGTGGCCGCTGTTCTCTATTGCATAGAAAACAGTTAGATTTTCACAGGTGCATTTGAATTTGAAAAAAAAAAAGTCAACAAGGTAAAAACAACTCAACAATACAATTCACTAATTGCCTGATGTTATCTCTGACACATTTTCAGGGAAATAAGGAAGTGACACAAAGTGGGAAAACATTTTTTTTTTGTTATTTGGAAATACTTATTTTGAAATAGGCTGAATAGAAGCAATGGCAGAATCTGTGTGTGTGTGTGTGTGTGTGTGTGTGCATGCACACGTATGGATGTGCTTATGAAAAGAAAAATTCAATTGTTGATTCTTATTAGGAATGTAAAGTCTTGGCCATGTTCAGTGGCAGGGCGATGCCCAACCTAGATGTTAATCCTAGATGCACAGAACAGTTGGGGACAGCAAGATGGCCATATAGTACCTGCTTCACTTTTCGTAGGGGCTCTGATGTGGTGCAACGGAAGCAGGAGGAGAAGGAGTCCAAAATGCCAAAACTGGAAGGGACATTGGGCCCAAAGCCGTGGTAATAACCAGTATGTTTCCTTTCTAGAGGGCTAAGCACAACGAATAAAGTAAAAGCAATAATTTATCGACGGGCAGCTGGGGCATGTCCTTAACACGAGTTAGAACCAGTTCCACCATGGTAGATGAGCAAAGAGTGGCATGAGTCTTTTTTTTTGTAATTGAAATGTAGTTGATTCATAATGTTGTGTTAATTTCTGTTGTACAGCAGAGTGATTTGGTTACACATATACATACATTCTTTTTTGTATTCTTTTCCTTTACGGCTTATCACAGCATATTGAATATAGTTCCCTGAGCTATACTGTACAGGAGGATCTTGTTGTTTATCCGTTCTGCATATACCAGTTTGCATTGACTAACCCCAAAATCAAGAGTGGCATGAATCTTTAAGAAAGTCAATTCATCATTTATTGAGCACCTATTACTTGGTACACAAGTAATACTGGCGGTGTTGCTGGCCTTATGTCGCTTATCCTAGTGAGGAGTCTGAGAAGTGGATGGATATTATTAGCCTTCCGCGTAAGTGCAGCAGGAGAAGCTTGGAAGAGAAACAGGGAGACGTGCTGAAAGAGCTAACATCTGGGCTGCATTCTGACAGAAATAAGAGCGCCCCGTGATTTCTACTGAATTAATGCATATAATTTAAAAGTGAATATGAATCTCTCATTTTATTGTCACCTAAAAAAATTTGATGGCTTTCTAAAGATGGGTATCCCCTCAATAACTTATGACATTTGGCATCTTATTACATAGATCTTAATAGATTCTTAGGCTTAAAGACTCATGTTAATGATTCTGATTATAAAACAGTTGAGTAAATAAACCAAACTACTTCCCCCAATTTGACATTTTTTTAGATTAGAACTGTAAGTTTGTATTTGCACTGCTACTGATTTTCTGTCCTGTTTACTGTGAATAAAACGTTTCTGTTGTTTGCTTCTAATTAAGAACTCAGGGTATTCAACAGACATTGTTCATTTTGATGAAAAATACTGCGTTTAAAAATAATTGAGGTATGAGTTAGTAAACAGTTTCTTATAAAACCAGACTTCTATGGAATAGTAATACATAACAGATCATTTCCTTTAGAGGGTGGAAAAAAAGGAAAACTAAGACCATCAACCATAAGATGTGCTCATTAACAGCTGTTTTCTATACTAGGAGCAATTTGCATGCAGAATAGAGAAAATGAATTATACAAAAGGGTGTATAGAGGAACAGCTATAACTTCTCCGGCATGTACAGCAACCCACAGAATAAACTTCCTTCAAATGACACTGGCATGATTAAATCCCAAGCAACCCGGCCAGTGAAACTGCTGTTCTGAAAAGGGGCTCTGCAGCCTGGAAACGTCATGGGTGTAATACTAGCTTTCTGGGTGGGGTGGGGTGGGGTGCCCGTGCATTTAGTGGCATCCTGCCCCCACTCAGTGTTCAGGGTGTTTGATAATTCATGATAGATTGGCAGGTGGTCAGTGGATGATGGGCTGAAGCCACTCTGAGTCCTTTTGCTTTTTTCATTTTGTATTAGAGACACGTGTAAGGTCAGGTGAGATGCCTCATTTATCATTTACTTCTAATGTCAGTTTGGGGGAATTTTCCTAAAGTGGGCTACAGGAGAGGGCCTAATGTTAAAATCCTGAGTTCAGTGTAACTGTTTGTAATTGTATTTGTATTCATGGAATGTCTAACCAATTTTTGAGTACACCATCCTCATCTTCTGCATTAAAAATGCCTTAGACTTGTGTTTCCCCACATATATAATCTTCTTGAGTCTTGACAGCCATGCTTACAATGTATGCATGGTCTTCTTTCTCTCTTTTAAAAATTATTTATTTAACTCATATTCCCTTTGTTTTTTTACATTAAACTTTTACTTTATGTTGGAGTTTAGCCGATTAATAGTGTTTCAGGTGGACTGCAAAGGGACTCAGCCATTCATATACATGTATCCATTTCCCCCAAATTCCCCTCCCATCCAGGCTGTCGCATAACATTAAGCAGTTCCCTGCGCTATACAGTAGGTCCTTGTTGGTTATCCATTTTAAATATAGCACTGTGTACCTGTCCCTCCCTTTTAAAAGGAATGGAGCCGGAGCTGTCTAGAGAATCCTTAGTCCAGGGCCATGGAATCCAGTCTTCTAATCCAAATCCAGGACTTTGTACATGTTTTCTTTTTTCTGTTTTCATCAGAAAAAGTTACGTGGCCATTGGGTATTGTACAGGTTAGAGTTCCTGCCTCACTTCTGTTGCATCTTGAGAACTTGTGTGTGCCAGGACCTGTGCTGGGTCTTCTACATACATCATCCTGTTTGATCCTTACATGATCCAGATGAGACACCTGAGGCTCAAAGGCCTGGTGTAACTTTGCAAATGTGGCCTGGCTAATTTGAGATGGATCCCAGATTGGCACCCAGGTGTACCCGAGCCCTGGGCACTCTTCATGTTCCTGAGTAAATGTTTCTGTCCTTGAGAAGTGAAAGGGAATTAGAGATGAGGTCCCTGAATATATGATAACAAGGAAGTCTGTTAAGTGTCAAATCAGTGCTTCAGACAGTTAATGCTTCAGGAAGGTAAAGAGAGAAGAGATGATAGTACCTTGTGGGCTGGAAAGGCTTTGTGAGGAAACTGGGATTGGAACTAGCAGAAGATAATAACAGTAGCATCAAAGTATGAGAGACAGGAAGAGGACAGAGCATAGGTGGGAAATACTGGGCCTGTTGGTGGTAAATCAATGCAGTTGGATGCAGCATAAGAGGTTTGGTGGGTAACAGGAGGAGGAAGGTTGAAAAGGTAGAATGGAGCCCTGCAGAACTGGGTTATGTGCTATATGGTCTTGATGTACAGCATGTACATTTCTACTTCTTTGTGATACTGGCTACCAGCATGCAGCCTTAGCTACAATAGTTTCAACTGACTTGTGATCGATTTTGAATGAGTGAAAATTTTAGTGGGGTGAATCATATTTAGCTTCATAGGGCATATCTCATTTCCCAAGTCGAAATAAGTCTTTCTTCGTAAGAATACAAAAACCTTATTGTTTCTTATGTATTCTTATGATATAACTAGATTTGAAGTGTTTATATGTATCACAATAGTTCAGTAAATACTCTTTGGTGGAGGTAGTGGAGAATAGTGGTCTTAATGACATTGGGAGATACTGGGTTTGGGATTTTTCTAAGGAAGGAGGGTGATCCTGCCACTTTTTGATAGGAAAATTAGGATATCGCAGAGAACTGAGAGGTTTGGGGTAGAGTGATATGCATTACAGACTAGACATAGATAGTATGTTTGTTAGGAGGCTGATAGTTGTTTTCAAGCTTTGGGTCACAAGGAGCTGTCCTCAGTTTCCCTAAAGCGTTAGGTCAGGGTTTAACAACTGAGGTCAAGTCATTCATGACCATGGCTGACACTGATGCTCTATCCCTTATCAAGACTTGAATAAATAACTAACATATTTGATTCATATAGGAATATTATTATTGTAGATTCTAAACAAGAAATAAAGAATAACTCAGAGTTAGCTGGGGCTTGGCAAGGGGCCATGAAAATTGAGAATGATGTAGGTGGAAGGATGGGATGGTTTCTTTTCTTTTTTTTTCTTGTTTTTAAAGGAAAGAAGAATGTCTTTTTGTCTATAACTCTCATCTCACGTGTTCTTTTTTTTTTTTTTTAATGTTTCAGTGTGCAAAGATCCACCTTACAAAGTAGAAGAATCTGGGTATGCTGGTTTCATTTTGCCAATTGAGGTTTATTTTAAAAACAAGGTATGTAATCTTTACTCATTGATCTTTCAATAGAAGATCCTTCATTAACCAAACAATGTTTAAAATAGTTTTGATTCATAAGCACTTCTACCACTAGATGGTTTTAAAATAAAAGTTAAATTTGTCTTCTAGGAATTTTGTTGCTATTGTTGTCCTTAAAAAAAGAGGAAGTGGCTAGAGAAAGATAATTTCAATTCTGAGGAGTTAGATTATGTGAAATTCATTAAATGTCTCTTTTAAGAGAAGAGTGATTATCATTTTGTAAAATAAGATTAATCTATGTTTGTAAAATAGAAAAGAGAAATTATGGCTTTTCGGTGAAATGACCTTTTTCTCATTTTCATACTTCTAGAATTTTGAGACTTTCGAAGAATTGTCTCTTATTTATCTTTATCTGATACACACATACAACACACATATATACAGTTATATCAGCAAGTGGATATTATGGATTCTACCGGATTTTTAAAACTTCATCATTTAAAAATATGGCATATTGGACAAATTGCTCAACCTCTGTGAGGCTGACTGCCTCATTTATAAAATGGGGGTAGGATAAGAGTACCTACCTCGTAAAGTGGCTAGGAGGAATTGATCAAATAAAGCAGTGTAGAGTGTTTAGAATGATGCTTCATATGTAAGTAAGCACTTAGTAAATACTAGCTGTTATTTTTAATTACTCTGTTTCTTTCTTTCATTCCTTTCCTGATTACTAAGGTAATCATAGTTCCTAAAACCTGCCTTAAAGTGAGATAATTTCCTTTTTTTAAAAAAGGAATTGAGCTATTAGGATGCTGTGTCATCCAAGCTAGTGTTCCACAAAGTCTGGTGCTTGGACCAGCAATATTGATATCACCCAAGAGCTGGTTGGAAATGAGATTCTCAGGCTTTGTCCCAGATCTGTTGAATCAGAATCTCTGGGATGGGGCCTGGAAATCTGCATGTTGTTTACTGGGCTTCCAGGTAAACAAACACCAGTAAGTATGAGAACCCTGATAAGCCACTCCTGGAATACTATCTCGCCAACTTTTTCTTTTACCTTTTAATTGAAGTATAATTGATTTGCAATATTGTGTTCCATTGGCTTTTTTTTTTTTAAGTCTTTATTGTGTTTGTACAACACTGCTTCTATTTCATGGTTTGGTTTTTTGATGGAGAGGCATGTGGGATCTTAAATCCCTGACCAGGGATCGAACTCGTATCCCCTGCATTGGAAGGTGAAGTGTTAACCACTGCACCACCGTGAAAGTCCCTCCACTGACTTTTTCAATGTATAGAAGGCCCAACCTTCAATTCAATAAAAGTCTCTGTGATTGAGATTTGCTTTTAAATAATCTCTAATGAAAGTATTCTGAAAAGTTGGAATGTATAGAAAACAGGGGTAGATTTTATTTTCCATATTAAAAAAATTTTTTTTGAAAAGCCAGTTTCTCACGTGCCACATTGCTGTTCCAAGACCCTCCTACATGTTATCCCTTTTAATTGTTTTTCTTTATATTTGTGTTTTGGGAACATTATTTGGTGGTATTATACAGTATTACACGTAATCTGTTTCTGTGTAAATATCTGAGTGTTTACTTTGTCCATGGCAGTTTGCTAAACCTGTTACATATGTTACTTTATTCAGCTGGTTTATGAGAAGTTTTGAGAGGTTATTATTTCTACTCTACGGGAAAGGAAACTGAGTCATGGAAAGATTACATGGCTTGTCCAAGGCCACACACAGTTGGAAAGTGTTAAAACCAGATTCTTAATCTAGGTCTTCCTCTCCATTGGCAATTCTCTTAACTTCTGTTCCATAGAAGAAGTCACTCTGCCAGAATAATTACTTTCCTCGGTAGTAATACCACTGAAATGTTCACATGTTTTTCATCAAATCAGAATTTGTTGAGATGTGCTTATGTCTGTTCATATGACATGCTTTCACACTGATGTATGATTTGTTTTTTCTCATTTCAAGATTTCCCTTAAGAAACTGGTTTTTAGCTTTCTTTTTTCCTTCATTTAAAAAATTGAGATATAACCTACACATCATAAAATCCATCCTTTAAAAGTGTACACCTCTGTGGGTTTTAATATATTGTGCAAACATCACCACTGTTTAATTCTAGGACGTTTTCTTCACCTCATAAGAAAACCTTGCATCCATCAGCAATCGCTCCTCATTTATTCCTCTCCCAACTCCTGGGATTAATGTTTCCTTTAAACCATTCATCCGTTCCCTTTCTCTATGTACTATCCTGTTCTGGTCAGTTCTTATAAATGGAAGCATACAATGTATGCCCTTTTGTGTCTGGCTTCTTTCATTTAGTGCATTTTCAAGGTTTATCCATGTTATAGGATGTACCGATACTTGCTCCTTTTTATAACTGAATACTGTTCCATTGTATAATGTATCCCACCGTATATGCCACATTTTATTTATATTCGTATTCATAATTTGATGGACGTTAGACTTGTTTCCATCTTTGCCCTATGAATACTGCTGCTATGAACATTCATATGCAAGTTTTTGTGTGGATATACGTTTTCAAGTCTCCTGGGCATATACCTAGGTGGAGTTGTTGGGTCGTGTGGTAACTCTGTGTTTAAATTAACTTTTTGAAGAACTGCCAAACTGTTTTCCGAAATGACCGTACTATTTTACATTTCTACCAGCAGTATATGAAAGGTACATTGAAAGCTTTAGTTTGAAAATAATGCTGCAATGAAGTATCTTCTCTCCTACTTTGTTTTTAACTTCTCTGGTCACTTTTACAAGCTCTCATTTCTTCAGAGAAATATATTTTCTGAACTGCCACATTCCCTCCTTTACAGAAATAATTGGAATCTCCTCATCCACCTGATTTAAAAAGAAAATAAATTCAGGATGAAGAGGCAGCAAGTAATGTGTATAACATGTGGGCACACACAAATACGGCCTTCTTGGTAATTTGAGGAGCAACTCTTGTGGCTGAAAGGCATACTATTTATTCACTTGTGAGGAAGTTTCAATTTCTTAAAATATGAAAGAAGAAAGATGCATTTGAGATGGAAAATAGTTATTCCTTGGGAGCCACTGTGAAATAGACATATTGGCTGACCACTGTTTAGTAGATACTCTGTTTAGTGTCCAGAATAGTTGATTTCTATTTTCTAGTTTTAGATCTTCTTTAAGATTTTTATACTTCATAACTGCCACTTTTCCCCACCTCCAGGTGCACCATGAAAAGTATTTCAGAGTTTATAATATGAAAAAGTACATACATACATACATACAGCATGTGCTCAGTCGTGCCCAACTCTTTGCAACCCCATGGACTGTAGCCCACTAGGCTCCTCTTGTCATGGAATTTTCCCAGCAAGAATACTGGAGTGAGTTGCCATTTCCTCCTCCAGGGGATCTTCCTGACTTAGGAATCGAACCCACATCCCTTGCATCTCCTGCATTGGCAGACGAATTCTTTACCACTGTGCCAGGATATACCTGACTGTAGAGATGTGGGTTAATTACTGATGGGTTAATAATGAACACAATGCTATCTAGCAATTAATGTAGCAAGATGGACATGTCTGTAAAACAAAAATGATGACTTAAATATTACAGAAGTAGTTGTATACGGTTACAATATCACTTACGTATGCAGCCATCACTTAGGTATGAAGCCAAGAATAAATGAGGTTACAGAGACGCACGTTTGTAGTACAAGAGCCTGAGTGGAAAGGACAGCACAGGAACCAAAGGGCCTGGCTTACTGGGGGAAGAAGGTGGAAAGGCCTGTATTTACAAAACTTTATTTCTTTAGAGAAAAAGGCAAACTAACATGGTGAAAGTGTTATCATCTGCTTAAACTCAGTGGAAAATGCATGGGTGTAGTATTTTAGGTACTTTTCTGTATGTTATTGATTCTTTAATTAAAATTATTGCTGTGTCATCTCTTTTAATTTATCTTAGAGTATCTTAGAAACCAAAATTTTGCTGTCTTTTATTCTGGATCTCCAAGCTGGATATATTTCTTATTTCTCTTCCTACTGAAATGACTCATGGGTGAAAATTTAGTAGGTCTGGGCCATTTGTCCAGAATGTTCATTTCATTTCTTTTGAGCGTATATCATTGCATTTAGCCCTGGGGTTTACTTAACTCTGTCTTGTAGAAAGAACATCCATTTTAATAATGGTTTATGAAAAAGCATTATTTCAAGTTTTCACAGGGGATGAGACAAAGCAGCAAAAGACCTCCACTTGGTGTTGGAAGGGGCCTGCCACCGCATATTCAGTATATGTCATCCTGTCCTTGGTCCCATCTCCATCCTGGTACTTTTCCTGCTTACAATGAGCTTGTCTTCAGTTTTGCTCACTTATTTGGGAGGTCAGAGTCCAGAGGGGTGATGGAGTGTCAGTGCTTGTTTTGAGTTCTCATTTGTTTATTCTCTTATTTTGTGGTTGTATGCAATGATGCAATGATAACAAGCCTATCTGTGAGAATCATGTGTGTTTCAGAAACTAAACCAACAGGCCCACTGAAACATAAATGACTGTAGCACTTCAGGTTTGAAAAGATCCCATCCTTCTCTCTCTCATTCTGTCCTCAGAAAAGTACATAAGTAAATGTCAAGGACTGAAGCAGACTGAGAGGAATAATTTACTGTTGCCCAAATCAGATTTCCAACCTCTAGGAAATGTATTCTTTTTATATGGGGAATAAATACATGCTTCCTTGTTTGAAGTTTGAAGAAGAATCTTTTCTATGGAGCATTGATTGATGTTAGATTGATGTCAGCCCTCTGAGAAAGATATTCAGCTGGTCAGAACACAAATTTATGGGTAAATTTTACTTACTATAAAAAAATTTTAAAAGAAAATTGTCCTTATGATTCATGCAAAGATAGCCACTTTCTGTGGTCATTTAGCCTTAGTTTTACTGAAACGTGATTTTTTTTTCTTCTTTTTTCTCTTGGTTTTAAAGTGATATAAACTGTAAAGTGATGTGTTACTACCTCGCTCTTTTTCTTTTGGTGATTATTATATTCATCAGTGTATTTTTTTTCCTTTAAAAAGTGTGCAGGAGTACACTGCCATTAAATGTGAATGGAATAAAACTTAGGAGTTATTTCTTTCACTTTATTTGATCATTGTTAACTGTTTGATATGACCTTTCCAGTTTTCTCCCCATGCATTTGCAGAGATAAAAAATATGTCTGTATAGAGGTTGGCAAGAGCATAATATATCACATTTTAAGATTTTCCTGTGACTTGCCTTTAATTCCCCTAGTGATATGCCTTTCCAAGTTTTTGGAAATATCTACATGGTATTCTATGGTAATAATATCATGCAGATTATCCATATTTTTGGTCTATTATAAACAATGCTGCCTCAAACATTTTATTTTACATCTATATCTACATTTATGTACCTTTGCACACATATTTGAGTATTTCTGTGGAGGAGATTCTTCGAAGCAGAATTACTGAATTAAACATTGTATGCATTTAGTATGTTGATAGATATTGCTAGTGTGTCTTTTCAAAGGCTTTACCAATTTGCATTACCAATTATAAGATAGAAAATGGCCCTTCTTATTTTTCAAATGAATTCTATGGTTATAGTGACAATTTTGCAATTCAGAGAAAAGGCAGATAAGCTAAAAAAATGATTATGATAATCACATTAGTAAAGGAATGCTATAACAGGGATGTCTAATTCAGATGGGTTGGGAGCGTTCGGGAGACATTTCACAGGAGTTGTTGCTTCAGTTAGGCCTTGAATGATGAGTCTGCATTAAAAGAGGAAAGTTTGCTGGGAGGGGGAACATTTTTGACAATGGGGAAGACTATATGAGAAAGGCAAATTGACTAAGATAGTAGGAAACACTGGGGAACAGCAAGTGCTTCACCTTTGTGAAAGGACAGAGCATAGTAAGAGCACAAAAGAAATGCAGGAAAGGTATTAAAAGACTGTAATGGTTATTACCAGGAAGTGGGATTTTATCCTGTAGAAAATGATGAGCCAATAAAGGCTTTTATGTCAATGGGAAGAGGTAATCTTACTTTTGTGGGTGATAGAAAGATCACTCTCCTGTCATTGTGGGTGGTAGAAAGGGGTAAGTTTAAAAACAGAGGTGACCAGATGAGGAATGATCAGGGTCCAAGCTAAGGCAGTGGTTAGGATGACTAGAGCAGGGGGCATAGATTTGAGAGCTCCTAAGGAAGAATGCTGAACAGACCTCAGGAGCAGTTTGACTGTGATGAGTAAGGGAGAAGGAAGTGTTAGGGATGATTTTTGTGTATGTTAGCCTTGGTAAGTGGTAAGATTTCTGTTTGCCATCATATAGAGTATAGGAGAAAGGACACAGGAAGGTAATTTCAGTTTGGGATGATGCATGAGTTTGCTGTTGCTGCGGTTCATTCCAGTGGTGTGGATAGACTGGAACACAAGCAAATGGAGTCAGTGCTGGGCTGGAGGTAAAGAGAGGGGAGTCGGGGTCATGTAGGAGGAGCTAACTTCCTGTAGGTGGGTGTTGTCTCCCTGGGGACCTTTGGGAAGGGATAAAGGGCCAGAGAGAGGGAATCGGGAGGGAGGTAGGAGGGGGGTTCTGGAAGGGGAACACATGTATACCCATGGCAGATTCATGTCAATGTATGGCAAAACCAACACGATAATGTAAAGAAAATTAAAATAAATAAATTAAATTTAAAAAAAAAGAATGAAAAAGGAAACGCAGCAGCTTATGATGGAAACTAAGAAGGAATGCCAGTAAGCATGAGGAAAATGGCACCCTGAGAGAGAATGGCATTCTGATCAAGGAAAGAAGCAGCAAGTTTTCTGCCAGATGAGTGATAGAAGTGAGAGATAGTGAGTGAATGAGTAGAGACTATGATTGAGGTAAGTTTGAATGAAGAGGTGAAACCCATGAGTATGTAGTAGGTAATGCCTACATTCTGACAGTTTCAGTTGCTAAGACTTTTTAGTCAAAAGAACTGGGTTCAAATCACTTTGTTATATTATGCGTTAGTAATATAACAAACTCCTTTTTGAAAAAGAAAAACATTGTTTCTTTGACTGTGTAATTCTAGAAAATACTATATTTAAAAAACACACAAATTCCTCATGTTGCTGGTGGGATTTTAAAATGGTGCAGTCACCCTGGAAAACAGTAAGGTCATTCCTAAAAATGTGCAACATAGAGATACCTTATGACCCAGAAATTGCACTCCTAGGTGTATAGCCAGGAGAAATGAATATGTATGTCCATACAAAAAAACTTGTACACAAATGTTCATAGCAGCATTGCTCATAAGGGCCAGAAATAGAAACGACCCACATTTCTGTTTACCAACAAATGGATAACCAAAACCAAGAGTACCTGTATGAGGTGTATTAATCAGCCGTAAAAAGGAACTGACGCATGCTCCAACATGGATGAACGTCAAAAACATCATGCTGAGTATGAGAAGCCAGTCACAAAAGATCACATATTGTGTACATATTTTATGTATGTTCATGTATTTATGCAAAATGTCTGGAATAAGCAACTCCATAGAAACAGAAATAGATTAGTGATGCCAGGGGATGCAGGATCTGGGGGACTGGGTAATGACTACTAGTGAGTTTGAGATATCTTTCTGGAGTGATGAAAGTCTGAAATTAGAAGGTGGTAATAGTTTCATAACTCTATGAATGTACTAAAACCCAGTAAATATTACACTCCTAATGGGTAAATTTTATGATATGTGAATTATTTCTCAATAAAGCTATTATTAAAAAAACATAAATAGCTGTTATTAAAAAAGTAAAATGGCAAAGCTAATGACAAATGAAAAAAAATGTAACATTTCACAGAGATGGTTAATATCTATAATACACAAGGACTTTTATATAAAGTAATAAATTCTAAGTGCTTTAATTTCCTCATCTGTGAAACAGAGCTGACAACTGACCCTAAGGAGAGCTATGAGAATTAAATGAGATAAATGTTTAAGAACATATCATTGTTACTATCATACTGAGTATTCATTTCCCTGTGGATGCCTGAGAATCTGAGAGTAGAAAGGTTTAGATGTTTAGCTAACTAAAGTAATGGCTGGAGAGTAGAACCTTGAGTATTATGGAATTATAATTATTGGGTTCTCTTGGATATGGTGCTGTTTTGTCCTCCAGGAAAATGCCATGTGTTCATTCATTTCACAGGCATTATTGCATTTTTACAATGCACAGGGCACTAAGCTAGTTGTTGAGGGTACAGTGATGACCCAGCCATTATTCCTACTTTCAAAGGTCTTATGATCCAGCAGGGTAAAGAGAGATAGTAAGAAGAGAGTTATTCTAAGATGTGGCAAGGATAAGAGAGAGAGGCACACAGAACAGAGGAGAGGCAGTTAGGGTTGGAGTTCAAGGAAGCCTTCTCAATAAAACCTGAATAGAGAGAGATGAGTAGAAGTTACCCAGGTAAAGTGGAGAAATGGAGGTAGATAATGACCATAGTAATGTAAAGCAAGAGTGAAACCCAGAGTTAACTGACAATGAGTAAAATCTGGGAGCAACCAACCACAGCATGTGGCTAGAGCATCAGATGGGTGGAAAGGCTATGGTGAGATATGGAACCAAGAGTAGATGCTGAAAATCCCAAGTGGCGTATAGGTGAGCTCAGATTGTTATCCTGATGGCATTGGGAACTTGTGATATTTTAATCAAGGAGTGAAAATGGCTAGGTTTTTGTTTCATATGGATAATTTTGAGGCCTGAATGAAGAAGGAATTGGTAATCTAGCCTGAAGCAGAAAGAACTGCTGAAGGAAGGATTTTATAGTAGTTTCGGCAATGTGTAAGAGCATGCCAGGTATGGGTTAGAGGGCTTCTTCAGGAAATATTTTAAAAGAGAAAATGGCAGCTCTTGATGATGGGTGTGGGGTGGTAGAGTTGGGAGGAAGAGTGGCTTCAGGGGTGTCTTAGGGTTCCAGTTGAGTGACTGTTAGTGGTGTTATACCTCTTGAGAGACTGCAAGAAAGATGATAAATTCTCTTTAGTTTTCCTTGAAGACAAGAAACTAATTTTTCAGATGTTTCCATTTTGCTTTGTAGATAGTTCCATGATGATTTTTTTCCCCTAGTACTTCTTTGACCCTATAGCTGTTAGACCTCTGGGTCTTTTCTGATCCTTCTCAGGAATAAACTTGTGCTTTCTAAATCTCTATTTATGCCTAACTCTCTGTTTTGTTTTTTTTTTTTTAACTTCTAGGAAGAACCTAAGAAAGTTCGCTTTGATTATGACTTATTCCTGCATCTTGAAGGCCATCCACCAGTGAATCACCTCCGCTGTGAAAAGCTGACTTTCAACAACCCCACAGAGGAGTTCAGAAGAAAGTTGCTGAAGGCAGGAGGGGTAAGTGATACTGTCTTCTTGTTAAAAGCCTTCTCATGAAAAGCTAGTTCCCAGTGTGTCAAGAAGTACGATAGTGTTTTGAGAGAGGTAAAAGAAATGAAGCACCTTAGTGACCTCACTGTGTACTCATGATTTGAAAAGAAGAGGTAAGCAAACAATATTTTAAGTAGGTATGAGTCTGAAATTACATTATTGGTTAGAACAACTTTATTGTCTTATTTAGGCTTCCCTGGTTGCTTGGTGGTAAAGAATCCACCTGCAATGCAGGAGACAATGCAAGAGACTCTGGTTTGGTCCCTGGGTCAGAAAGATCCCCTGGAGGAAAGCATGGAAATCCACTCTAGTATTCTTGCTTGGAGAATCCCATGGACAGAGGAGTCTGGTGGGCTACAGTCCATAGGGTCACCAAGAGTCAGAGACTGTTGAAGCGAATTAGCATGCAAGCGTAGTCTACACAGTTCAGATTTATTTCGACAACAATCCAAACCCAAACTATTTTCTGTTAAGAACAGTGCCTTAATTTTATTTTGGTGCGTTGAAAGTTACATTAAAAATTATATTGTCCAAATTTTAAGGTCAAAATTAATAGAAAAGATGTACTCATTCAAATTACGTATTTTTCATTTAAAAGCATATTTTTGTTTGTTTGACTTGTGTGTAGGTAATAGATGGATTTTTCTTTTTCAGATAATGATAATTAGCATGGCAAGTTTTTGCCCATGTAAATTGGCTCGGATAGGGAAAGACTTTTAAGTGGGATTTCTCATAAACATGGAGTGTTTGCTTGCAGTGAAGTCAGTTGTACCAACATTGATGGGTCAAAATCTACCTAACATTGAGCGCTACTGGGACCGTCAGCTTCTACTTTAGCTGAACTCCTTGTGTCATGTTATGTAGGCAGTTCAGATCCCATAATATTTTGCGGTGCCTTGTTTTTTTATTATATATATTTTTTCTTTTTTTTTTCTAGTGCATTCTTTAGGATTTCCTTCCTTTAGTTTTACTGAAATGTTTTTGAAGTTTTGCATTCATGAGCTTATTATATGAAGGGTATGTAGATGGTAACTTCTCAAGATGTCTCCTTCCACTGATAAACTCTACCTGAGAGCTTTGTAGGAAAGAATTGGATTTTATACAGGGCAACATTCTTCTGAAGTTCTACAAGCACTTATTCCATATTTCATTCCACACTGTACTGCATGTCAGTAGATTATGGGTTAAATAGATACTGATGGGTCAGCTTTGGAAATGAATGACCATTTATAGTACTTCATGGGGAAATGCATCTTGGTAAAGAAATGGGCTTTTGTCATACAACTTATTTTAAAGTTAGAGATTTATTATATATTTATTCAGGAATGTTTTTCAAACAAACCCTATTTGATTCTTTTTAGTTTTCTAGAGCACAGTGTTGATGCTACTTATCTGTGACTATGCCCTTAAAAATGAGCCTGCCCATTTTAAATCCTAATCATTCCCATTATTTTTCTTTTTAAGAGGGTGGCATTTTATGCCTCTAGTTATTCTTCTTGGATATGTGGTTAGGTAGGTAATTGGAGTGTGTGAATTATGGAGCTTGAGTACATCAGGCTTCTGATAAGGGTCGCTGGAAAAAGTAAATGTGACACATCCACTTAGTCCTGGAGTACTCAAGGGTTGTTTGTGAGCTGGAGAAGAGGTTACAGGTCAGTGATAATTCGACAGAGTGCAGCACCACACCCTGATAAGGTCTCTCCTTGATTTCTGTCTTTCTCTCCACTCAGCTTTTATCTCAGAATTATCCTCCTTGACTTCTAACTTCCCTTCTTTGTATTTCTTTAAGTGCTATTTGAAGCCTGCCCATTTTCCCCTGTTGGATTTACATTGTGTCTTGACAACTCTAAAATGTGAAGTACTCAAGCACACCCATTATTCCACATAAGTTCTTTAAGTGACTGACTTGAGTAAATTTTATAGTAAAATTAACATTTAAAAATTCATTTGAAATACTAATAATCTTATAGATTCTGTCCATTTCACATGAGAGAGTTAAAATAGTCTTTGATGGAAATGGGAAAATCTGAACTGTTAAATGGTCTTACTGAGATTTTTAGATACCTTATATTTTGTTCACCTGACATTTTAATTTTTATTATTGTTGTTGTTCAGTCACTAAGTAGCGTCCGACTCTTTACTATTAATCCAATCTGTCATGGTGTCAGCTATCTTATGAGCCATTTTGATTTGACTGGAGATCTGTTTCTCCAGCTTCATGGAGATACCATTGATGTATAACTTACCGTTACAGTGTGTTGATTTGATACCCTTGTATATTGCAGAATCATTATCACCAGGGCATTAGCTAACACCTGCATCTCATCAGGCAATTACCATTTCTTTTTTGTGGTGAGATCATTTGACTTACTCTTAGCAAATTTCACATATATAATTTAGTTATTAACTATAACCATCATGCTGCACATCAGATCCCTAGAACTGATTCATCTTGTAACTAGAAGTTTGTGCTCTTTGATCCATACCTTCCCATCTCTCGTACCTCCCCTCTCCCAGCCCTTGGTAAGTACCATTCTGGCCTCTGTTTTTATGAGTTTAACTTTTGTCAGATTGTACATATAAGTGATATCATACAGTCAGTCTGACTCGTTTCACTTAGCCTAATGTCCTCAAGGTTCATCCATGTTGTTGTAAATGGAGGATGTCCTTTCTTCTCATGGCTGAATAATATCGTGTTGTATACATGCATACACATACGCAAATCTCCACATCGTCTTTATCCATTCATCTATTGATGGACACTGGTTATTTTCATATCCTAGCTATTGTGAAAAATGCTACAGTGAACATGGGAGGACAGATATATTATATCTTCAGTATCCTATTTTAATGTCCTTTGTGTATGTACCCAGAAGTGTGATTGCTGGATCATATGTAGTTCTATTTTTGATTTTTTGAGGAAGGTTCATATTTTTTTCCATAGTGACTGCACTGCAGGATTTACAGTCTTGACAGCAGTACACAAGGGTTCCCTTTTCTCCACATTCTTGTCAACACTTACCATCTCTTGTCTTCTTGATGATAGCCATTGTTACTGGTATGAGGTAATAGCTTATTTTGATTTGAATTTTTCTGATGATTAGTGATGTCAAGTAACTTTTCATGCACCTGTTGGTCATCTGTATATTTTCTTTGGAAAAACATCTATTCGGATTCTCTGCCATTGAAAAATCATAATGTTTGAATATTTTTTTGTTTTTTGAGCCATTGAGTTGTATGAGTTCTTTATATATTTTGAATATTGGTCTCTTATCAGATATATGATTTGCAAGTATTTTCTCCCATTTCTTTTTATTTTTTTTGATGGTTTCTTTTGCTGGGCAGAAGCTTTTTAGTTTGATGTAGTTATACTTGCTTGGTTTTTCTTTTGTTGCCTTTGCTTTTGATGTCTGTTAGAAAATCTTATGCTCATGGCTGTCTCTTTATATAAACTTTTTTGTTAACTGGAGCCTGGTGTGAAAGGGGGTGCTGTTTTTCCTCATGTTTAAATATTGCATATGTACCACGGAGGTATATATTGTTTTTAAAGGGAAAAATCGATCCCTTCTTCATATGTACTACGTGAAATCATGTATAGCTTGAGGCATGAGTAGAGTAAACTTACCATTTTGGCTGTAGTTCCTTTTTTTCACTTTTTTTCTTTGAAAACAAAAGTACATAGCACTATCAAAAGTAGAACTTGGCTTTTCAAGAGATCAGAAAGGTTGTTTTTAGAGCTGGCAGCATCTTAGAAAATGCTTTTCAGCTTTCAGAAGAAAATGATTCCAAAGAACATTTTGCCAGAAGAATCTTGAAAAACTGCAGATTTTCATAATCTATAAAGCTGTAAGCGATATGACAACTTCTTTTTTTTGGGGGGGGTCAGTGAGATTTTCTTTTTACTCTTTTTTTTTTTTTTTTTTAAATGTTGTAATTCTTTTCTAAATAGTGTCAAAGAAATCTTGGTGTGCTTCCCCCTTGGAAGAAACTTATACTGTCTGTGTTCTTCTCTTGAATAGCTATCTAAAATTAAGGAATCTTTGCTTTCAAAGAAAAGAGAGAAAAAATTGTGGGAAGGACATCTTTGGATTTAAGCATCATTTTTGGAGAATACGGAAATACAAAATGATTTTCTTAACATGCAGGTATTTTTCTCTAAATGAGAGATGTCACTGGAGCTTATAGGGAAATTGTAGATTTGGTTTATAAGCTAGCCTTAGCCTCTCTGGGGCCTGTGTAAGAAAAGGAGAGAACATAGGGGTCAGAAAGGGGCTTCCCTTGTGGCTCAGTTGGTAAAGAATTTGTCTGCAATGCAGAAGATGCAGGTTCAATCCCTGGATCAGGAAGGTCCCCTAGAGAAGGAAATGGCAACCTATTCCAGTATACTTGCCTGGGAAATCCCACAGACAGAGGAGCCTGGCAGGCTACACAGTCCATGGGGCTGCAAGAGTCGGACACAACTTAGTAACTAAACCAGGCCAGAGGTTAAAAATGGAAGATAATAATCTAAGAACTTCTGGAAGGAGATTGCCTTCATTTTGAGATCCTATTTTCTTTTTTGGTTGGTAGGCGAAGTAGAGGACAGTGAGCTGTAAACTTCTGAGGGCCAGACTTGATGTCATCTATTTATACTTGAGTTATAAGCAAAAGGATCAAATGTACCCCAAGGGGAAGCAACTCTCACTTTCACTGAGATACTTTTTTTTTTTTTTCTCATGAACTGATGAATCTATGTGGAAGGATTTTCAAATATGCTCTTTACAATGTCAGGATATTTTTTTAAGGAGTTGTGATCACGATAGATGGTTTTCTCGATCACCTTCTTAATTGCTGGAATTCAGTCACACTGAAAAATGCAGAAGAATTTGACATGCATCACTTTTGATTGAGAGAGGATGAGTTTTTATGTGGATGTTGGCAAAGCAATGATACAATGTTTGTCATATAACTGAAACTTGTCATTTTATTAACTCATCTCTCTGAATTCCCTTTTGGGAGAGAGTATGAAGAAGGCAATGGCACCCCACTCCAGTACTCTTGCCTGAAAAATCCCATGGATGGAGGAGCCTGGTAGGCTGCAGTCCATGAGGTTGCTAAGAGTCTCTCACGACTGAGTGACTTCATTTTCACTTTTCACTTTCATGCATTGGAGAAGGAAATGGCAACCCACTCCAGTTGTTCTTGCCTGGAGGATCCCAGGGATGGGGGAGCCTGGTGGGCTGCCGTCTATGGGGTCGTACAGAGTCGGACACAACTGAAGTGACTTAGCAGCAGCAGCAGCAGCAGCAGTATGAGATAATAGGAGACATTTTGAAATCAGGCAGATTTAAATTAAAACCTCATCTCTGTCATCTTTTAGCTGAATGACCCTGGGAAAATTATTACATGTTTTTGAATCTCAGTTCATCATATGTATAGTGGTCAAGACAGTGTTTCCTTCATTGAGAATGTGTAACCATGTTGTGCGGCTCACATAGATAACCAGTCCATGGATTCCTTTTCCTTTGATTGCTGGCCTAGAAAATTAGAGGTTTATCCATTTTTATATCAAGCATTTAAAGGTACAGTGGAAAGGTTCGTTATTTAGTTTAAGCTACCCTAGCTTTATTCACAAGAATATGTGTTTTATCACCAGCGAGTGTGACCAACCCGTTGGGTTTAAAGGGAATTAGCCCATTGTATATTTCTGCAAGGATTTACATTCTAGCTGTTTGTATTTTGCTTGTATAAACTGAAACAGAGGTCTGTTGGCAATGTCATTTTTTAAGATGTCCATTTTCATTAGAAAAATGATCGATTCTTACCATTGTTCTTAATTGTAAATTTCCAGAAGATTAAAAGTTTCTCAAAACCCTTAAATTTCCTTAGTGTGTTCAGCAAGTATGTATGTACATCTTGTGCTTCTATGAAGAAGACACAAAAGGGGCAATCATCTTTAGAGAGTTGAGTTTAGTTTTACAGCTGCTCTCTTTTTTTGGCCTAGAAATCAAGTGGTCTGCTTTGGTTCTGTTGTTTTTCATGGGATGGTGGTAGGGTGTTGGTGGGCTTTTTTTTTTTCCCCCTTTCTTTCTTTCCTCAATTAAACAGAGCAAGGTCTAAACATGTTGTTCAGTCTATTTCTGAATTGCTGGCAAGCAGTTAATTCTGAGGACTGAAAATTAAAACTAACCACAGCAGTTGTTAAAACTAGGGTTTCTATAGGCAGAAATCCAATTCTGTTCAGACACCACCTGTTTCAATAGGACGTTTCAGACGCCCATTTGGCAAGGTTTGCTGGAGAAGACATGGGGAACATGCTTTCAGTCTGTGTTAAGTCTGCAGCATAATGCAGTCCTGTTTCTCAGAGTGACAGTCTCATTTATATCTGATATGTTTTTGCAAGGAATAAATTGGAATTTTTTGAAGCACTACTTATTGTGAAGTAGAAATCAGACCCACAGTGGACTCCCAACAAAGGGTTTTGGTTACTAAAGGGCCAAAGGGATCTTATGATAAGGAGCTTTCACTAATGCAGCCGTGTCAAGCCAGCTGAACATAGCATTTGATCTCAGGGTTCTGGAATGAATCTTGTGTAGGATGGTTTAGTATTTCTTTTTGTAGGGGAGTTCAGAACACTTTGAATTTCTAAACAGTACAGATCACATTCTCTTCCCCTCAAATTTTAATTTTTTTTAATAGGTAAATACACATCCAATACAAAATGACATATAATGAGTCTTCCTCCAAGCCACCAGCGATGCTGTAGTGAATAACCTTTTATATAGTTGTTTGTGCACATGGATGAGTGTATCTGTAGGGTAAATTCATGGGAGTAAAATCATGGCTCCAAGGCAAAGTGGAATTTAGATTTTGATAGACATTTACAAATTGCCTGCCAAGGATGTTATACTACGCTATGCTTGCATCAACAATGTGTAAGAGTGCCTATTTCACCATACAGTGATTCATTAAACATTTTCCCCCTCAATATGATGAGTGAAAATGATATTTCATTTTTAATTCACATTTCTCTTACAAGTGATGATGAGCATCTTTTCATATGTGTAAAGCCATTTTCATTTCCTTCAAAGACCACATTTTAATGTGTTCTAAATTGGAGATGTTCTAAATGTTTCGGTTCAGCTTAAATTTATGAGTATTCTTCCCACATACTTACATTTGGAAAGGTTACAAAAAGATACGGAAGCCTCTTTAACCAAGGTCTGTGTTTTCAGGCATTCTTCAGTGTGTAACAAATTATGTTCCTCGGAACTGATTTGTCAAGACTTTGGCTTCTAAAAATATAAGTGGCTTTTGTGGCAAACTCATCTTAACAGTGCCCAGAGAGGGATAGCTGGCTGCTTATTTTAAAAATAACTCAAAGGAAATAATACATAGAAAATTATTTTAGTTGCTGTTACTGGACAGCTTCATTGAATTTTTAGATATTTGTTTTGGGACTAGTGTGCCTTTATGTAATTTTTCGATATATATCATCCTGTAAACGTCTGCCTCAAGAGATAAAAGGATGCTGCTGTTTTTCACCAGCACTGATAAGAGGTGATTTATTTAAATGAATGTAAGATCAAGCAGGCAGCCTCATCTACTTGGTTGTTTCTCAGAATTGAAGTCAATTTTATGTCATATTTAGTGTTTTTTCCTTTCCATTTCTTTGACTCCCACCCCCTTGCCCCTCACGAAAAGTCTGAAGAATTAAATCATGAAAGTAGAACAGACATATAAATGATAACTAGAATGTCCAAGTTATGAAATCAATTGGAAAGTATGGTCATGATAGTAGAAAAGTTATTTATGTCACTCAGCATACTTCATGGTTAATTGATAGTTAAACATCCTCTGAAAATCACATATGTTGTTTGAAGGACAGTTAAAGACTTGAAAATATGCACCAAAAAAGCATCTGTGGTATGATCTTCCTGCCTTCATTTGTTCCTTTCTTCTAGGTTACCTGTTTACCTGTACAGTAAGGAGGGAAAAATACAGAGGCGCAGTTGTCACTGAGTCCAAAGTTCAGATACTTTTACTGCCTGAGTTGAGCAAAGGCTAACCTGAGAAAGAAACAGGTCAATATTCCTGGAGTGTGGAATAGGAAAAGCTGTGACGAGTGTTTGAGTTGTTAGTGCTGGTGGTGCGCCATGCTGCTTTCGGCTGACCACTCAGGAGCTGCAATTCAGCTGACCCTGCGTAGGAACCTTAGTTTAGTCTTTTTTTTTTTTTTTT